>JAWZYV010010632.1:600000-986212 GCA_038373885.1 Cheiracanthium punctorium
ATAATGAAGAAATTATGGATAAAATCAAACAGAAAGACAAAAGAAACAAATATATATTTGAAAAATGTTGACTCGATGATAACTATTGAAATGAAACAAATGCTAACTCTTAAAGAGTATCGATCTGAATCAGCAACGAAATCTCCACATGAGCTTTTGCAGATGCGTTTTAATTCTGAACTTACTAATGTACTTTCAGTAGAAACTCTAAGATATGCACTATAAAAAATAATAATACATTTTTGGTGTCTGAGATAGACAAGCAAAGATTTTTGGGAATCATTTTATTTAGTGGGTACTACTGTTTGTCCCAGAAAAATCTATATTTGAGAAATTCTGACAGGTTGTGAAAAGTGTAAACTGATATTACAAAAAACTTGCTCCCATTCCTTTCATAAGAAGGTGTAATATTAACTTAGTTGAAAAGTAATGCTTAGAACAGACAAATAAATTTCATTTTCTACATTTTTTCTGCATTAACCATTTTTGTTTTCACTTTCCATACAGTTTAAGCAGTACTGATTCTGTATGTCTGCACATTTTTTGGAAATTCAAAAGATACATTCATTCAATCAAAACAATGAAAAGAAAAAGACATTATCTTCTTTGCGTGATTTTAGCTAAATGTGCTCCTTCACTGTCGAAAGGCGGATGAAAAGGAAAATTTTGCCCCAACTAAACACTGTATCTCTTGGGATCTCATCATAATTTATAAATAGATATGAATTTCTCAAAACTTTAAATTGCTTTATCTTTGATAAGTAATATGAACGGAAAACAAAATCACGTTTCACTCAAATGTTTTATAGTGACACTTGATGGGTTAAGTATGCGTTTTTTAATGTTAAAAAAATGGAATCAGTGAATATTTTTAACTAATACTAAAAGAATAGCAATCAAAAATATACAAGTGCAATTTAAATACACTACAACATCCATATCTACTACAATATCCATAAAAAATGCATTATTAATCAAAAGTATTATTTTCGAACACATTCGAACACATCTTAATATCGTGCATTCTTTTCTATTTCTTACACATTGCCAAGTGAATTACTTTCATTTATTTATAAATAAAGCTCCATTGTAACATTACTTCTCCGCCGCTGCCGCATTCTCTGTGCGGCAGGGAAAATATCCTGCAGTATCTTTCCTGTCAAGCGACAAAGAGTTGTCCTATTTCTGCGGTTGTTGCCAATAAAACGCGAGTAAAAAACTGCCTCCTCATTATGGGGCAGAGCATTTCGGTGACACTTCTTCCCTCAGGTGAATCAACTGTCACAAAACTCGGCTGGAACATTTTTTTCATTTTCCTGCAGGAGTTATGTCAGTCTGATATCGAAAATCGCGCTACAAATGATTCTACCGGGGACTGTAACGAAATAAAATCCCATGCACTGACGATAATATTCATTATTTTTTTTAATTTCAGCAAATTTTTGGCATTTATGAATTTATGCATTTTTTAAAGTACTGTACACGTTCGGAAAGGAATACTTTGTTGAGATCAGCCAAGTTCTAAATAGCGCTGTTTTTAATCGAATGATTTTGTTAAGTCAACAGAATTTTTGTAGATATTTTGTGGGTTCAACAAAATATCAAGTTCGATTAAATGAAGGTTTCAAAATTTTGTCGATTCTTAAAAAATTTTAGTTCTCGATGTTTTAATGGAATAAGTCAGTTGGTTCAACTAAATATTAATGAATTAAATGTTTTTAAATTTAATCCAAATTTGTTAATTAACAAAATAGTTTGTTAACACAGCTTGTTAAATTAATCAAATACTTTATTAAAATAAATCAAAATGCTGTTGGATCGGCAAAATATTTTGTTGAATCGATGAAGCTTTTGCCAATTCAACAAAATTTTTTGTATTAAAATAGCACCAACACTTTTTTGGGGGGTTTTTTGTTCTACAAATACTTTTTCATGTACTTCGTATTTTGATTATCATTGTGCTTTATTCACTTGCCATACTGTTACTACATTTTTATTTTGTGTTATAATTGATTTCTTGTAACTCATTTACCTAGTATAATTTTGTATTGCGATGAACATTGAGAAGTTTATCGATTGAACGTTCATACTAGTATTTATGCTATTAGAAACCTAAATGAAACAATGTAGTGAAGGTACAATCTAGCATATGTCATTTTTAAATATACTGGCTAACAGTTTCGAAACTTCTGATCAGAGTGGAAGCAAAATGTATTTTCAGTTTTGTATTCGTGCATTTATGATTTTACGAAAGAGAATTTAATAATGTAGTTAGTATAAAAATGAAAAATGTGTAATCTAAAAATAGTAATCGTTGAGCTTTTGTGTCATCTTTTGGAACAAATAATCAAATGCATTCATTGCTTAAAATTTGACGTTTCTCTTATATAACCTGACTTTTAAAATATTCCTAAATCACTAACCATTTCTAAGAAAACAAATAAACTTTTTGTTACCAGCTGAATTTAAATATGTTAAAAATGGTGTCCCTGATGAACTTTCAAATTTTTAGTTTTAATATGCAAACGACTCCCAGACGCCAAAACTAAGTACTATACACGATAAAAGTGAGCATTTACCGAACTTAAGCTATGTTCAGTTTGAATGTATCGTGCTCAAATCGAAAACAATTTACATTGTTATGCTATGAAAATTGCTGATTGATTTGTGTTGTCTGTAAAATAATATTTGGCATAAATATTTTACCTTTTTTTTAATCTACACTACTTGAAGTACTTATATGAAAATTTATTACTGTTTTACAAATTTAATGATTTTTATTACTATTTAAGATGAGGTTATTTCTTTTACTTAGATTAGTTCTTAATCAAATGAATCTCACGCATATATTTAAAATTCAATTATTTCATTATTTCGATGTTAAATGTTCAGAATTTTAAAAATTAGAGGTATCAATCACCTTTAAAAACAGCAGTTCCAATTTGTTTTCAACAAACGAAAAAAATATTTTATTTTTCGAGTGCACTTTTTTTTTTACATCCCAATTTCTGTCTGACATCCCGTCTCCCTTTTCATCCAGATGCATGTGTTTTTCGTACTGATAGTTATTTGTCGACTAGAAAGAAAAGATGAATATTGAATGTTCCTCGAAGAAAATAAAAATAAAGAACTCGATAGTCTTATTACTTCTGAATTTTTATTTACTTTCCATTGACAAGAAAGAGTGGATTCTTTCTCAAATCGTATTTTCCTCCTAAATTTGTTTTCCTTGTACAACATGAACTCAGCTGCTTACTGATTTTTTTTTTTTTTTTTTTTTTTTTTTTAACTCCTAGAAGTGCGTTGCAGCATTTCAGTCAAAAGTAATACAAAACTGAAAATTTTCGTAATATATTTGCAAATGAGGAGAAATTCGACTTTTTTTCCCTTCTTCGAAAGATTGCAGTTCTGTTTCTCCATGAATTATTTAGGATGAAATGCAGCGCTAGTTTATTGCTAAATTGACTTTCAGTTTATCATTGCTGGCTAAATTTCGAGTGGACTTATTTGGGGGAGGGATGGATGTACATGTTTTTAGGCGTTATTTAGATTTGCTTTGGAAACAAGGGGATTAACCGTAACTATAATTATTTTAAGCAAACTATTATTTTTTCTATGAACTATTTATTTAGAAAAAATATTTTAATATTTATTTTAATATAACAAAATTTTCCATAATACCTCTAGGAGCATTCAAAGACATATTAAATGAGACACCTGAATGTAATTTACACCATTGCATTTCTATAATATCCTAAGTGAACTGGTTAAGCATGAAATGTGTGAATATTTAAAAACACAAATTACCTTCACTCACTTTTTGTAACAAGTCTGTTTATTCAATTCAGTTTAGGCTGTTTGTAAAAATTAGTCTACAATATGGACTGATTTTTACAAACTACAAATGGTGGAGGCCAAACACATTATACCCTATATGAAAAAAATGTATTTCATAATAATGCAAAATAGTTAACGATGTATAAAAGCCGCGATAAATTTGGGTTTATTAAAAATGTTTAAAAATTAAATGTGTTTCTATGCACTCGCATTCATAAATTTGCTTTCCTAAATTTATTCCGAAATTCGAAAACTTATTTTGCTATACCTGGGCTCTTTAATTAATAAAAATTGTTGGTGCATTGCAGTGAAAACTGGAATTAAGGGAACGGAATTTTACATCACACCGGCTTAAAGGGTTAAAAAAAAATAAGATAATGGAACGGATTCAAAAGTAAAATGTAGTTTTCCTATAATAAGTTCTTAACTTTTCTAAGAATTTTTTTTTCCGTATTATGTCTATAATCAGTTTATTTTATTTTATCGTGCAATAATAAAAAAAAAGATTAAATCGTGCAATAATAAAAAAAACAGATTAACCATACGCATCAGAAGAAAAACATCTTATCATTCCTAAAAACACGTGAGCGTGTAGTTGATCTCTCGTAATTTTGTTTTATATCAATCATGTTTTAAATCAGTTACGGCTTCAAATTGCCTGGCTTGCCATATACACCCTCTTCGCAATATCATATCATTCCAGGTAATTCTCAAGAAGCAGTTCTCAATCTGGACGCCCCGGAATGAAATTTTCCGACTGAACGGTTTCGTTATTGTGTCGCATGTGATTTCTATTAGGATTCATTATTTTTCCTTCGTGTTTCTCTAGGTGGTCCGAGCGAGAACAAACTCCTTCCGGGAGACCAGATCCTCCAGATAAACGGTGAAGATGTGGTCAAATCCCCCAGGGAGAGAGTCATCGAATTAGTCAGGTAATTTAGCAGCTAAAAAGGAAGACAGCTTGAATCTGTCTTCTATTTAGTTTCTTCTCTCCTTTTGCTTCTAAGAGGATTACGGATTCAGTGCTGTGTTATACAGCAAACTGAGTTAGGTTTATTACGTGATTATCCTGCAGCACTACAGAAATAATAATAGATTATTTTTGGGGTGCTGCCATGTATTAAGTGAGAAAATGCCGTCAAACACAGCGATTTAACCGTTCCTGTCTCGTTAACCGTTCCTGTTCAAATGCAGCTAAATGTAACGTTAAGTGCATTTGGCTTGTATTTAATTTATATATAGTGCATAAATTGTTTCCTTTGCAATTCCTTATAACTGCAAAGCCATTATAAAGAATTGCAAACTGTTGTAAAGAATGGAGGCTATTTTTACGTGATTTTATGTGGCATTGCAACTTTTAAACACTGCTTACTTCAGCATATTTCTTACACGCCTGCTTTAACATTTAAAGATGGCCAAATTAATGTGCTTATGGGATTTTTAATTTCTGCAAGAGAGTCCACTTTTACGGGATTTTGTTTTTCATAAAGACCTTCAAATATTGATTACATTAGTGTTTCTTCATTACACATGTGTTTAATATGAGATAATTAATGCATTTATGCGACTCTTAAATTCTGCAATATAGGAAATTTTTAATTTTTATAGGACTTCGCGATCCATAAAATCTTTTTAACGTTGATTATATTAGTCTTTTTTTCCCCTTACACGCGTTCTTGTATGTTAAGATCAGCAAAATCATGCACACTTTCTATTTTGGCATGTATCATAAAAATGTCCTTTCATTTCAGATAATTCGAACATTTCAAAGAATTTTCAGCTCTTAATAGATTTAGCAATGTAACAAAAGATATGCGCGTATCTTCGCAAACTTATTTTTGAAAGAAAAAATAATAACATGGGATTTTTTTTTTTTTACTCTCTAATCTTAACCAATGGTATATACAAAAGTGATGCATCCCTATACGCATGTTGAATCTATGCAAGAGAAACTCACCATACCACAGTTTATTAACATTACTTAAATTTCACTTGTATTTATAAAATTTTATTTAGAAGATAACATCAGTAATATTCGTACAGTAATTTGTGTTACTAAAATCAGTTAGTGTCAATTTTTTTCAGTATTCCATGGCTAAACAAACTTTAAAAATACATTATTCTGCATTGACTAAATTGGTAGTATCAGTCTTATTTTTTAGTTCATGCAACGTATATTTTATGTAAAATTCATCTACCAGTATCTGAAGTGGAATAATTAAAAGTATCAATAAAACCTGATTTTGAGAGAAATTTTTCGAATTCCGGTGAGTGATTATATTTCAGTCCATTAAATGAATTGGAATAACATTGTTTAACATTGTCTCATTTAAGATGAATTTAACGTGTTTTCTATTATAATGAAAATGTCTGGTATCAAAACTACAAAAACAATTTTAAATTAGTCTGAATTTTGAAAGCCGGGAGATTCGCAGAATTTCCCATCTCGTAAATTAAATAAGAGGGGGCTTTAGAATTTGAAAATAATGGGTAAGAATCGTAAGAACAAAAAAGTGGGTATTTTAATAAATGGATACTGCGTGCAATATTTTAAGATAAAAGGATGAAAAAATAATAATAAAAGAAAAAATTAAGCTAAAATTTTCTATTAAAAGTATATTTAATATCACAACTAGGTGTTGTAGCATTGATTAAAAAAGCAGAAGTAGGTTTATTTTAGGTATTAAAATATAAGCATGTATATTAGCTTCAAAAATAATATACTTATTTTAATCTTAGAAAATACGCTATCAGCAGATCAGGGTAATGAGAAAATCAGGTTACAGATTTTAGATTATATGTAGCTGTGTGTATTCAACGTGAAAGGTTTTCACAAAATGATTTTTCTGCAATAAGTATTATTTAAAGCATAGCAACAAGTAAAACTACTATGCATTGATTACAGACGGTATATATATATTTAGGTATTGAAAATCTGCTACTTATTTTTTATTTCATGTTTGTTTTTCGTTCTGTTACATAAAATATTGTGAGATGTTTCTATATCTAATAAATTCTGTATTCACATATAAAACGACATTTAACTAGTAGGATTAACCTTGCAGCTTTTTTGTATTGTGTTAGAGTATGAGTAAAGTCATAGTTAAATATCTGCTAAAATAATGAAATAAAAACTTTACTATGTTGCTTATATCCATATTAGTTTATGCATGTTTATTAAAAATGCCTAGATTGGAAAATTTTATACGAAACTCACTTTAACCAATTTGGAATACAGACAATGTACTTTATTAACATCCTCTTGTAGAAGGTTGAGAATATTAGCTTATTCATAACTACAAGAAATCAGATTTTAATCATTTAAAAAATAAATTTCTACAAATGTTTTCACACTTTAGATATCATTAATTTAAACAGTTAATAAAACACCTCGACATATTCTTAATAAATGATTATAATTAGTTATCGAAAGTTGTATAATAAACGCAACTACATTCTCCTTTTTAGCACTGCAGTGTAATCTGTGTAATCGAATACAAAAAGTTTCGGGAGGAGATAGGTTTTGACAGATGACATTTTCATATTAATATCTATGCATTTAAATGATACATTTTAGTTAGGGAATCTAATATAATTTAAATGAGGATATCTGACGACTTCAAACTTATTTGATTATTAAAATCTGCATGAAATAAAAATAAAGAAACGGAAAAATAATTTATGAATAAAAACTTAAATTTGTTTTACATTATAAAATTAATAAACGGTACACATATTTTAATCATTGTCATTATAAAGTATCAGTAAAAAGATTTATAAGCGAGAAATTTTAACACAGTCTAATTAATTCACAGTGATTTTTTAAAAAAGTGGGGGGATATTTATTATTAAATCTTGCTATTAAAATGTTCGCATATTTGAGCATTATTCTCTTTTTTTACCACTATACAAATAACCTCAGGGGGGGGGGTAGTATTCTTTTCAGCTTTTTTTTATTAAATAAATATGACTAATAACCTGAGGGTGTCAGTACTGCTAATTGTGAAAATCTGTTTAAAAAAAAAAAACTTATGAAACCTTCCACTATTATCAAAAATGTAAATTTTATTGTTTGTAAACCAAATAATTTTAAATATTTGATCGACTTTCGTCAGAGCAAATACTTACACTTCAATTTTATTTATTTTATCTTGCATAGTACTAATATTTCTTCATTCCACAGTATTGCACCACTTTTAAGATGTTCAAATTTTTAACAATTCATTATTTACCCTTAATCGGGAAATATATTGGAAACAACTGTAATATGATTCCATATATATTCCAGTATTTGACTTACTGATTATATCCAGTATTGTTGGAAAAGAACAAAGCTTTTATTGGAATTCCTTTTCTACAGTATTTGATGAAATTGCCGTTGGGATAAATACATATCAAACAATAAACATTATGTGATGCAGTTCATCAAATATTTAGTATTATTAAGATGATTCTGGAAGGAGCTATATTTTACACAGGGGAGACGGTAGGTATGTCGTATAGCGTTGTAGTACACAACGCGCAACCATGTTACGTTATTGCAAGTTATGCTATTGTTATTCGGCAACGCCATTCCGAATAACAATAACATAACTTGCTTTATTTTAGTATCAAGCAGTTAAAAATGCAGGCGGTAGGGCGGTGGCTGGCAAAATGCTAAAACATGCGTGACCTTCGAATCGAGACAAAAGCAATGAATGAGAAGAAAAAGGTGCGAACGCAGAAAGCCGACTTGGCGATATAGCTAGGAGCGCGAAAGAATCGTCGCCAAATATATCGCCAGATTGAAAAAAAAATGAGTTGTCAGTAGAAGAGCATCTATAGGAGAAGAAGCAGCCTGATAAATAATATTACAACTATTGAAAGCCAAAGTAATTCACAAAACATAATTAATATAGCGTAACGGAAAGATACGCGAATTTAAAACTCGCAAAGAGTGTTAAATTTTGTATAGGGAAAGCAAAATCAGAGCTAATTAAAAGTATGTGGTGAAGGGCATCACAATCTATATTCGTTAGTTTTTCAAAATTAATTCGCCTTCTCATAGTTTTTAAAGTTTGTTTCCCATCTGCAATTTATTTTAAAGTATCAGAAAATGGTGAATAAACTTTTTTCTTTTTTAGGTCTTGTAAACATTCTGTGAAACTTCAAGTGTGCCAGCCAACTACAAATAACGTAAGTTGGGTTTAGTAAACTGATAAAGTTTTTAAACGAATTTTTCATTGTTCTCTATTTGATAAAATATTTTTTTTCCTCTTTCTCTTTCTTCTGTAGACTACTCGAAAATCAGCATTGCTCACTGCCGCAAAGAAAGCAAAGTTAAAGTCTAACCCGTCAAGGGTTAGATTCGCTGAAGGTGTGGTTATTAATGGCTCCCCTCTTTACTGTGTAAGTATGAAATATTTTCTTTGGAATATCGTTCTGTTTCGATAATATGTACGTAGATGGTTCAAAAGGTAAAGTAATAAGAACTCTCACGGGTCCACATATTTTCCGAGCAAATGAAATCACAGCAATCAAATTCCACTAGATGGGGCTAGTAGTGCTGCAATGAATACCCCGATGTTTCAGATAGAAACGATGGAGGCGTTGAAGAATACGTGGTCATCTATAGAAGTGCGAAGTGTAATACGATCCTTGTATAATAAACCACTGATATTTCGCGTACAAAAAATATCTTTAACATTGTTTTATTTTTATTTGCTGCATTTTAAATATAGGCTTAATTAAGAAGTGTTTATTTTAAAATGATTCTACAAATCAGTTCGATACCGAAGTACAAAATAAAATGTAATTGCGAATATTCTGTATTTTAAACAATGATGCTGAAAATTTTTTATTGTGTGAGTAATCATTAGAAGTTTAGAAGGGAATTGGTTTGCCTCTGCTATTTCAAAAGATTATTTTTTGTACGAAAAGACAGCATCCTACTTTTTCGGTGGTGTAATTTCTAAATGCAGTTGCTTAAGCCAAATTATTTTATAGATATAAATACAGTAAAGGAAATGCATTTATACATGTGTGTGTGCATTTAATGAATACATATTTTCATTAAAGAAAAAATAAAAATTTAACGTGGGTATAAATTTTCTTAACTTTACAATAAATGCAGGTGTCACTTTTTAGAAATAATTTCAAGTTTCTGTGTTAGTTTTTCATTTTATACTTTTGTTTGTATTTTGAAGCTCTAACTTTACTAAATTAGTGACTTTTCACTTAAATTGCTTGTTAATAACTATGTATATATTTTAGTTATAATCACTTGAACTGGGATATGCTTACTTATGTATTTGTTTATATCTTTTCCTTTCTCTGCAGCCGTCCCCTTTCGACTCTCATGTACCTTTTATGCCTAATGTTCTAAAAGTGTTTTTAGAAAACGGTCAGACAAAGTCTTTCAAATACGACAGCACGACGACTGTACAGGTAACTATAAACTGATAAATTTCTTGGGGAAACTTTGAAATGCAGAATATTAGTCTGTAGAATGTTGTATCATTGGCATTAAAGAAGCTTTTTTTGTATATTTAAAGTAGCAACAATAAATGCAGTAGTAAACTAAATTTCGCTGATTTGTTTTTGCTGGGAAAAAACTAAATATTTTAATCAATTTTTTCGTACTTATTTATTATACCGTCGATCTGGTAAATGCAGATTACTGATTTTGGCGGCCCAAATTCTTGCAGCCATTCAGATTAAAAATTATGGTACATTAATCATGCAAATGGATATCTAATATAATGATTGGTCATACTATTAATAGGTAATTGCATTGATGTTTTCAAACGCTGGCCTAACATCGCACAGATTGGTAAAAAAATACTATTGAAAACGGTTGACGATAAAACACATAAGGGCCATTTTTTATATGCATGAATTAATTAATTTTTTTAATGGCTAAACGATAATAAAAAAATTAACATTTATTTCATAAAATTTCACTTTAAACAACCATGTTCTATGAAAACTGCAACATTTTCACTTGTTTTCCTTGTACGATAGACGAATCTGAGGCAACAGATATGGAAAGTTAATGTAGATGCATAATTCGTTTAAACTAGAAAGTGTTTCAAATGCACTTTTCTTGATTTATCTTCAACGTTTGCGAAGCCATAATATTTCTTTTGTATTTCTCGTTTGCGTTACATTACTTCATTTCATTACATGATTTACGTTTGAGCTCTTTGTAAGTGGTGCAAGTCTATTTTTGACAAAAAGTATGTTAATGATAACGATGAATGAAACTGCTATGATATATTTTATTTGTAAAAAGTTTAACACAAAAAAAAAAAAAAATCCTTCAAAAATTTTATTATTTTGTCAATATAAATTTACGTATTTATTCAAATTACAAATATAATTACTTTGAAAGTGGTATATATTTCCATATTATATAAAATAGCCTTACATCACTTTTGAAGAAAACGGCTCGTATATGTCATAAGATTCCAGTTACACACGTTTAACAACTCTGACTCTGAAGGCCAGTAGTAGCAGATATGCATCATTTAACCAATTTAAAACACGACGGTCTAAATAACTCTAAGATTGGATGATTGTGTACTGTTTCAACAAGTAGTTCTCTTTGTCACTCTTAATTATAATCTCTCATTAATGGTTAGATGGCATCTGAAATCCCCGCAGTGCAGAGTTTAGCTAAATATTTAACTTAATTACAGCGGTAGTTCATGGTGGAAATGGTCGATAATGTGGTATCTAAGATTAATTGCGTAAGCTAAATATTTGACACTACGCTGGGCGCGAATTACTTGGCTTTAAATGACGAATATAAACGACTTCATTGAGATAGTAACTAAACCGTATGCATGTAGATTTCATGAGCATATCTTATGAGTGATGTCATAATTAAGTGCGTGAGACTAAATTAACGTCTGTTTATAAGCTGGTAGCAACACAAAGCATCTCTATATTATGCTTTCATTTATTTCTTGTTTGATTAAAACTGAACAGCATGAATATCCCCTTTTTAATAAGGAAGTTACAGTTAACATAAAATCTTAAAGTGGAAATTCAGTTCTTTTCTTCTTAAACTTATATCCATGCTGGATGTTTGTTAAATGAAGCTCTACATGATGCTTGGTTGTATGTTAAAACTGTATAATTTGTCATCCTTACTAGTAAATATCGTGAAAAGTTGAACTATGTTAATTATTTTACCTTTAGATTTTTATTTTTCAAATGTATGAAACTCTCATACACACGCTTTACATGCAATGATGCTCGTAAACTAAAGTGTAGAAATACTTGGTGTTTCATAAATCTTCTGTTCCAAGCTTTTAGACACACGAAGACAACAGTGAAATACAGTTCAAATGATTTCAATGGATGTCTGGTAAACTTTTGATAAAGATCAGAGGTATAATTAGGAACTTGGGTCTGCGAATTTCGATACGCGAGCACTTAATGATTTCAAAAATTAGCTTATATGCCAACATCTGAATACAAATAATCTTAAATACTAATTTAACTTTGCTAACTTTCTTCCTTCATCTTATTCCTCAATCTCCTGAAAATTCAATGAAAGTTTCATTAAGCACTGTCCTCTCGGAATAGAACTTTTACAAGCACTTAGTGCCTTTCAATAAATCTTATACAAGATAAAAAGCTTAATTTAATTTTGGAAAGGAGGCTATTCTTGTTTTAAATATGTTGATGCTTGGTAGTATTTATCTTCCTCCTCAGTTATTTGCAAACTGACATTCTTTTCAATATACAGGTGGATTTAATCTAACTTCCCCTATAAACAGTATTCCGCAGCTGTAACCGGTGAGCAGATGGACACCAAATTTGCCATATGGACTGCACACGAATGCACTGAAGGGAATTTTTCAGAACATTTAGTTAAAAGAATGTCCACTAGATGGCACTTTACATGGTGAAATTAGCTCGACTATTACCCAAAGTAGTGAATAAATGCCCAAAAACTATTGAATAAATGTAATTGTTTGCATTTTCGAATTAGCCATTTCCATCATTAAATTTGAAGTTTTTATGCAGAACGCCATCTAGTGAACATTTTTTTAACTAATTTTTTTTTTTTTTTTTTTTTTTCAAAATGAAATTCCTTCAGCGCATATCATGTATAGCCAATATACCAATTTTGGTTACAATCCGTTCGCCCGTTTTAGCTGTAGAACACTGTTCATAGGGGAAGTTTAATTTTAACCACCCCGTATATTACTTTTGTAACTTGCTTAGTAACATTGTTGAAGCCATGTAAAAGAATTTTTTTTTTTAACTTTCATCACTCTAGGACGTGCTAAACGTGCTCCAAGAGAAGTTGTCTATCACATGTCTAGAACATTTCTCCCTAGTGGTAGAACACATCAAGTCGGTTCGCAGGAATAAGCTCTCCATTCTCAATCCCAAAGATACCCTTGCCAAGGTATGTCTATCATCACGTCTTATTTCATTTATTTTTGCACTTTTTCAAATATCATCTCTTGGATTTTTTCCTATATGCTCCATTTATTTTTTGGAAATCATTTAGAATAATATGGAAATAAAAAATATGTAGTGAATTATTTTTAAATTTTGGTGAATAGTAGAACAGAACACCAAATTTTCTGCTGCTCTGTGTAATTGCATTCTTTTTCAGACGTAGAGGATACAATCTTTTTAAATTTATGTCAAAAGTTTAATTATTTAATTATAATAATTTTGTAAGCATCATAAAACAGCACACAACACTATATCCCGTTTCTATAATACTTTCTATTCAATACAATGTGTATAAATTACTTATTCGTGCAACAAGTAGTATATCTATCTGTAATAATATGTATCTAGGTTTAATAAAGAATTATCTCTAATTTTTTTATAAATCTTACTTTTAAATCTTTTTAATATAAGAATATCTTAACTAAAATTAGAAATATTTATAACATTTACCAGAATAAATGCATTTTCCACACCCATAGTATTTTGATTTTATAATAATTTTAATATTTTTTTTCTAAATAGTTACAAACAGTATTTGTTCTACTTTTTACTAGAACCTTGTAAAAATAATGTCAAGGAATATTTTTTTTGTTTTAATTTCATATAAAACATTTTTAATTATTTGTGTAGTGGTTAGAAAGTCATTCTACCATACCATGAATCCGGGTTCGATCTATCGCACGAGCTTGGGTGTAATTTAGACCGCTCCTTTATAGAAGGCAACACTGATCCACCTATTAGGTGCCTCCATAATAAAGAGACCAGTAATTCAAGTATCGGTAGTGGCCAATGCCTATGCGACAAACTCCCGCCATTAGGGAAAAATCTTTTAATTATGTAGTATATCAGAAGATTGTGGAATTTTTTGGCATAACATTCTTAGGAAAAACATGTCTAATTTTTTGCTAAACATGTGTTTTTCAATAATACACAATATTTGCATGACTACAAATCTGTTTTCTGTTTTAAAAAGAAAAAAAAATTGTTGAGATATTTCCTTCGCAAAACAATTCGACGACCAATTCGAACTTCAACTTTTTAATTTTTTCATCTCAGAAATTAAAGTAAAGCGGTATTAACAGACATCTTCGTTATGAATATCCCGTTAATATTCACTATTCTGATTTGAATAGTTGTGAATGTTTGATAATGAAACTCCTTATGCAAGCAGAAACAATTCATCTCCAATAAAACAAGGCATAAACCTTTATACTTGGAGTTGAAATTGTTTCTTGTATGTTTAGTCTCTTAACAAGATCAATGCTCTGATATTGAAGTCCCAAAATGTTTGTATATATTTTAAATCTGGTTTTAGGTTAGAAAAACGAACAAGTATTATCTTCCTATTGTTTCATGCGAACAAGTTATTTAACACCAGAATCCTTAAGGATAACCTTGAGATGAGTTTTTCACATTTTTGATGTATTAAATCGAGATAATAAAATGATTCGTGGATACGAAGTATTTATTATATTTATTACAGCAGGAGTTAATAGGGGAAGGTGGCCTAAAATGATCCCCTTAATAATCCCTTTAGAGGAAAACTTGTGTAAAATAACATAAATGTTTAGATAAAACTTTGGCCTTTTGGCTAGTATGTTTTACGCTATATTTTGCGTTATAAACATAGTTTAATAATATTTCAAACCCACATTGAATAATGAAAAAAATACAATTTTGAAAAAGTGTCCAATGCATCATTTTACCCTCACCAAAGGACAAAATGGTCATTCCTTTAAAAGTAATTGTAAATTGTTTTTTATCGGCAAATAAAGATATAAAAATAATCATGACTATACATAAATAAAATAAGTTTTTCAAATAAAATAGCACACATAATTTATTTTATGAAAATTTTAAAATAAAAAAGTGTCACTAATAAATAATTTTTTAAAAATCTTTGCGTAATTCCGTTTTCTTTGGCAACTGTTGGACATCACGAGGACTAAACGAGAAAGATTTGGGATAATCAAGCATTTTGAGAGTAGTTTAAGAGCTGCCATGATGCCCAGGGGCCCCTTACTAAATTTACTATAGCCGATGGATCATTTTACCCAACAAAATGGCTGCCCATTTTAGGTCAGATTACTGGATGACGCCGAGAAACATAACAAACTTAGCAAGTCATTCCCATCTAAAAATATACTCTATTCAGTAAACCAAGTCATATTTCTTAGCACGAAAGCCTGTATATCTAAATAAATAGGAAAATTAGTGCTTATCTTATACGACGTGATAAAACACAATTTTTCGAAAACTTCTATTTAGGCACGTAATATTGCAATCGCTTGAATACCGTAATTGCTTCTTCTTCACTTGCCACAGCTAGTTTATGTGTTGCTGGGTGCATAGCCGGGGTCGCCGCGACTGAAGAGAGAGGAGAAAGCAAGAGGGGGTCTGGGTACTGGTTTTCGTGACGTCACAAGAAACGATGGGATTTGGAACAGTTTGCATTGAGTTCAATGGAAGAAATGGAATTAATAATGTCAATAAATACGAGTAGCTCAATTTTTTATGACACATTGAAATAGCATTTTCGTTTTACAACACTTTGTTCTTAAATAATAGTGAATCAACAATATTTTTTGTCAGAAATTAATGAAATAAATTGGTACTGAATTTAAAGCAGTTTCAGCATTGTATGCAGTATGTTTGCATTTCGGGCTAGCAAATACATTCTAAATAATATAATGGTTACTCAATGTTATCATTTATCTAAAATAATATGTATATGGATTAAATTTATACGTTGTATAAGCATAAAGTCATATTTTTAAATAAGTAAAAGTAAATATATTTTTAAGTAAAAATAATAATTTTTATTAATTTTACTTAAAAACTGAAATACATTATTTAGTTTTGCTTCGTTTTAATAAACTTTTTGAAAGAATTAATGTTAAAAATATCCAGATTCATAAATAGTCATCTTAAGCCATTTCGTGACGTCACAAGAGAGGATGGGATTTCAAAGAGTTTGTATTGAATTCTATGGAAGAGATCTGATCAATAATGTCAATAAACACTAGTAGCACGAGGAATATAATCAGAAATTTCCACAATTAATATTTTAAAACTTGTACAATACATACTATATATAATTATGTTATACAGACTCCTAATGTCAAATTTTATTAGAAGCAATTAAAGCACAAAAACAAGAAAATAAAAAGTAAAAGCTTTTACCCAAACCTTACAAATACTATAAAGTTTTTCATGAAAGCACTACAAGTGTTTGCTTTAATTTTTTCTAGATAAGACTTTCAAATATCACATTGAGACATTTGAAATATACATAATTAAATATTTTTAAAAATTAGTGAGTATAACTCTTGAATATGTAAAACTGTCTAAATGCTCTCAGGGGTTTTCATGTAAAATATATTGCAGTAATACATATACTTTTTTGTTATTGTTTTTAGCATTGCAGTAATACATTTTCTTTTTTGAGTTAATTTCCAAATCTGTGTTCATACTTAATTTCAGAATTTTCAACAAATTCCGATAAACCGTTTAGTTGGAAATATTTCTTTAATAAATACCTTCTATATTTTTGTTTTTCTAAGTATCCAGCAAATAGATTTCTCTCTTTTTTTTTTAAATAAATAAATCAACCATGAGATCCGCATTGAACCTTAAGCTACTTGGTATGTGCAGTGGAAGGGGATCTGTGTTTAATTTATAATTAAAGGTGAAATTTTCTTAACATAGAATTGCCATGAAACTCTTGATACATTTCTTAATTACAAAAGAATTTATATTTTCCTTTGCATTATTTTTTTCGGTTTCCTCAATATCTTTTTCCTAAACGTTTTCTCTTCTTTTAGTAGGATCAGTTCTTTCTTGTTTTTTGGTAATATCGGATATATAGGCTGGTAAGCTCGAAAAAATGCACGGGATAGCATTCGGTTCTAATTTATAATGCTTTCTTTTTACAGTTAAAAGTGCCCCATCTGATTTTAAAATAGCATCGTCTTTTAAAAGATCTTCATCTCGAAAATGCTCAATACAAACATACGTATTTTTTCCTGGGGACCAATTTTTTCTTGGAATATTTTTAGTCCATTCGGCCCACTTTTCTTCGTTTTTTGGGAAAAGTGAAAACTTTTACATTTTCTCCTCTTTTGTAATTAGCTTTACTTACAGCCTGGGACGCAGCAAACGGAAGCATAATGATTGCTAGAACAAAAGAACAGAAATCAATAAAACTAACGCAAAATACGGCAATTTTATATTTTTATGTACTCTATAGCTTAATAACTATTATCAAGTATGTCGTATTAAGAATAGAGATTGCTGACTTACCATTAGTATCCATAAAAGGCACAAAACATCTTAGTTTCTTCTACTTTTCCGTATGATTCTAATGCTTTTAACGGAGAAAAGTCCATCCTCTCTTGTGACGTCACAACACCTCCACGCGTTCAGTACCCAGGCTCGCCTTGTAATTGTCTACTCTCCCCCTCCCTTCCCGGGGGCTCCGGCATAGCGCGCTACATGTATGGAAGAAAAAATATGTGAATCGCGCGGGCGTTTTGCCCGCTTGGATCATTTCAGGCCACCTTCCCCTATATTCATTACAGGCACCTATCAAAATTAATACTATAATAATAAATTTATGGAAATGCTTTGTAAATATGATTTGCTATTTTATTTTATTTTTCTCCTACAGTACCTTAAACTCTAGTAATTTCCTTTTTTTCAGATTGCTGCCAGACCGGGGGCTCATCACCTGCGTTGCTTGTTCCGGCTCACATTTGTTCCCAAAGATATCTACGATCTCATGCAAAGAGATCCAGTGGCATTTGACTACCTCTTTGTACAGGTACAAGCATTAATAATCAGTGTATCTGTGTAATCTTCAAGTTTGTAAAAGTTTTTCACAGTGTGATAACTTTTGGTAGTGTAAAAAATTTTAAACATTTATACATATATATCAATTTTTTTTACTTCCTTGAAAGTAGTAAAGAAAGTATTGTATCACGAATAATTTTAGTATTCAAATTTCGATAAAAAAAGTATTCATTTTTACCAATGCTGAATCTTTTTAGGCGAATTTTGGGAGGCTTCTGTGCGTGCTATGTACGTATGATCAGTTTTGCCTGCTTTCAACTTAATATCTGTGCGTACTTTCCTTACATAACTCTATTAGTGCAAGCGAAAACGCTTAGCTGTAGAATATTTAATTTTTGTATTTAGGACTTTTGTAACGTCTATTTTTGTGTAACTTTCTTTTTGATGGAAATCGATACGATAGTTTATTAACAGTCACTCGGAAGACTTTCGCTATATGATAATCTGATAATCCATGGACAGTCATTGTTTAAGCTACATTTCAGAGTCGTTCAGCTATTTCAAAGAAAATTTAAACTAATATGTATTAATGAAGTCTATAAAACAATACACATCGTCGGAAATAGGGTTTGTAACGTTTACAGGGACAAAATACTCTTACATTTAAAAAAAATCACATCGAAAAAGTGTATAATTCAATACACAAACAAAGTCATGTGGTGTCCACATCAGATTTTTGACCTAAGCATTAGCACTTTGTGACCTAAAAAATGATGGCTAAAATAAGCATACATAACTGTCGAATATGTACTTTACACACAGAGATTTGTTAAACTTACATTCGCTTTTGAATGTATTTTTTTTTTTTTTTGTAAAGATACAAGCATTTAAGTACCTTCGTATTAAATATAAAACTGTACGTACAGGAATTTATATACAAGACCTCTTCCTTACGAAGAAACTAAATGTTTACCACACGACTTAAATGTAAGAAAAGTAAATACAAAAGATAAAACTGACATTCAGGAAAAAGAACGTCATTTTTGAAAATACTAAATGTATTATAAAAATAAGGAAAAAGAGCGTATTTTGGAAATACTAAATGTATTATAAGAATAAGGAAAAAGAGCGGAGATGAAAAATTAAAAGTATAAAAAAACTAGAAGGTAATAGATAAAAAGTATAATTAAGGTAATTTTGAAATGTGTTTTGAAAACACGAGATAATTCAAATGAGGATAATGTGGTTAATAAATAAATTATTCTAAAGTGTAATTTTAAAAATCCCCCCCCCCTCTTAAAACACATATAGCTAATTATTTTAGCCGAGTGCGCGAGTCGTTTTCAAACACAGGAGATCTAGTAAATTTAAGTTAGACATATAATTCTCTAAATCAAAATAATTTCAGCCCAAAATCTTTTTTTTCCCCAATAGCTTTTTATATACGTACGTTTTCTACTATAAATAGTATTACATGCACTACTTCAGAATACTTCCAAATGCTTTTACTGCTGGCAAAAAAAATAAGTCCACAATGTTGATTTGCTTCCTCTTTTTCCCTTCAGTGTTGTAACGATGTGGTGAAGGAGCGGTTCGCCCCTGAGCTGAAGTACGATGTGGCCCTGAGGCTAGCGGCCCTTCACTTACAGCAGCACGCGATCACCAGCGGTATACAAGGCAAGATGGTCGTAAAGGCTATCGAGTGAGTATCATTTCTCGTTTTATTCTGGACCTCCAACGGGAATGCATATAATGTGAACAGATTGAGATTATCCCGACATAACCCTAAAGTTTTGATTAAAAATAAAGCATCACTGCTGTGTCAATTAAATGTTTATCACATATACATTCGTGTGTAGATGTAATAAATGTACATGCATGTCATCAGGGGGAAAAAACGTTTTTTCCTGATATAAATGCATGATTTTATTTACTCTGTGCAGTACACACTAAATACATTTTGAATTCATTTTGTAGAGACATACATGAAATATATTTAAAAATTTCTTTTTTATAAAATTTGAAGTGAAAATTATTAAACCACGGTCTTTAGTAAAAATATTTATATTTATCAGTTAATAGTTTTACTGTATTCGTCATCGCTAAACATAAGCATGTGTTTGCTTACCAAGTTCACCTAACAATTTACTCACAAATAAATCCAAACACGCGTATTAAATGCATCATTCATCTGTAAGATAACCATTTTTCATTGTACCACGAATTTAACACATTTTAAAAACAAATAGTCATTTCAAAATAGTTTCCTTTGGAAGCATAAAATTTTTAGGCATTTGAATTTTTCCCCCATTTAAACTATTATATTTTTTTGTTAAATACATATGCCCTTACATCCAGATAAAAACTGTTATAAAATATTTGAGGATAGTGGAAAGTCCTCAAAAATGAGCGATCATAGTACGATTTGCTCTTTCAGGCGAGAATACGGACTGGAAAAGTTCGTCCCGATGTCACTTCTAGAGACCATGAAGAGGAAAGAACTCATCAAATTGCTCAATCAACTGATCAAGCAGAACCAAGCGCTGAGCGGACCGGGCCAAAAGCAACTCAGTGCCACTCAGGCCAAATTCCATTACCTCAAGATAGTCAGCGATCTGCCAAGCTACGGAGCAAAGTCATTCGCCACCTGCACCAAAGTGAGTACCGTTCCGTTGTCGTCTATTCAAATGAACTGGTTAAAATGGCTGAATAAATATTTTGAGCGAAAGGAACACCATGGTTAGGTATTCAAAACAAACATCGTGACGTCATTTTTTTCAGTAACTCGATTTATCAAGTAGAACACCACTAATTTATGCTGGTGTATTAATTACGACACGAGCGGTGGGAGAGTATTTTTCACTCTTTTACCCCTCTTCTTCTGTGTCTTACTTGTAAAACTTAAACGTTCTAACAAGGAACTGATGGCTCCAACAAGCGTCGATTTTTTTAATGCCCTTCTCTTTATTTTATTATTTTTTAGATTCGTAAATTTAATTTCAAAACAATTTTTTATTATTAATAGGTTACTGTATTTTTCTAATGCCTGTATAACTGGTTATTTAAATGTTTTCACTAAAGCATTTGTTAAAGCTTATACAAACTACGGATGAAATTTGAATATATTGGTACTTTTTATAATTTTCTTCGGTTAAGCAGTTTAGTTTTTTATGTTCTTAATGCTATTCTAGTTATCTCAACAATTTAAAAATATATATAGTTGAATCTTGCTTAGAACACTGCATTTTTTTACTGCAGTGCTGCATAACTTTCTGTTAGCACAAATACATAAACAAATAAATAGGCCAAACCTGGAAATGGGCAGAAAAAAATAGTCGAGGAGCACCCAAATGCTGTAAAAGTAAAATTTCTCATTAATAGGTTTTATTACTGTAATTTATGTAACAAAAGCCGAGTTTGGGAGGGCCCAGCCTACCTTAGCCACAGCTCCTAGTTCAGTCCTTTTTAACTCAAATATAAAATTGAAAATATTTTTGTTTTACTTTACTTTCATGCCAGAGTATTCCATTACTACTAACAAAAAGTGATTTATTCCTTACCTAATACCTAATAATTCCTTACCTAATAATTCCTTACCTAATAATCAGTTTGAATAGTTTAATTGATGAATTTCACGTATGTGATCTTCTTATCAGTTTTAATACTATAGAGTTATAGAGGTAAAGTTAAAATCTGAAATAAATAAAAAAAACTTTTAGCACTGGTTGTGTAACCTGTCTCACCTACAGTGAAGCCCAGTGGTGTAATGGTTAGTGCATTGCTCTTCCGGGCCAGATCCGGGGTTCTATTCCGGGCTGGGCAAAGTTGACTCAGCCTTTCATCCCTTGAGTGTGTCGATAAAATGAAGAACAAGCTTGCTTAGGGACTAAACACCGAGGGCTTCGTGTAAGGCTGACCACCAGGCCGAGACATATGTTTCCGCACCCCAGAGGGCATGGTTGGGAGAGCAGGCCTTGGTTCCTACGTAGGCCGTTAAGCTTGTGTTTAGCTATTCTCACCAACACATCGGTAATTTACATATGTATATTTTACAATAATCCATGTATATATGTCACATGGGCATTTACAAGTATGATAGGGTTTGAATAGAATTACATCTTCATATGGCAGAATACAATATACTCAGTTTGCATATGGTTTCTTTTTTCGCCGTAAAAAAAGCGATTTCATAATCATTCATAAATTTGCAGTCTTATTGAGTTATCCGTTTATCAAAAACTTTCGCTGAATTCAGTGAAACACTTGCGTACCATTTATCTCCCCGTAATGGTTAAATATATTGATTTGGTGATACGCCAGATAATTTACGACTCATCGCAGTACTTTGTCATAACTAAGTGCATTAACTCAAACTAATCAGGTTACTCATCTGTCAAATTACAAGCTGTGTTTAAAAATATCTGTCATGAAAGAATGTTTTTCTTACGTTAATTACACAACAATCTATAGGGCTACAATCATTTGAACATAAAAATATATCTTGTGAAATGAAACAATCCCCACCTTAAACTGAGGCTTAAGGAGTTAAATACAGTGAAATCGTCTATGCTAGAGGTGTAAGTGTATTCAGCCCCTGAAAGTGTGAGAAGGTGGCTCTCAAACCAAATTATTTTGGTCAAAGTAAAATGTCAATCCAAAGTATCCATTCTCTGGAGGCTTATATGCATTCAATTTTCAATTGTACAAAAATACAAAATACGACTTAACCAAATAATTTTGAGAAGAGTAAAATGTCAGCCAAAACATCCACTTTCCAGAAGTGTGAATGTAGTCATTCCCTGAAAACTAAAAAAAAATCACTTGAATCAAATTATTAGGGTCGGTGAAATGAAAATTAGACCGATTATAAAATGAGCATGGCGCGAAAGTTAGTAGTATAATCTTTATAAAAGCTTTACTCAAATTTAACTCACAAAATAGATTTATAATGGATCATAAATATTCATAACAATTTTTAATACGTATACAGGGAAGCACCCTTCATACTTTTTAAAGGAATCTATTTTTTTTTAAAAAGACTTCAATGTGAGTGGCTTGAAATCGATTTTTTCTAGCGTTATAGGCTACACATTCAAACTTCAAAGAACAAGTAGATTGTGACAGCTCATATCATACAGACTGTCGAACTGATTGGTAGAAATTTTAGGGGGTTTTCTCCTATTAGGCAAGCAAATGCAAGGCGGTTTCCCGTGAAAGATCTCAAATTATCAACAGCTACATCCGTCACAAATAATAATAATAATAAATTATAAAATAGAGAGAAGACAAGAATTTCTTGTAATTTTTACAGCACCTCTTTACCCAAGGTTTTAACGACAACACTTAAGGAAAACAAAAATAACTACGCAAACTTTAAGATTGTGAACTGCCGTCCTTTGTAATAAAATCTAAATATTATGTATTTCAGTATTGCATGTAAAATAATCCGAGAAACGAAAGAAACAAATATAATGCTATTGCTTTAGTAAAAGATATATTCAAGTGTAATATGAATTTATGAAATACTAAATTCATTTAAGCCTATTACTTTTATTATTATGAAAAAAGCATAGTGAAAGTTAAAAATTTCAATTAGTTCTCCAATAACAGAGGAAAAGGTGAAACTCTATAAATAAAAGAAAAAACGAGGAGGGCTCGTTTCCTGGCGAACGTAGTCCGCCGAGGCATTTGGAGGATTTCTTTTGGAAGGCAGACAGTAGTCGACATTTACATCTTTGTTAATTTGCTTTGCCTATTAGGAGGACGTGCCGGCGGAAATTATTTTGTAGTTTTGGATTTAGGCCTTTTGTGGTATTTTCAGTATAAATCTGCTATCCCTGTTAAACTATTTCGACCAATGCACAAGCTCTAACAGGCGCTTCAAAATTTAAAAATTCATTACACGTAACAGCGTCTTTGAACACTCCAAGTTCCTGTCACATTTGGTTAACCGCCCCCGCTTACGCAATTTATAGAAACCCACATGCGCGCGTGTGTTTGAGTTGAATGAATGATTTCGGGAAGATTGGGTGCCATCGAAAGACATCAGTCGGCCAGGATAAGCTCATCGTGTCATTACTCCTTCTGCAATTGCTGCGGTGAATGCTTCCATCCCCCATACAGTCCAGATCTCTCTCCACGCGATTTTCCTATTTTTTGAACACTGAAGAAAGACATCCATGACTTTCGACTTGCTTTAGCCGAAAAGGTACACGCCTGTGTATGATCGTGGTTGCGTGGTCATTACTTTTCATGAAGGCATGGACCGTCTTGCCTCACAGTAGGTTAAATGTATTAACAGTTTTGACGATTACTTTTGAAATATTAAACAGCTTACTAACTTTTTTCTTATCTAGTTTTCATTTGACTGTCCGTTATATTTTGTACATTCCCAACTCTGCTTCTTGCAAATGATTTAATAATTTGATAATGAAGATTGAATCCTTACTCCTCTAAATATTAGATGTTTTTTCAGGGGCATTCCGCTTCTTAAGAGTGGCTATTTACTCTTCATTTTAAAGTACATAGCTCTAATATTCCTGCCGTGACTGCTACTCTCGGGTTATGCTATAAATGAAGCAACAGTTTCTGAAATTTTATAATATTGTCTACCTGATAGGAAGTCCAGATAATAGCCTAAATTGGTAGTGTCTGTTTATAACAAAAAACTAGTAAAATTTTATGGATCAGGATGCGGTTTGACACTTAAAGCGGAATCGGGGTCTCTTTCACCTCTTCCTTCCATTATTCATTAAACATAAAAGAATTTATGTACATATTCGTGGAACTATCAAAAACTTTTTAGGATGCTCATTAACACTGATCTTTACAGTGCACCTGACAGTTCATAAGTTTATATCAAGCTTTAGAAAATACTTTACAGCAGAAAATACTGCGTCTTACAATCTTATATTTCCCGGAGTTAAATTTCTTATTTGTTTAATATAATTTTCTTGCTATGCTGTGTTACTTTTAATTTGCAGTTTAAATTATCTATTTACTATATTCATGTTTTCGAATATTAAAAACTCATTTTTTCTACGTTAAAACTTTAACACCTCAAACGACTGAACTTTACCCCTATTTTTCTTAGCCCCTTATATCCTTACGATATCTCAGAAAATATATCTCAGGAAAAATCTAAAATATCCAAAACGCCATACGTTTTTTCTGGAACTCAAACTGGACGTCATTTTTATTCATTTTATCCATATGGAATGAGAGGAAAGCAGAAATGGAGTCATGAAACGTTTTCTGAAAAACCATTACCATTCAAAAAAAAAGAAAAATCCCACGAAGTTTTCATATTTGAAGACACATAAAAGTGAAAGTAAATCCGTTGAGAGGGCGTTCTTGAATTTTCTTTTTTTTAGCATACAACAGCGACATTAGGATAATTTGAATATGATTCCTTTTTTTTCCAAGGCTTCCATGCGTTTTCAGTTACAAAATATTTCCTTGAAAAAAAAATTTTTTTAGCTGTAAAATATATCGGGATGCAAAAATGTGTTTTTGTTTTTATAAATGCGGCATGGGCTGTAGATTATGAATGTAATTCTTATATAGGATGTCACAAAATTTACGCAAGATTTGAATTAAATATAAAACACATTTTTTATTGTGTTTTTTTATTGAAACATGAAGTATCTAGGATAAGGTTATGTATGGAATAGCACACCGGGCAAACGACCTCCACGGCTTTTCTGACACATATGCACTCTTTTGTCGAAATTTTCGAATAAATGTGGTTGAATTTCGTTGATGTAGCGCGCATCTTCCTTTCATGCACGGGTGGATGTGGGCTTGGTGACATAGGGCTTTGTCTAGAAATAAGCCCAAAGAAAGAAAACCAGTGGAGTTAAATCACACGATCTTTCTCATCCAAATCATCATGAATAAAACTTTCATTATTTTTTAAATGTTACTCACAATGAAACCACGTTGGTCTTCTTTATAGTGATGCATTTTTACTAACCCTAAACAGTGATCTGTCAAACTGCTTTATATTTTTTGGTTGCCAGCAATAAATTAAATAACTTTCTATTCAAATCTTGATTAAATTTTTAACACCCTTTAAAAAGAGTACAGAACTCAAAAGTATTTAAACGGTAACGGCATAAATGGAAATAATTTACTTCAAAGTAATTCACAAATACAATAATTGTCGATGCTTTTTGCTAACTATCGAAAGTTTTCTTTATTGTTGTGGCAACAGTTTTTTTCTTCGACAGATTTTATTTGAAAAAGTTGGTAAGAAAAAGAAGTGAATAAATAAATTTTTCGTGTTGTATTTGTTCATTATTGTTATTTTTTGCAAAACATCGTTAAGTTTTTATCTGCATATCGTATTATTATTCCAGTCGGAAAGCAACAAAACTGCTTTTCATATACAGAATTGATTGTTTAAGATTTCTCTATTTTTAATCTATCATCGATGATGAAATTCTCGAGTTTATCATGGTAATTAAGGATTTAAAATAAGTAACTTTCATTTTACAAACATTGATGTTAATAAAAATATTTGCTTAATGTATTTGACTGTATTTAGAAAAATCACTACGTGTAGTTTTCGATATGACGGATTCACTTTATCACTGTATTAATGCTTCGTTTAAATCAACAGTTATTAATAACACTTCTATATTTGTTCAACCACACAATATTTTTCGTGTTGGCATATTTTTTCTTAATGTTCTCCTATTTCCATCCTTTATCCGCTGTTCCCTTTATAAGAATCTTTCTGCCGTTTCAGGTAATAAACCATCGCAATAACAGCGGTTGGTTTATTCAGCTGTTAAGAATTACAGCAGCAGAAAGCAAACAAAATAATACATCCTTGGAATTCATTAAAAGGCTTGGAGCTCATTCTACCTCACGGAATGTTTTAGATACGGAATACCTGTGTACAAATATTTATTCAGTTCCATCGGAACGAGAAAACGCACATCGAAAATGTAATTTATTGCTCAATATTCCTAGAACTTTGTTCCATATCGGTTATTCTTATTGTTGCGTCAACAATTTATCATTAGAACACTGAGGAATTGTTCTTTTTTTTCGGGTGCTAGACAAGTTGAGATGTCAAAAAAGAGAATCGACAAATTCTTTGAAGTGAATTAAATCATGAGATTCATTGAATGTTATTCATTAACTTTAATACAGTTCTTTCATTTTAACCCTTTGAAGAGCAAGCATTTTCACATCGATGTAGAACACCAACTGGATAGACTGTCCAACGCTGAAAAAGTGCAGCCGCTGTCATCGATCTAGTTAACAATCAACAATACGGCCCATCATCAACACACGGCCAAATCGCCCATCTGACGCCATAGAGCTAAAGATGTTTTCTGACACATTTGGCTTCTTTCAGCGTTGGGATCATTTAACCCTTTGAGGCGCAACCCTCTCCCAATGCTGAAAAAGGGCATCCGTTGCCATCACTCTACTTAACTACCAACAAGATGGCAGACGATCGAAATGTTCATCGCGTGCCACAGATCTAGAGACCCTTTTTTGACGACAGCTGGCTGTGCCGCACAGCCAGCTGTCGTCACAGCCGATCGTCCGCCATCTTGCTGGTAGTTAAGTAGAGCGATGGCAAAGGCTGCCCTTTTTTCAGCATTGGGCAATCTATCCAGCTGTTCTCGCATTCTTCCATTTTTCAGCAGATGTCAGTGCTGTTAAAAATATTCGTGACTATTTTTTTACGGGAAATGACGTTCTAAAAAGTAAAGGATTCTCGTGGAACTATGTCACCCGCAGCTATTTTTATAGAAATAAAATCTATTCTTCGTGACTGGCAACAGTCAAAACGTCAGAGTTTGGTGTTTACAGAGCGGGAACACTGCGCGTTAAAGGGCTAAGCATATATTATGAGGTTTTTTAATGTGCAGCCACCGCGCGTCAAAGGGTTAAAAGTTAGCATACTATAACTAATAACAGAATTACTTTAGAAGTAAATACTCTCTTTTTAGATAACAACAAGCTGAGTTATTTTAGTGCAAGACAAACACGCGAAGTGAATTTATTTCTTCATTCGTTACAGTTGCCTTGAGTTTATTGCTGTTGATGAAATGGACCTAAATTCATTAAGCTACATAGAAAGTCATTTTTGCGTGAGCTGAAAAGTGACGAACGAATGAAGAAAAGAAAAAGTACCTGATTAATGGATTAGGAGCTAAATAAATCAAAAAAAGTTTCAGTGAAATTTGAAACTTTCTCTATAAATGTCTGTAAAAGTTTAAATCGTTTCTATCAACACCAGGTTTATTGTGAGCTATTACTCTGGTTTCGACATTCATACAAATATTTAAATAAATAGTGTTGATGTATTAGAAATGTTCCTCAATCAATACCGTTAGAATATTGGGAGCAAATGCTAGTGAACTTTTTGACTGTGATATAGTACCAGTATGGTTTTAAGCAGATATATTAGCAAATGTATCCCCAGTGCTTTGGAGACGCTTGCAGTTCAACATATTTGCTTATAATCCATCAATATATATATATATATATATATATATATATATATGTAATGTATAAAAAGGTAATTTGGGTTTTACTAGTTTGGGTATTGTTCAAGCGGGTACTTTCACTAAGTTTTACTTTCCTGTCATACTTGCCACGCGCGCTCTGGAGCTATGTTTTATTTATTTTGTTATTTGCCAGACATCAGGCCGTCGATTCTGAGTTCTTTAGATGTACACGTGTCCTCACGCCCTTGTAGGCCCGGATGCGGGTCATGTTGGTAAATGTGTGTGGTTCGATCAGAGATAAGAAAGAGGAGGAGTTGTGTCTTCGCAGACCACGTGGTGTGGTAAGCGTAAATACTCCCGCACATCGAAAATCGGGGGACTTCTGCCACTAGAACTGCTTAATGAGTCCACGCTGATTCTTGTACCCGTCTCCCCTCCCCTCTTCTCATTCTAAATTGTAACTTAATTGTAATGTTCAATAAACCATATTACCTGCCTTAACTCTGAAGCTTACTTGAAATATCTGACGTCTCATATATATATGTAAAGAATGGCCTTACGCCATCCCGTGTTGAAATGACTGACATAAATCCATTGGGGTTCTAGGTTAAATAGTTTATTTCAAAGTTCGAACAGAGGGCAGGAGTCAGGCCGGCGACCTTTTAGCTCCGGGCTATCTTCGTACATCGCAGTCTAAAAGCTAAAGCTCGAAGCTCCTGCTAAGCTTCACGTTCCAAACTCTTAAAAAGCTAAGCTGAGATCCCGAAATTTCCGTGCTCTTGCTTAAATACTCCTTAGTTACTACACCTGTTGGCAGGATGCAGCACAATCGCGAAGGCGTTACTCTCAAACGTAATTAGTTAACTAGCTTGTCAATCAAGACATGAGAAACACCTGCTTACCCAGGAGTTCTAAAAGTGCGTAACGACAAAACCACAGAAAACTGAAGATATTGTTGAATCAACAATTTTCTCCTTATGGAACTTCAAAAAACATCCCCGAGCGTAATATTTGTATGGCCGAGAAACAAACTTTTCAGTAAGAGTAAAAGATTAAAGAAGCTTTTTCAAATAACATTAAATTAAATTAGGTTAAATTAGCAAAGTTTATTTTATTATTACATATATATATATATAAATTTTATAAGTAAAACACTAAGAATATTACTGCAAAAATGACATACCCTTGGAAAAATATAATAATAACAGCAGAAACATAGGGCCAAACAGTATGAAAATCGAAATACAATGAACAATAAATTAAACAGAAATGAATGGAATGGAAATTATAATCTCTGGGACACTCATCAGGGACCATACCCAGCAGATGCTACCTGTATTTCATTCTACATGCCAATTTTTTATTGTGAAAATTATTTTAAATGAATATATATATATATATTCTGTTTCTATGTTATTTCACATATTTTAATGTGCATCTAAATACTAATGGGTAATTACATTGAAATTACGGAAATTAGTGTTATACCTCAATTCTAATACATGTTCTTTAATTTTTTTTTTTTTAATTTTCTGTCCTATTTAAAATATTAAGCAATATTTGAAATAAATTCTCATTTCAATTTCACAACATCTGTGTTACGTCTTCCATTTTATTAACTAAAATACTTTTTCCAGAACTCTGCAATGGAGATAGCCATATTAGTAGGTCCAAGAATTGGAATAAGTCAAATTAGCACTATTAGAAATATAGCTGTAAGTAAACTTTTTCATTTTATATATTTTATATAGATTTTCGCTGGAATGTTATATACTTTTAACTATCTTTAAATTTGTTTTAAGTAGAACTCTTAAAATAGAACTATCTTTAAACAGAACTCTTAAAAGCTTTTTCAAATGAGACGCATTTAAGTGCTGAGTGTTACAGTGTGATTTAAGCATTTATACGACAACTTATATACGAAATTATGCAAATCTGCAAATTGTATTAAATAACCAAAAAGCTTTTTTTTATTTACATTTGTGCTGTTTCTTGTTTTACAACAACGTTTTATTTTTCTTTCAACAAATAAGTATTGCATGAACTAATGAAAAAAAATTTCTTCACAAAATGAAACATTTCTACGCAGAGTGTTAAGATCAAAATTTGAAAGTTTTATTCACATTATTTTCCACTTTCGCTCAGCATTAAAAATTTGTGTGCAATGTACTTAACAAAAAGTACGATTTCTATAAATTTCGTTACATTGACAGAATTCATACGCCCGTAAATTCAAATTTAGAAACTTTTATTGACCAATTATTTAATTTCATGTAAGTTGTAAAATCATATCAGCAAAGGACATAACAAACAGTGGTTTAAACTAATAGTCTTGAACTGTTAAAAAATAAACCCATAACATTATTTTAAGGAATAATATTTTTCAAATATTATACTGTACAAATATACAGTTTGCGTGATATCCAAGCACACATTTTCCCCTAAAAATATCTCAACAACATTTCCCCTTATAAATATTCAAACAGTACTATGTAAATTTAAAATATTGTTTTCACTTTCTTGGTTAAACGTTGATTGTTTTTATTCCGATGTTAGTTAACTCCTTGCAATCATTAACTTTGATTTGAATAACTCTTGGGCCTAATTATTCCCTAATGACGCCCGCTCCTTAACAAATCACTTTTTCAAAAGATTACGGTCGTTGAACCTGCTAATTTTACCTATCCAGAGCACGAAATCTAGTCATAACATATTTTAATCATATTTGGCTGGAGTTCAGGTCCACTCGAGTAAAACTACACTCTTTTCCCACAGTCAATTAGTCCTAAAATATAACATTTTGCTCTGAATTCCTAAGTTATTGCTTCCATCGATTTGAATCTGAGGCTCATGCTTACCTCCATGGGTTTAACATTACTTACCTTTTTCGTTTCCAGCCAATCAACTTGGCGCAGTTTGGCGAGCTTGACAGCGTAGAAGTGACGAGGGAAGATGACTTTTCATACAGAATTCGAATTCGTTTGAGACATCCTGAAAAAGAGGTAATGTATTATTTTTTAACCTTGTACAATTAACTAATTTTTAGTGTTGTACTATTACATTTAATTAGCTGAAATAATTTTTATCATTTAATTTAGCGCTCAAGGGATTCCGTAAACTCTTGGAATAAGCATAATAGAAAAATTAGTTTGCAAATTAATTTTATTTTGAATAATAGACCTTTTACAGTGATATAATGGAAATCAAAATTTAAATTAATAAATAAAGTACAAAATGTGTGCTTTTATAAAGACATAATATTAATTTCAGTTTAAAAAGCTTAAATACTTGACTTACATTCAAGAAGTATTGGCTTGTATAAACAGAAATACTTATTATCTGACTGGAAAATGTTATAAATTATCCCTAACTTTCTTTAAGATAATCTAAGTTTAAAAGAAGTCTATCATTTTTTCGTTCAGAATTATTAAAAATTTTGGAATTGTTTTAAATGTAAAACTGTCTTTTTTATTTATATAATATGTACGATTATGGCGATTTTTTGCAATTAAACCGTTATTATAATTAAAAGAAGGATTAATGAATTTTCTTAAATTAAACGAGTGACTTTCGTGTCAAAATGCGGATTCTTTTGTACTTAATCTCTGTTCAAAATCTTTTTCTGTTACTTTAAAATTTTTATCGGAATTTAATAAGATTCAAAAGCTAAATTTTCTACCTAAGTGAAATTCGGATATCAGTTTTAAAAAACATAAAACTGGTTTATAATAAAAATTTAAAATATAAATCGCTTTAACTCAAAATTATTCAAAAATAGCTTTAGAAATTTAAACTTACAGGAAATTTCTCATTCAAATTTATGCAGTACGTACTTAAAGCAAATTGTACTACTGTAATATATTCTAATAGTACAACATTCATATCTTATATTATTGTGTATCTGATTTTTTTTTTTTTTACACGTGTCTGCAAAAGAACAGTATTTTAAACATTCAAAAAGTTCAAAAAATATTGACTGCAAAAAATTTGTATTTCTTTTTATAGCATTTTTAAAACACGTGCATTATTTTTTTTTCTTTTTTCTTACGTTATTTATTCTATTCAACAAAACACAGAACACTGTATATTCTACAAGAAAGCTTTCAATGCTATAAGTAAAATGACATTTATTTATATTTTGAATAAAATACTACACGAGTTTTAAAAGCGTGAAACCCTTTGAATCGCAAGCATTATCACATCAACATAAAAGACCAAGTGGATGGACTGCCCAAAGGTGGAAAAGTGCAGCCGTTGCCATCGATCCATTTAACTACCAACAACATGGCTGTCGATCGAATTGTCCATCTTTCGTTACAGAACTAAAGAAAGTTTCTAACACACCTCACTGCGTGGCCACACATCGCAGATGGATCGACCACTATGTTTTTGGTATAGTTAAATCGATCGATGGCAACGGCTGCACTTTTTCAGCGTTGGGACCACTTAACCATATGTTTTGCGACTAGCAGTGTAAATGCTGAAATGAGGTGGTTTCACGGTGCAAAAAATGCGCGTCAAAGGGTTAAAACATTTGCATTCTTTTTTTATCCTTTCTTGTTACGCTATTTATTCTGTTTAAAATAACACAGAACACTGTATATTCTACAAGAAAGATAGTGATGCTATAAGTAAAATGTCTTTGATTTATATTTTGAATAAAATACTATAAGAGATTTAATAGCGTTTAGTACAAATACCCCATATTCCAAATAGCCAAACTAATCTTCTTTTTACGAAACAACGCCAGCGGCAGACCTCTAACCAAATCAACAGTCCTTTAATGCCTCTCTAAAATCTCCGCCTTTGTTTAAAATACTTATTTCTGTTGATCATCCGAGTTATTATCGCGGCGACATTAAGCTAATGAAGTTAAGCCATCGCCTCCGCCTGGGGGATTTTAAATTTAAATATTCATTAAGCTAGCGCCTTCAAAATTTCACCCACGCGAAAAGGCACATCTAGGAAATTGATGAATTCCGAGGATACAGAGGCTTTGTTGGTTATTTATGTGAAATGATCAGAATGTGCGCGGGAATTTACTCTCACCACATTCTGTCAAATAAGTTACAATATAAAAATTGAGAACAAATTACGAAGCGTATAAAAAAGGGAGCGGGCGAGAAATTTTACTTTTCATAAAAACCGTAGCTTGGTGCCAAATAACAGAAAGAAGAACGTAAGAGAACACTGGTAAAAAATGATGCCTCGGACGGCTTTGGTAAGTGTGACTTAACGTCTCGCACTGAAAACAGTAAGTCACATGTATCGAAACCTTTCAATGAAGTATAGAAAAAAGGGAGAGTCGAGAAGTTATACTTATCGGGATAATCATAGATTGGTGCCAAACAACAGAAAGAAGAACGTAAGAGAACACCAATGAAGAATAATTCAGCAGACGGTTTTGGTAAATGTGGGTTACCTTTTTGCACTGAATGGTAATTCACAGCTAATGAAGCTGGTCTATAGCATTATTGGTGCTTTTTTACATTATTCTTTCTGTTGTAGAAAATGTTACGTATTTCATCATTGAATTGAAGATCTTGGATTTACAAAATGCTATTTCGTATGTAACTTCTTTATTTCACACCCTCTCAAAAAAATATTCGAGAATAAGAGAAATTTTCTATTTTAGATTTTCAAATTATTAATTAATTTGTATAAAACTCTTAAAAAACTAATTTTTATAAAACTATTTTTATAAAACTTGTACAACTTTAGGGAAATATAAAAAATTATAATTAGTACATAATCTAATTCAAATTTTACTATAAGTAATTTTTAATATATTTAACCAACGTGAGAAGTTTGACATTTGATCTCACACTTTTTGAGAGGGTCTACATTATGTAGTGTTTCTTGGCTCATTCATTATTTTATGAGCTTTTCTTTTTACTTAAGTCACTTAAAATTACTTTTTTCTAATCCAAAATCGTTCCTTTTTGCTTTACGCTGTACAACCTGTATTACTTTCCCGAAATTTACATACAATACAAATTCTTTATCGGAATTCATTCCTCGTTAGTTTCTCATTATGTTTATTTGTAGCTTAATAATTTCAATGAACAGTTATAGTAAAAACACTCCAATCAAAATAACTTTTTTCGTAGTATAACAAATTCTGCTCAAATAACTTTCTAAATGCATCAAATACCGATCATATTAATTAATTTTGTTGCCAACTTCGTTATTCCGTTTTATTAATTTAGCAGTTAAGAGCCTTTTTTTCATTTTCTATATACATTTTAAGGTATTTTGAATCCATGGAGCATAAATATTCGTATTTTTGTATTTTTCACCCCATAAATCTCTATAGATACTTAAATTAAAATAAAGGAGACTAAATTTTGAAGATTTTAATCCCCTAAGTTACGACTTCATGGCCAATTTTAAAATTATCGGATGATTAAATAAGGGAAACTCATTTAATGAAAAGTAAAGAAACAGCATTGAAATAGTTTCTGAACTTATGTGGGTATATATATAAATGAATAAGTAACTGGACAAATATGGACTCAGAAATGCAATATATAGATTCAAGTAAAAGTATCCGAGCTAAAGCTTTCTCTCCTAGACTTCAATTATCGCTTCTTCAAAATACCCATTAACTTTCCATTTGAAACTTATCCAAATATATTTTCAACATTGAAATTCCACAGCACTTTAATTTGTGACTTTCAAACAGGCTCAATAAATATTTAAGGTTAAGATAACCATTCAGCAATGGAAATTCATCTGCATAATGCCCTCCTCGCAACAGTATCCACTTACAGATTAGCGGAATGGATAATTTGGCTAAGAGGCGATGCTGTACAAATTAAATACCATTTATATCTCACGATGGTTCTGTTTAATTCAATCTTCCTTGAAGTGTATTTGTTTGGAAGCTGCCACATTCAACGGCAGATAGTCCGTTGTTGAAATTATTCAAAATTTAACCGATTTTCGTTTTTTCCCGTATTAGAAGTATTTAGGTTCACATTTGAAAGCGTTATTTTACTATACATTCTAATGTATTAATGATCTTTTTTTATATTTTTGTTAATCATAATACATTGCAATAACACAACTCATTAAGAGCATATTAATTTTGACAAAATCCGTCATATATCTATAAGTCTATATATTTTTTTACTACAAAAATTGAATTTTTTTCGTTCTTTTTTTTGTTTCTTAATATATTAGATTACTTCAAAATTTTGGGTAAAATAAACAGGGGTGTTTTTCAAATGTACGTAAATAAATTATGTCTAAACAAAATTTTGAAGTAAACACTTTTATTTAAAATTTCATAAGAGATTAGCCGTGGGAATCGCATATCAGCAGTTACCAGCTTCACCCAAGATGGCGGGTTGTGAAATTATTATACATGGCTAAAACAGTTTATTTAGAGCTAAAATAGTGTTTAAACAGGTTTAGATTTCATCTTTTGCATGCAATTGTACTGTTAGCTAAAATAAATTAGTATTCAGAATTTCAGCTCGATTACAGATTGAGAAGATAACAAAAAAAATTGATTCCATATTTGTGGTTTTAACAGCCAACAAGCCGTACCAATAGTCAGGATATGTCTCTCTTCCAATTAGAATTTAAATTGAGATTAACAGAGCTTCTTAAATAAGATTTTTTACAAACTCATAGAGTATAAAATATGAAAATTCTTTTGATTGCTCCTGTAAGACATTTTCTGTATTATTTTATTGTCACTGATTTTTTATTTGTCTGCTAAATTTCAAGTTAATTGGATTCTTGTGAAGCTAGCGAAAAGTTATGATTTCACCCTGATATAAGACTCAGGTATACAGTGCGAGCTAAATGAAAGGGTTTGATAATTTTAGAAAGGGAGTTTAAAAACACCATTCAGGTACTGCACATTTAAATTTAGCGGTTTCCTATTAAGTTAATGGAAACTATCAATTACTTTTTGGAAATATTTATAAATAATATACAGAAAAGTGTCGTTTTCACAAATCCTTATACATATTTAAGCTGATTACTGGCTCTGTAAGAATTTTGATCAGTACCTCTTCAAAGTAACACTTTTACCACAACTCTTAAAAAAAAAAAAAGTTATCCTCAAAAAAACGTAATAAAATCCAAACTATTGGTGCAATCACATTGAAATTTGTTATAATTCTGTAAAACAAATACAGTGGAACCCCGATCTATCGTTCCCGCATTCATCGTTTTCCCGTATTGATCGTTTTATTTCTATGATCCCTGCACAAGTTGTATTTAAATAGCGTCAACGAAACCCGCATTCATTGTTCGTCAAAAAATCCTTTTCCCGCTTTCATCGTTGTAAAATATTTCTCTTGAGCGAAGTGAAATCGAAATTCAGATGGATCCATATGGCATACAAACTTAAATATTTTCTGGTATAATTTCTAGGGTTGATGATGGTGTAGATGAAGAGTTGTTACATAAAACAGATCATGTGGTGTGAAATTTACTGATTATATTTCCTTTGATATAGACGTAGCGACGTATCTTAAGAATGTAAGAAATGTGTGGTGATGCAAAAAATAAAAGTAATGGCGAAGAAGCGGAGAATAATGTTCATGCCGATGAGACTGAGCCTACACTAGTGCCAAGTTTATCGGACGCAATTACAGTATTTGAAATTGTGTGAACTTTTATGTACAAACATGAAAACACGGAAATTTTAAAGATTTACAAGAAAAATATTGTAAATCTTTCAAATTTTCGTTTAATTAAAAGAATTAAGGAAAAATCCAGTGTAAAATTACTGATTTTTTAGAAATAAATATCACTTAATTTTCTACAACTTCAATTTGTTTCTTTTTAGGTTTGGTTACAAATTTAGTGTTTTTGGTAAACTGTATACATCGTGTGCGTTCATAAACATTATTTTCTTCGTATTTTGACTTTAACCCGCATTCGTCGTTTTCCCGCATGCATCGTTTTTTTCTACGCACCCCTTGAAAAACGATAGATCGAGATTTTACTGTACAAAGAAATTGTGCTGCATTAAAAATCTGGAAATACACCAGTTCCCAAATTTTTAGCCATTTTTTACGTTAGGAAATTCCTCTAATTGGGTAGAAAAGTTAAAAGCTATCGCGTTTACGCCATAGTCGAAATGGATTTGCAATTTTTGCGTTTTCATTTCGTTTGAAATAGCGTCTCTAAATTATCAAGATATTCTTTTTGCGGGTTGCCTTGAATTTAGAATTAAAATTACAAATTATACTGCAAGGATGTTACTTCTTTCGGTAACTATAATATTTTTAAAAATGTAGAAATGTATGAAACATTTAAAATAACTAAGAAGACATGAGAATATAAAATAAATTTCAACTGTACAGTGTACATACACAAAATATATCTGTTTCCAGCTTGCACAATTTTTTACCGAGCTATTTAGATTAAGTAAAAAAAAAATGTTAGAGTTAAATATAATGAAAATTTTGCAAAATATCGTCGATATTTGACTGTTGAGATTTGATCTTCTTTCTAAGTTTCCCTGAATAACGAACATTTTTTTTTACAAATAATCATTTTTTTCATTGTGAAGTTGCAAGGTATTTGAATTGAAAAAAAATCTAAGTTTGTTTGGAAAGCAATCGTCATTCGCTTTCCAAATGTCAATTCATGAGAACAGTTTCCTTATGTACCATTACTAATGTAGACTACTGAAGTCGGCTAAATGTTAGCTATTGCTTGTACTCAAAAACTTTAGAACAAAATTACGTTTATCTACCGTAACTTTACAACTAATGAACGGCAGTTCGAGAAAAATTCCTGCCACTTAATTCACAGTATGATTTGTTGAATTCTCAGCAGCTTTATAGATAGCTTCATGAAGCGAAAGTCTTATAAAGGTGAAACCTGATTTACAGGTAAAGATAAACTTCAAAGGCAACAGAAATATACAATTTTAATACTAGAACTCGCGTTTTTACAAACATTGTCAGGCATTTTGAATCTAATGTCTGGTTTTTTATGTCAATCACAAGCTATATTTTAAATTTAAAATCTTCGTGAAGGTGAAACCTCATTTACAGGTAAGAAATACTCTGAAATGCAACAGACAAAAAAAAATGGCTCTTTACACTGTCTCATATTACTTCAATGGGTCAAAACACTTCTCATCAGTACTTTTTTACTCTACGCTAAAGAAATTAGTATTCATAATCTTATAATAAAATCTCAATCTATCCAGGAATTCATTGTTTCTAAATTTACGATAGTCGATTTCATTTTTATCGTTAGTAATGTTCTCGAAAATTTTATAATCAAATGCTCTTCCAGGGAATTTTGAATGGATTTTTTTTCTTCATAGTATAAAACAAGCTGAACCGGCAAACAAAAAAAAATTGAAGTTCAATTTGCTTCAATTGTGGCACTTTGACAAAATCTTATTTGCCATGCCTTTCGAATAAATTGACTACTTTTCTGTTGTCAGTTTGGTTGATTCCTGGTTTAGTAGCACTGCTTTGCGCGATTAAAATCGGAGTTTTGGCTTATTTTCCAGTCTTGCTTCTTGTAACTTTCAAAACACACTACTAGAGAATGTATGCAGAAAAAAAAAGCAAATAAGAAAATAGTAACCTCCACACAAAATTAGAATTTTGAAAGTACTAATGTAGAAAATTAAATGAAAATACGAATATAAAATATGATGGATAGATAAATAAATAAACTGACAAGAAATAAAAGTTTTTAAAAATATCATTTTACATACATGACTTGTCATTTTTAAACCCTTGCATTAATGGTGGCTGATCTCAAGGCTTATCACGTGAACACAAACAATTTCCCCATTCAACTGTGTATCATCACCCTATTAACGAAACAGTGGGTTTTAAACCAAGATTCAACCGTCATTTTTTTCAAATGACAATAGTTGATAAAACTGGAACATCTCCTAAATGAAAAGAAATTTCAATCAGTGTTAAACGATTTTTCCCTATTCGATAGCCTTGTGAAAGTGAAACCACATTTACAGGCAATGAACAGAAAATGCAGGTTGTTGAGTAACATTTTATTCTAATACATTTCTTCTAATTAGATACGACTGATCGCAATTATTGTATTTAATTAGCATAAATAGAACGGTTAAAGATATTAGGGCATTAAAATATTGTTTTTGATTCGTATGATTATCGGTACAAAAGATTACAAAGATAATAATTTGTGTTTCTAGATTGTAATTTGAAAATCCGTTGATTGACTTTGCTATTTTATCTGCGATAATTTTTTAAGCCGAATTCTCTTCATTCTTTCTATACGGTCTTAAAATCTTGAATGAAATATTTGATAGAAGCCTATTTCATGTTAATTACATGGGAAAATCCAAGACAACTCTTCCGAAGTTCCTGTTGGTCGAAACATATTTATATCCACTCTGTGTGCTATCATGGCTAAACGTGAGAAAACGCGAAATCATTTCCCCCGCTTATTGGTGAGATCGGTAGCAATCACGAACATCTGGACGGATCTCATCAGCGCATAAAATTACATCTTAATGACTCAGCAAACTTGCAAGCTGTTTTATGTCTTCTTCGTGCTTCAAGATCTGCACTGAAAGAGATGTATACCTTCTAGTTATCTAATGGCAAATAGAACTTCATCCATGAATTAACTGAAAGCTTTTTTTAAAAAATCGTGTTTCATTAACATAATTTTAAAAAATATACTGAAAAAAATATTTATGTTATAAAAGCTATGTAATGCATAAGTGTAATACATAAGTGCACATAAGATAAAGTGTAATACATAATACTGTTCAATAGATAATACATAAGTGTGAATGTCTTCAAAATGAAACAAGTCCGTGGTACTGTCTCGTATTTTAAATAGCTTAGCTCATTTATCTAATTCAAAAGATCTTATAAGCTTCCTAGTTAAGTTAGCTAGTTGGTTTTATGTACAAGCATTTATTACGTAAGCACATTTCACTAATACACCTTTTTAATTTATCATACACGGTGATATTTTCTCAGGAAAATATATAAAAAGGTTGAATTCATTGAAAAATATGTAAACAATTCTTACATTCATGTTTGTTAATCAGTTTTAGGAATACCTGCATTATGTATATACTTAGATTAAAACTACAGAGGAATAACATTGATATATCATCATCAATAAATATGTAGATTCCTGCCTTACATTAGATTCACGTACGTTTATTAAACAGTTTGTGTCAAGAAGAAGAGCCATAGAATGTTTTCAGTAAAGATTATCTTAAAATTGTTCCTTTTCCAAGTAAAATGTTGAAATATAAGTACATAGCATGTTTTGTTGAACTCTCAACAGTTGTATAGACAGCTTCACAAGAAAGAAAAAGTCATATAAACGTGAAACCTGATTTGCAGTTTACGAAAAACTTCTCTAAGGCAGCGAAAAATATATTAAATCTTACGCTATATCCCGTGTCTTTAGATATTGACATTTTGAATGCAATGTCTGCTTTCTTATGTGTCACTCTCCTTTTCGTGTGTTTTAAATATTTTGTAGATGGCTTTAAAATGTGAACTAGATACTTATATTGAAGGATGGAAAGTTTTAACTCATTTTTTAAAACTGCATAATTGTTATTTTTTCCAATCCCGTCACGTAACACGATGCGAAAGTTTCATTAGAAGAAAATAACTCCTATCACGATTTTTTGCTGTTCTTACTACGGGGATAAGATCTTATTATTTTCTTTCTCAATCACATTTGCTCATTATTATATAATGAAGAAGAAATAAAACATATTGCATTTCAGAAAAGTAATCAGTCAGCATACACTTGGTAATTCTTTTGCTGATTTTTTATAAATCATTTGAAATTTTTCTTAATAAATGTCTTCTAAAAATTTACGTAACTCTATTGCAATGAATAATCTGTTGCAAACAAGAATATCTTACCATAAACGTTTCACTAATTCCGGAGATTACTTGAAAGTATACGGCTAGGAGTTAAATTGAAAATGGACACTATACTAATTAAATAAATTTGTTCGAATCTCAGTATTGTTAGACAGTTCTACCGTATTGATACTAATCATTACACAAATTACAGCTGGGTGATCTATAGAATCATCCAAAATACTCAAAATTGCATGAACGTTTTCATAGCTTACCAGTTGAAGGGGGTTTTTGCTATTATATGTTCACAAATGCTAGCTTGTAATAATTGGCTTTTAATGTTCAATTTAATTTTATCTATTATAAAGTTTTGCATTTTTTAGTAAGAATTTAATCACCTACTTTACATTTTTGAAATCACTATCCGAAGGATGTAGATGCAAAAGTCACATTATCCACTTTTAAGGTATTGAATTATTCATATCACAGTGTTCATCTTTTTAAAGAGAATCGGTCTGTAATAGTGATTTGAACAACAATGAACATACTAAGGTTTAAAAGAAATGCTGAAAATCTCGTCCTGATGCATAATTCAAATTATCCAGCAACTGTTTTGCAGCAAAGCTCACGTTACAAATTCAACCAATCAGGGAAGTTCGCAAAAGATCACGTGATTGTTTTCTTTACATTTTTTTGTGTTTTTTAAAGAATAATCAAGAAATCTTTTTTTTTATAAATATTTTTTACGTGTTGATTTTTTTCTGTGTGCTTGTTCCTCCAAAATACCATAATGAAAAATAATGTTCGGGTATATATACAGGTTGTCCTATAAATACCGCCCAAACTCTGCACAGACAGATTCCTCGTAGGGAGTGCATAAAAAAAGAACTGTATATATATATATACATATTGGTTCATTTTGTTTCAAATTCGAAATTTTAATTTATAACTAATATTACTCATTAAAGCGTGAGCACGTACGCCGTAGTATGATGTTAATCAGCGAAATGTTAATCAGGAGCGTTAATCAGTTAATTAGTCAGTAACTGTTAATTAGCAGTATAAGTACCAGGGGTCGCACTGTCGATCGCCAACGTCGCAAATTGCGAAAATAAAATTTGTTTGGCGAAAGAAAATACGTTTTGGCGAAAATATTGACAATTACTTTTCTTAATGATGTCCAGAAATATCTAATTTGGCGAATGAATTGGAGAAATGGTAAAAAGAGCCAGCGCAACCCCTGTAAGTACCAATGAATGCAGGAAAGTGTGTTACAGTCGATGTGTTTCCTATGATTTATCGTGATTGCCTTTCATCATTCATGATATTCATTTTCTGTTTAACAAATTGTCTTAAGCCCCAATAACACTTATTTTATTTTCCTGTTGAGTACCGATTTGTGTACTTGATTTCTGTCATGCTCTGTTTTCAGTGCTTAAGCATCGTAATGGAAGACCGCGAGACTGACGAGTTTGTTTTAGTGCTGGAGCGCTACTACAATCAATTGGTCGGAATGGAATTGCCTGTTGACTGGAAAGACAGAGAACCAGAGCCGATCGAAAGAGGTAACTGTTTATTCAATCAACACATTTTCGTACGCTCTTCAAGTAATTGAGTGACTGACTGATGCATTATGATTGAGCTATAGCATTTTTGAATTACCATTTTTTGAACTGGTTAATTTTACTCGAATATCTGCATGCTAGTGCAATTACTTATGAGTGGTGAATGTAGATGGCGCTACCATGCAACAAAGTTAAGTTTGTTGGGTAAATATAATCGTATGTATTTAGTTAATACTGTTTATTACTTTCATATATTTAGCCATCGACTATTCTTTTTAGATTGGCATATCATTATTTTTCTTTCCAAAAGGTGATATTTACCACCAATAATTGAAGGCAATTGCGTAATTCCCAATTTCTGTATTCTCACGTTCGCTTTCTTATTGACTCATCGACCATTCTCTTCTTTTTTTTTTTTTTTCTCCAAACGGTTTGATATAGTACCAGTAACGGGAAAACTATTACGTAATTCCAAGTTATAGTTTCCAAGGTATAGTTTTGTGGTATAGTTTTGTTTAATTCCAAGGTATAGTTTTGTGAGCACTATTACCATTGCGGCAGCAACTTAGAAATAAGCCGTTTCATGGTAGATGCTGGAGAGTACTAAGTACACATCGATGCCCGCTTTTAAATAGCTGCATGGTATGGTTATAAATAGTTATTAGAGATGAGTAAAGTTTTAACGTTAAAGACTAAATAGTCAGTCTAATCAAACCAAATAGTTTAATGGAGATCGAGTGTTGTTCTGCTATCAAGCGTAAGCCATGATCAATCTGTCATAACTGTGAACTGTCTTGTCAGTAATGTTTAGTCTGTTGAAATAGCTATCATATAAATTTACCATCGTTACCCTCGTTGACACTTTTTACGTTTAATCTGTAAAGTACAAATTCTGTGTTATTTTAACACGTACAGCATACTCTCGATTAAACAGGATCGTCAGGAAACGGCTTGTCTCGGATAACCGAATTTATCCAAACTTTGAGAAAAATGTTTATTGTTATAGAAACTAAAATTTTTATTTATAGAAACTAAAACTTTTATAAAATAGGGCATTAATACTTTAATTAATGCAAAAGAAAGAGAATGTAAATTCTAATGTTATATAGATTTACAAATACTGCATTACCAAAAAAAAGAAAAGGAAAAACATATTTTCCTTCACTGTTTCGTGAAGAATAAAATGATAAAAATCTGTTCTCGTTTTTCCTTTGCTCTTTGACAAATTTTATGACGCAAATTTCGCAGCATCATTTTTCTGCAGGCTTTCTTCTTGCTCCTAGTAATTAAGTAACGTCTTATGAACTGATGCGTCACTAAGATTCAATTTTTTATGAGTTACGAGATTTCCTTCATCACTTCACTCTATCATGGTCAAGTGGATAAGACACTGAACGGGACAGATGGCTGAAGCCGTCTGCTTTGGCCTGCCACGTGGTAATCGATCTAACAGTTTAGAAGTTTGGGCGATTTTCTTCATATGTAACACGAATACGCATTAGAACCCCCTGAAAAGTCCTCCGTCCAAACACAGTACACAGTTCTTCATCTCTTAAAGGACATTCTGCGAAATTCTCTGCTTCTTCTGAACCACAAGCTTCGTAGCATTTCAATTTCGAATTTTGGTTAATCCATTGTTGTACTTTAGTTTTCAGAACAGCCTCCCTTTCTCAAATCTTTTAAGATTTTTCTATAAAGTTCTGTACTATCGTCGTCTTCTGTAGGAAATTCATTTTCTACATTTGATAAAATCGCCCTCCATGATTTTTTTTTTAACTTTGGTGCTTTATACTAATTTTCATGCATTTCCACTTCCACTGACCATGTGACCAACATAATAAATTTGGACCGTACTGGATGACCCGCAACCCTGAGTCTACTGCATTTTGTTTCTCTTAAATCTAAATTTTTTAAAATTTTCTGAGAATTTATTTATCATTATTGTATTAAAAATTACATAGGTAGAAAATTTGTGAATTCTTTGAAACCTCAAGCATTTTCATGCATAATTAATAATCAGAATCTCTTTCGGATATCAAAGTTTCGAGCATGCTATCATAATCTGACATGAAAACTCACACAAAAAGTTCTCAACTTCTTTTTCTAGATCTTTTAAACTATTTAAATGCATTCGAAAAGTCATAAAAATACTAAAATATGACCTTACACATATCTATAGGCACGATTCTTGAATAAATAACTCTTAAAATAAATTAGTATCAAAGAAATACACTTGCACAAGCTATTTCTAAAACTGTTTGACATTGAAAAAAGTTCGCATTCCACATCAGATGTGCGTAAATATCTTTTCCTTGACGTATGATCTTCAGTTAACACGAACAATTACGAAAATCTTTTCAACAGAGATTCGATGATTCTTCTGCATTGTGCAATTATAAGCATAATCTGTCTACGTCTTACATTGAACTAGATGTAATATTCGGCTATGATCTCACAAAAGGAAGCCATTCCTCTCTATATTTGCTCAGCTGATGCGAAATAGCAATAAATTACTCAGAGTCACTCACTATTTCTCAATAATTCCTGAATGCTTTGCGTTTCTCATTCTTAGAGTAGTTGGGAAACTCTGGAATTGCGTGTTCAATCTTTCAACATAAAACAGTAGTCAAAATCGCGGTTTTCCAACATTTACCAACAAAGTTGATATGTATTTAATTTCAATTTATTTGTTTGTCTTCTCATGCTCTATCTAACTTAAACTGAATAAATTGTTACGAAACTGATATATTTTATTACTACGTACAATATCATATTGAAAATGGTGTATGCAGTCTAAAGTGATCTTTTACAGAAGAACGCCAAACAGTTTCCAGGTATTATGCTCAGTGGGCAGGCATTGATTCAAATGTACTTCAGAGATATTATCATATTTCAAAGGAAACAAAATTAATATAAATTACAGAGTTTTTTATGTAATCTCTGTCAAAAGTACTGCATGTAACATTTGTAGTTCTTTTACAGAAGAAACAAAAACACTTGAAAAGATTAGTGTTTAAAATCAAATACTTTGGTCTGATTTATGGTATCGTATTAGCTTTAACTTTTTCGTTCCTTTCATCGAAAATACGCGGGGGTATAGATTTCCCTTTTTATGTCCCTTGCTATATGGCATGGGTCTCTGAAGCACCTTTGTTCTTGCACAAGACAGGGCCTAAGTTTTTATAAGAAGTCATGCAAACATCGCATTTTCACTCTTTCAAAATTCAATTAGTTTTTCATACAAACTATAACCTTTTCATATATGTATTCAGCTATTTTTGGAGAAAAAAAACTTGTTTTTAGAGTATTTGTGGGCTTTAGTGGCCAAACTACCGAAATATATCATCAAGATGGTGGTGGTGAAAAATCGTGAATCACGTTTGCACTCCTATAGACGTTAGTAGTCCTAATATATAGCTACAATATTTGCAGAATCGAAATTTCGTCAAGTAATCTCGGTGGCCGCTATAACCCAAAAGCAACATTTTTACTGTACGAGTTTAATGTGTGTTTTATATTAATCATGTGTTTATTTCCAAACTAGTTCCCAGCTACCACAGCCGGCACATCGTGCAAGACGCTCCCTGGAGCTATTGCCCATCCGATTCACCCCAGAAGCAACTGCAGCCTCAGACGGGTAACAACACCGTGGCAGCAACAGTCAGGACGATAGACTTGTCCATACCACCGCCACCCTATATCCCATGCGAGGTAAATAATACATTCCGCTTTCTAAAGAAATCAATTTCGTTACGTTTAAGTCTTTAGAATCAGTCCTCGTTTTTCAATTGTATTTGTTTATGCTTCCTTTTTGCAATGTATGTGTTTCTCAGCACATGTTGATCAAACCCGTCGCTTACTGATCTTCAAATCAACTTTAATTCTAATGTGAAATGTATTTATTATATTTTTACACCGAATAAACTAAAATATTTGTAATTCTAAAAGTACAACTATTTTGATATTTCGAACAATTAATTCCAAGCTCTTAGGCATTAAATGCTTAGACTGCAACACCTCTATGAACTTTCAGGAATTTTTTTTTACTTATTATCATTCATTAAATGTGTGAAATTCGTAGTGAATTCGTTTTAATTTTAACAGGAATGGTGAAACTGTTTAATGTGCCTTACTCGTGTTTTATATGAGGTGAGCATTGTACTGGTAAAAAAAGCAACTTCACTTACTTGGAATTCTCTTCTATTTTTTTTTTCTTTGTTTCCAAACAGGCTCGTGATTGAGAAACCGTAGAACCTTTGCGAAAATTCATTTTAGGAAGCTCGTTCTCCGTTCCTAAGCCAAGTTTACTTAGATCACTACGGGTACGATTACTCAAAACAGATCCTTGTCCAGTTCAACCTTTCTACCCTGAAAACTCCTCATATATCTTCACTCTAATGAGATTTTGCAAAAATAGAAAAATCAGTAGTATTTTATATATATAAATAAGCGAATGGTGTTCAAGTACTTATGTTAATTAGCTCTAAGCATAATAACCTGTGGTTTTAATATCTTGGCTGGCCCAATTGGCTTGGCCGAAGGCTGCAAAGTAGCTGAATATTACCTAACTAATATTATAGAGACTGACAATAATAGCTGTAAACCCTCTTATAGGGTCGACTGTCAACCCTCCAAGAAACTTAACCGCTTTTTCATCATGAATCATCAACATTGTCACGACAGCCCTTTGTGGGCCTTGGCCTTCTTCAGAAGTCTCTCCCATTCCACCCTTTTCCCTGCAATGGACCTCCAGTTTCTTATTTTCAGTTTGGCAAAATCCTCATCCAATCTGTCCCTCCATTCCATCTAACCTGTTTTTATCCAAGAGAAATATTCAATTTACCATGTTTATTAATCCATGTTTTCGTCTTACTTTCTTAGGAGCGTCGGCTGTCCAGAAGCAATTCAAGAGACCAATTTAGCATTGCAACGAGTCCTAGTTCCGTTGACCACAACATGAACGAAATGCAAGCTTTGGTGGCCTCTATTACCTCCCTACCCCTCAGCCTGTCACCCTCGACGTCTCAGAAATCGCTGCTGGGAGAGTCGTCGTCCTCGGAAAGTCCGGCCGCCCAGCAGCTGGACGACTCTTCCTCGTCTTCGGCCGCCATCGCGGACGTCTCCTTCACGCCGGAATTCGAGGACAGCCGAGGACATGCCGCGGACTGTCCGTCCTCGCGTCACCACTATTACAACGGCGCGGCGGACAAGCCGGACACGATAGCCGCCCGCCTGCAGCAGCGGCACGCCTTCGATTCCGGGATCGACCTGCACAGCGTGATGTCCATGGAGCTCCTGGAGGAAGAGAACGAGGGCGAGGACAACAACGGCGGCGCCGTGCATGCAGCCGACATCATGCAGCGGATCGAGATCAAGAGCAGCGACGTCATCAGCAGGGTGACGGAGATGAGCAAGATCGTCAGCGACGCGCAGCTGTATTTGCGAAAGGACGAAGGAGGAGAAGAGCAGAAGAGCGACCTTGGCCTCAAGTCGAACGATTCGCTTCTCTTCATACCGCGTCACGACAGCGGCGACGAGTTTAGGTGTTCTCCAGCCGGCGATATGATGCCTTCGGAGAGCGAGGCCGAAAGCACGCCGACGAACAGTCCGACCCACGTTCCAGCCGACGATCCCGAAGCGATCAAGAAGATGTGCTCCAGCTTCGGACTGCACAGCCCCCACTTGCTGATGTCCTCGCTCCAGCAGACCACTGAGTCGGAGGACATAGAGGAGCTGCTGAAGCAGCTTCAGACTTCTACTTCCTTACCCTTCGAAGAAGACAGCCTGTGCCTGGATCCAGATATCATAGACTTGACCATTATTCCCCCGCCAGCTCCAGACGATGTGGACTTCTGCTGTGTCACGCCCGACGCACTAGAAAGCAAAACTTTCCTGGACCAAGAAACGGGACAAAGGAACGATTTCTATGTCACGCGGGAGGACACTAAAAGTAAGTCCATGTTTAAATTATGTTTATGTTGTGTTGTTTTCTTTGCAGTACTCATTTTAATTAAAATAGAACATGTATTTATTGTAACCTCTTTGGGCAACCATCTTAAAAAGTATTCACATTGCCTTGTCACACTATAAATTCATTGGTAATTATCTCCATTACACAAGCATAACCTCTCTTTGAAAGCAAATTTCTTTCTTTTTTTTCAAGAAATCATAATTATTTGAAAATCTTTAAGACTTTATCGAGAGAGACAAAGTGAGATAGATTCATTAGAAGACTTGTTAATTTCCGAACATGCGCCATGTAAGGAAAGTATTGTAATCATCAGAAAATTTGACGCTGAGATTTTGATGTATTTACACGTTTTGAGGCCTTCTAGTTTTACCGTGATGTATGTATCCATGTATGTGTTTGTATATGTAAGTAAATACGATAGCTCCTAAACGGTGCAGTCTATTGAGCTCAAATTTTGTCTACACATTATAGACCAAATTTGACCCAAAATCAATACCTCGCACAACTGGTAGTGCACTAGCATCTAAACAGTGCATGAGATTGAGCGCACATTGAGTATGCATATTATAGGTCACATCACCAGCATAGATTTCGGTGTGTGTAAAGCCTATACTTTACTTACAGAGCTGCAAAAAGGAATTCTTATACAGTATGGCCTATTGACACAAATTATTTAAAGTGCACTAGCGTCTGACCGCTGCCTTCGGTTGAGTTTAATCAAATTTATTTAAACGCTCGGTTGTTGTTTCTGATGCCCTCTAAGAACCGCATGCGATGGCAGATCCCCTCAGATACAGACACGATGGCCAGAGATGAGCACCTTCTATTTCTAGTAGGCCTCAGTGGGAGGAAGTCCGACTTTTGCCCGGTGGTCCTCTAATTTTGAACCAACTCCAGAGGAGGGACCAACCCCTTGAAACCGGTACCTCCAGTGGTACCGTTTAACAACTTGTAGGCCATTGGAGCCACGACGGATTTTACGTGCACAAGCTCCCATTAGCGTACACGGTCCCACAGCAATCGAGCGAAGAGGGAGTTGACCTATCCAAGCACTGGCCAAGCCGGACGCTGCTTCACTTGCCGTGTTCTTATGGGAACTGAGTTTAGCGCCCAGACCACTGCGGGACATTAAACGCTTGGTAAAGATTAAGTATTTGGGAAGTTAAGTGAAGTCACTCTTTTTTACTCTATTCTTCGATGTATTGGCATATAGCTAACTGCGGGTATTATACAGGATGATACTACGATCATGGGACAAACTTTGAGGAGCAGCCTACTTAACATACATTTTGTATAGGGATGTAAGGTTGGAAGTGACGCATTGTGAGGCACGAATACAAAAAATGAGACATAAAAACAAACATTGCTTATTTACACCATCCTTTCAAATTATCTGTTAATCCTTTAACGCGCGGTGGTCCCATTGTGAAACCACCTAATATTAACGCTTTCACTGCTAGTCCCAAATAGATATTCGCATTATTAAAATTTCTTACCTCGGTTTCAGAAATACTATCTATAGCTTCCACCGAACAACTAAATAATGGCTAAGCTAGGGATGAAACTTTAAATGTTTTACATCACAATCTTTAGAAAAACTGTATATTATTTATGAAATTTAAGTCGGAAATTTAACAATCTCTCCTCTCATTTGGAAAAGCTGGAAAGTGCTGTAAAAATGCTTGCCCTTCAGAGGATTTAGTGAAATCAATTTAAAAATCCGGTTTATTTGCATCATTTAGACATTAGTTATCCTGGATGCCAGCTTTGCGGGCAATAGATAGGGCGTTATAAACCATCAGGTGGCCACCACGATCACTGGATTTATCCAGCATCGATTACTTCTTATAGGGGTATCTGGAGGTCCTCATTTACAATTGACTCAATTGAGGACCTCGTTGTCTGACTATCCATTACGGCTGCATGCGAGCGCGAAATGCCTGGCAACTTTCAATATGTTCGCCAACCACTCCTTCGACGCTACCAAGCATTGTTTTACAGTAGGTGGTTGCAATTTTGAGCATTTATTGTAGGCATTGCTACAATGAAGCCCTTTTCGAGATGGTGTAAGTAAACAATGCGGTTCTTTTCATATCTAATTTGTCGGGTTCGTGCCTCTATGCAAATAAAGGTATGTTTTAGTAAGCTACAGCACCCCTCAAAGTCTGTCCAATGACCGTTGTGCCCGTACATACACACTATTTCAAACTTTGATTGCAATGATATTAAGATACAATTTCTAGTCGTATGATGTCTTAATATTTTCTAATACAGATAAAATTCAATAATATAAATATATCTTTTAAAAAACAATAAGCGTTTTTAAATTTAACGTAAATTTTAATCCCCTTCTTACACTGCTTTGCATCTCTCCTCATATGAAATACGTTGTCCAACATGTCATTAAAACTCACTTGATGAATCGCATACATTATAGCAACAGCCTAATTATTTTCTGAATATATTTCGCATAGTTTGTGTTGTAAAATTTATTTTTCTTCCTAAAACTCTTGCAATTTATTTATCCTTGATAAATAATCACGACTTTGCACAGTACAATCCTAAAAGAACATGTATTTGTATGTGAATATACTTTTTTGTTCTTTCCAAAGGCAATGTTTATGACTTAAAATAATTCAATCAAACCATTAACATGCCCTTTAACACGAATGATTTATTCTATCCTCGTAAATTAAAAGTGACGAACCCAAAAAGTACCTCTCAGACCGAATTTATGTGTTCTGAAGAATTTCTTTACCAAAAAGAGTTTAAAACTCATAAGCATGGATTTAGGAGGGATTTTTTTTCCCTGAAACTTCTTTTAATTTTCTCTTTACTTTTTGTCGAATACTCGGCAGTATTATATAATATGGGATAATATGGGCATTTCCTGGGAAAAATTTTAAAATTTTAAAGACTCCTTTGCTTTGCTTAGTTCGAATATGGAAAATTTAAGTGGCAATAAAAATAGGCATATTAAAGTGGCATAAAAATAAAGACATATATTACTGACCTCTTGTTCAAAACGAAACCAATTGAAGAATTGGTCGTGAAAGAAATAAAGAATACTCTTGAGACATCATTCGTTTCAGACACTGAAGATGGATTCTGTTACTTCTTCCTCAACACTATCTACCATTTATCTTCTAAGCAATAGAGTAGTATATCGGAAAACTACTTTCTCCGAATTAAAAGTGGTGCTTATGATGACACACCACTTTTGGAAGTCTAAAGCAATGAACAATTGTACAAGAACGAAGCAAATATAAAATCGAAGGAAAGCATATTACATTTTGCTTTTTCTTTATAAAAGCAAAAGGCAAAAAGTGTGTCTTTTATAACCTGTTTTAAATCTTTTTATTAAACAAAACTTCTGTTTTTGATGATCCAGTTTTTACAAGTTCTCGGATGTAAAAATTGAGTGGAAAGTGCATTTTTTAATCACCGATTTAAACCTATCGGAATCTCCGTCCACAACCCAAAAATTGAGGACCCAAAAATTACGAATATTATCGCACAGCTTAAGGCATGGATGTCCTAATTTGCGCACATTTAAAAAAAAAAATCTCGAAAATTTCCTAATCAGAATTTTTTATCTTATTTTTTAAATTACAAATTTAATCATAAATCAAAAGAAAAATCATAAAATTATTTAATTTAAAGAGAAATCATTTAATCAGGCCTGAAAGGTGTAAGAGTTATTATTTTATAATAAAATATTAACTCTTGCTAACTAAGTCAGATTTTTTTTTTCTTCGATTTGTAAAACAAATTCACAAATTTGACTTTAAAAATGATCTGGCAAATTCAAAAAACAAAATGTGCATATATGTACATTTGCCATTCTACTTTTATATCTATATCCATACCGTTGATCAAAAACCAACTCTTCGCAATTGACAACATCATAACTTTAGATTAAGTAATTTTTAGGTTGAAAAATTAGTGAAATCTCTACACTGCACGAGTAAAATAAAATCTTTTGAAATACAGTTTCAAAAACTACGAGGCAAATTATGATTGAACTATTAAAAAATAATAATAAATAAATAAATTAAGTACCGTTTTGAAAAAAATTAGTAAAAAAAATTTTCAAGCCAATTTTATTTTTACATAAAATTCAGGCGAGATTCAGGCTCTTCGAGAGCATACCTTATACAATTTTTCTACATAGATTCCGCCAATGTTCAAGCAGTTGTCGTAACGGCTTTTCTATATTTTCTTCATAGAAACTTTCCGCCAATGACGATAACCATGAGTTTAAGAAATCTACGGCATGCAAACAAACTGCAAGCAATTCAAAACAAACGGAAATGAATGCTCGGTAAAGGGATTCTGTTGCTTTATAAGAATGCTCGGCCCATACTGCTGGTGATACTCAAACGATGATTTGACAGTTTCGTCGGGAGCAAATCGATCACCCGCCGTACAGCCCAGACTTGACGCCGTCCGACTACCACTTGTTCCTACATATATGAAGTGCGAACTAAGCTGCAAGCGCTTTGGATTCCGACGATGAGATGAAAAAAGCTGTGAGTCGTGGCGTGGTTATTGTCATTGGCGGGAAGTTTCTATGAAGAAGGTGTAGAAAAGCTGGTAAGAGCATACCCACGAGTGTTTGAACATTGGCGGAAACTACGTAGAAAAATAGTTTAAGGTATGCTCTTTCATGTAAAAATAAAGTTGATTTGAAAAGAAATTTGTTTACTACTTTTTTTTTTTCAAAGCGGTACTTACTTTCCGAATATCTCTCATATTACTGACATTAAACTGCACATTTTCTATATCTCCATGTGTGGATAGTAAAATTGTCTTCTTATAAGAGGTATTCATTTTTATTTATTTATTTTAGCTACAGAAGAAAACTCCGATGCGGATGAAAATGGAATCGTGTTTTCTGCCTCATCCAACACTACTCCCACATCAACTTTGCCCAGGTCGAGTTTGTCTACTTACGAGTTAACAGAAACGTCAAGCAGTGAAACTCTGACTGCCGCTGGTGATGACGATTTGTCTGCCTACATCATACCACCCCCTCCGAGCTCAACAAGAGCTGTCGAAGAACAAAACCGAGTTTTGGCGAGATTCAGGCAAGTTGCCGAAGAAGTACGACGCATGATGGCTCACGGCAACGACACTCTGCAAGGAACAAAGTATTCTGAATCCATGAACTCTGTCAGCAAGTTCTGCACTATACCAAGACGGCACGAAGAGGCCCACAGGCCACCGCTATCTTCTTTGGCGTCACTGGTAACACCCGTTAGAGAAACGCATTCCAAACTTGGTTCAGGCAGTGGTGAAGCATCGGGCAGCTCTTCGAAAAGTTCTAGCAAGGACAATGGGCTTTCTGAAGATGAGGAAATCAATAGCTGGAGACCACAGCCTCCTCCGAGGGTAAAAAGGAATTCCATTGCGACAGATGGACATGGAAATCATGCGGCAGATGCGGGAAGTGAAGGAAACAGGAAAATCTCAGGGAATCACAGTGATCTTTATTCAGCGTCACCGTCAAATAGTACGAACCATACTAGTCAGGTAAGTTGTAACAAGTCTTTAATTAAAAGAAATAATTTTCGTTTCTATTTTGTTTTACTCGTTCCTTCTCTGATATATATATTTTTTTTTCATTTATAGATGCTTTCGCAGAATATAACGCTTCTGTGTTATATTCCTAAAATTCTCAAAAGTTTTTATATTGAACTTACTGCTTTTCACTTATAAATTAGGACTAATACTTCAATAGATTAATTAACATCTATAAAAACTTTTATCATTTATCTCTTTCATTGAAATAAAGGATCCAGTTCGTTTTAATGGTTTCAAATTTCTACCACTGGCTACTAATGAAGCTCCCAGTTTTGCCCTTTGTGTTTAATCTTACAACAACTCGTAGCATTTATCAAATATCAATACCATAGTTATAAACATACAGAGCATAGTTATCTTACACAAAAGTTAAACTGAAGTACCAAAATTGCACTAAGTTACTAAATGATGCAAAATCTAAACTGGAAACTTCAAAGGACTTCCCTTCTCTGATACATTGATTTTCAACCTTCAAACTTCCTCTTGCATACTGAATGCCTTACAAAACTTTCGTCAATAGCGCCTATTTTCAACACATGGCTTTATTCAAAGAGTGATTAATGAAATCAAATTAGATTAATCATCGGAGCTCTCCCGCCCCAGACGTAGCCTTGGCCTTCCTAACAGCTCGCACTTGCCCGATTTCCGAACATCGGTGCATTGATCTATCAGTAAGTGTCGCATCGAATTTAACTAATTACTCGAGAAAACTATCGCGCTTTTCTGCGACGCTCGTGATTAATCTAAACCCTTTAGGATCGATATGGAAACAGTCTGTTTAGTTAGGTTAATGGAAGCGCATTTGGATGCTAATATAACAGTTTATCAACATTATTAACATTAATGCAGCCTTTTGTTTTGGAAAAGGGGGTTGTACGTCTTCCATTTTACGAAGAAAATCTGAAATACCTTTTAAAAGTCAATTTAAGTTTTGATCCGTTAAAACTGCGTAAAAGCACTTAAAATATCTTTTATAGAAGGACTAAGATATGCACGGATTGATGAAAAAGAAGTTAGATTTATTTGAGCACCTTCGTTTTCTTTAACGTTAAAATAAGGTTCTTCACCTTGTATATTAAAATGCTTGATATTTTTTATAATAAAAATAAAGCGATCTCAAGTACTTTACAGTAAATATACTTAAAATTTTGTTTTATTTTACAGTAAATCTTGATGAAGAAGAAACATAACACCTTAGTAGGGAGACAGGGGGTTAATGGGACAGATTTTTAATTTAAGCTGTACTTCCGTGAAATATGGAGATATTTTTAAAAATTATACTAAATTAAAGCGTGTACATGTGATGACTAGAAAATGCTTAATGTGTTTGAAAAGACCTATTTATTAAAAAAGAAAAATCCATTTCTGAAATTATATCACTGTCCCATTAGACCCCATACATGGGGTCTAATGGGACATGATGCAGGGCTAAAGGGACGGATGTCAAAAATAAATAAATTTTGTTCTAAACAAATAAATAAAATAAATATGGGAAGCTATCAAATTATAAAATATTAATACCAATACTCTTTCATTATTTTTTTTATTTATGAATAATTATTTAAGGTCATATAGAGAAAAATCAAAATCAAAACTCAAAATTGTAAATGATCGCATAGTTTGTTAATTTTAGGTAGTGGCTATTTCGACACTATGTCAGGAGCAAGGTCAGTCCAATTCTTATCTTCCCTTTCTGTATATATAAATTTAAAGCAGTCAGATTTTTTCGTTTTTTTTTTCTTTCTTAGGTAGTTCAGAAGCATAACATCATTGTTAATCTCACTAATGATACCGAAGTAATGGAACACTTTTCGCTTTCCTGCAAAGTCATTTATATTTAATTTTTTTGAACTTATCTTGGATACTGCAACATTAAACTCGGTTGATGTGTTCTGCAAAGACATGCTATACAATATAGCTATACATCAAATAAATATACTTATACATCTTTTAAAAACAAAACCAGTTAGTCCTAATTAATTCGCAACAACTTTTAGTCATAATTTAAATCTAAAACAGGATTTTTATAAAATAATAACTTGTTTATTGCCTATTCAGCTGTCCCATTAGTTCCTATATTAAGAGTTCCTTTAGACCCCCACAGTGTAAGAAATTTCAATAATAGAAAACCACATGTTCTATCACTCAATGCTTGATTTATATTATCGTAATCTATATGATTTCTGCTATCTTAAAGACGCTTTCCATTAAGTAAGAGTTATTTTAAACGATTTACAAAATTCAATTAAATATAAGAATTAAAACTTACTTCCAAGTGCTAGAAGCAGCAACGATATTCCCAGGCTTAGTACTTAATGCAGTGGTTGACCTGTTGTTGTTCAAAGATGTAGTATGTAATTTATGACTATTTATCAGTCTATATATATATATATATATATATATATATATATATATATATATTAATGTGTATGAATAGACAGATTAATAGCCGCATCAAACAGAATTAATTATATGAAACCGTCTAAAACTTTTTTTTTATTTCTAATGGCCAGCAGACAAAAAAGAAAAACTTAGAAAAGTCTAAAACTTAAGAGTTACTTTTTTAGGATTTAGCGCTTTTAAATGTACCATACTGAAGACGATTGCTCCTAAACGGTGCAGTCGATTGAGCTCACATTTGGTATGTGTATTATAGGTCATCGTCGCACGACCGGTATTAATTTTGGTGTGTATAGGATATAGTTTTTTTTTTTCATGTCTAAAAAAAAAAAGAACTGTTTTCCTTACGGCCTATTATGGACGCAAATTCTTGAAAGTGCGCTATCGTCTAAATGGCGCATTCGAGAGCTCAAATTTAGTATATATATTATAGACCATCCTCGCACAACTAATATTGCTTTTGGTGTGTATAGGACTTAAAAGTTTTCTTACAGGGCTACAAAAAATAATTCTATAACAAAATGGTTTATGGACGGAAATTCTTGAAAGCGCGTTAGTCTAAACGGTGCATTCGATTGAGTGCAAATTGGGTACATGGATAGACATGTCACGGTCACATAACCTGTATAAAGTCGAATGTGTGTAGACCCGATAGTTTGTTCAAAGGGTTGCATAAACAATTCTTAAGCATTACGATCAACGGATGATAATCATTTAAGTCTGCTAGTGTCTAAATGGTGCATTCAAATACGTTCAAATAGGGTATTTATGTTACAGGTCACCGTCACACAACCTGTATATATTTACGCTTATGCAAAGCTTACAGTTTTTGTACAAGGCTACAAAAAAATTCGTATATAATACGGGGCAAATTATTGAAAGTGCGTTAGTGTCTACAGGGTGTCCCAAAAAGGTGGTAACGGGCTTTAATTCTTTATCTATTAGAGATAAGTAGGCAGTGTAACTTGAAAAAAATGTTCAAAATAAGATCGGAAATAATGCTCCGTTAAAAAAAAAAAAATCCCTCTCGTTAATTTTCAAAAAGTTAATCTTTTAAATTTTTATACGACCTCCGTACGAAAACATTCCCAATTAGTAAAATATGCCCCATACACTAAAGAGTTGGCAAATAAAATTTGAGAACTTTACCTTAAAAAGTGTCAGAGATATGAAGATAAATATAACGCTGACTTAAATCACTTTTCAATGGCTCTCGAAGGAAAAAAATCACGTCGAATGATCGCATTTCAGGGGTCGTATAGAAATTACGCAAGAAAAATCTCTTTTTTTCTCACTCTAGGAATACGCATTTACATACAAAATCATGTATAGTCCCCGATCCTCTTTCTTTAAAGATATCTCTGCGACTTCGTATGATGAAAGGCTCAAATTTAGTACATCACCTCATTAGTGTATGGGGCACATTTTACTAATTGGGAATGTTTTTGTACGGGGGTCGTATAAAAATTTAAAAAGTGTAACTTTTTGAAAATTAACGAGAGGAATTTTTTCTTAACCTTGCATTTGATTGAGCTCAAAGTAGACACTCATATTATCATAGTATAGATCACTGTCTTGCATACTGTGCAGATTTTGGTGTGTGTACGATTTACAATTTTTTTACAGGGATGCAAAAAATAATATTCTTATACGTTGCGGCCTACAGACTAAAGTTATTTGAAGTGGACTAGCTTCTGAACATTACATCCGACTGAAATGTATCAAATTTATCTAAGCCCTTGGTAAAGATCAAGTGTTCGGAAAGTCGAGTGGAGTCCCTCCAGATTTTTTTTTTTTTTTAATGTCAGACATGCTTTTTCCCAATAATTTCTCATTAAATGTTAATTCTTAGCACAGTTAAATACTTATTTCATTATGAATAAGAACATTTTGTTGTTGTTTTTTTTATACGGGAGGGAACTTGCCGATTAGGCATTGTCCCATACAACTGCCTGAAGGTGTGGCCATTTTATTAGTCGGGGCTCGAACCCCGGCCGCCGGGAGTTGAACCCGAAACCGGAGTACGGTGCTTTATCCACCATACAACTTGGTCGTCACATTTTGAAGTTTATAATTAAATATATATATATATATATATATATATAAATTAAAATTTATCTTTTCGAAAAATATAAAAAGTACCAAAAACCCCCAGTCTACAGGGAGATATGCTGTCGAAATAGTTCAGACCTGAAAGTGTGAACCTCACGTCCGGTAAGATTTTCGTTTTTGGCGCCTTCCAAAAACTATTTTCTAACCAGAGTTTTATAAATTGCTTAGCCATTTAACCACTGCTTTCAGAACGGTTATTACATTTTTAGAAGTCTTTCTTACACATTGAGAAAGATGCAGACATAAAAAGGTTTTCGTTACGAAGATACACCACTAGCAGAGTTCAAAGTACTCAAAAATCAAATACTGGGTCATTCCGTGGCAATAAAAATAAAACAAATGGTGAAAATTAAATTTGTTATTTTTTAGCAAAAAATAATGGATGGATTTATTTTAATACTGTAAATTTTTAGTGTGATAATAAATCAGCATCCTAACACAAACTTCAAAACGACAATATTCTTTACGGTAGATTATATTTCATTTTCAAATTAAAATATTGAAAAATGCATTACATGTAATGGTCTATTGTTGAACAATATGGAATGACATATGTTATGGCACTACAGGGGCCACTAAATCCGGATCGTTATCATGAATTAATTATTCTTTCACGAGGCAGGATCTTTTATTACAGTATATTAACTTAGCAATATTTTGTGTTCGGTAATAAATAGCATTCACTGTAAAGCGGACATGAAAAAGAATTTTCAAGCTGGCAGCAAATAATGCTGTGAACTTTTATAAGCTGGCAGCAGAAAACTATACACCTCACAGAGGCTTAAATTTTTGCAATAACTGCAAGATAATTAAAGTTAGTTTTTCACTTAACTGTAAAAACAAAAACAAAATGAATCAATAATGCACTCAAAACGACAACAACAGCAAAGAGCTACACCTTTTTTGTGGTCATTCTGAAATTTCATACGTAACCTTAAAATATATGCAAGATAGAAATAAACCCACAAGAAAGTTTTAAATACTCGCAGCACCTAAACTTGCCGCGAGAGCTGTTAATTATCGCGGCTATTTGGGCAAAGTTCACGGCATTTGCCGTGGTTGCTGGGACTTATTTCACGCCATGCTATAAATGATTCACATCTTAAGGGAAATGTATTTATGAAGTTAATTAAAGCCTTTTGTGATAGATTTTATTTTTTAATTGAATTAATAAGCATACTAATATATTTTTTTATTATTTAGTTACAGAATGGTTCTAGCCCTAATGGTCATCACGATCAAATCGAGCCTCAAGATTTGTCTGCAGACTACCAGTCACCAGTGCTAAATGGATTCAACAACAGCTCCCATTCATTCATTTACAATGGATATTCTCAGAAAGAGGTAAACGGTCACGACAGTGACTTTTACGTCAACGGGGAGTACAACGGCTATGAATCCAGCGAGTTCCAGCCAGTGCGCCTGGAAGATCCAATCGAAGAATGTCAAGTGTGTGTTGGTACGAAAAATGGCATGGCTAACGGGTGTGTCTGTAAAAAGTTAAGTAGGTTTTTCAGCTATCATCAGTCTCTACCAAGGAAAGCGATTAGTGCTAGATTGCAGCAAGTAAATGGTGATGTGACTGAGAATGGATTTAGTAAAGGTAGCAAATCTGCAGAAGCTTTTCACTCTGCTCAACAGGAAATAGCGGACATGATAGAAAATTTGGACTTAGCCTGCAAAGCACGCCTTCAAGAATGTTCAGAGTGCCTGCCAAAGGCACAAGATTCTAAATTGATTAAAGTGCGTGATACTCTAATTTATGAGTCTAGACAGTTTGTGACTGCTTCAAAACTCTTTGTAAAAAGTATTACAGAGTCATCAGACAAGATGGAAGAGAATTTGCAGACATGTCTCGCACTTTTAGACCGCATTTTTGCTGTCAGTGAACTGGTAGTCATGGAAATGACATTGCCATCGCAAATAAATAGCTTAGTAGAAAAATTAAAAGAAATGGCTGTTGCATATTCTAGAACTGTCCAAGCTGCACATTCTGCTGCCACGGGTGAAATACCAAATTCAAATATGGCAGGCCTAATGCACCAGGCAACTTCCTTAGCTACTTCGCTAACTGTTTTAATGAGGACTTTGCGAACTTTCAATGGTCCTTGAGATTAATAGTGTCTAAGTCATTTCACTTTTATTATTATTATTTTTTATACATTAAATAACTTTTATCTATGCAATGCAACCCTAGGGCATCACTTTTGGGAACAACATTTGCTCCCGGTATGCAAATTGTACAGAAAAAGCTCAGTGTATTATGAGCTGAATGATTGTCCTGTCTGTCTCACTGTTTTGAATACCGATAGTAAAGAACATGTTTTCAGGATCGTATAAACTGAACATTCAGCTCCTTCATAAAAGCTCTCTTATTCTGGAAAAATAAATCTCATGCACATTACAGGAGTAATATCCACATTGTTTAATTTTGTCCTAAATTGTCAAAGCTAAAAGTTTTGCAAAAACTTATTTTAAACATTAGGAAGTACTACTATTCTAAGCATACTTAAAATTATACTTCTAACTTTATTCTAGAAAAAGCAGTAACAGAACGATAAGGAGGATTTGATAAATACTTGAAAAACTACATCTTAATCAAGCATTACCGTTCTGATTTAAAAAACACCAGCTAATAATACATGCAATAAACAATAGTTTCATAACATAAAAATAAATCTCAAAATTTCAAGTTAAGAAGCATTTTTTAAATGATGATAGTGAATGATCAAACTAATAATACTATGAATAGATAATTATTCATCATGGGTTAAAAGAACTTTACACACTGCACAATAACAAAAAAAGTACTTTTTAAATAAACTGCATGAGAGTGTTTTTTAGATATACACACATTTAATAGGAATTATTTCAATCAAAATAAAAGCTATAAGTAAATTATCAGTAATGTTTCAAAAAATTGAATTTCAAAAACATTTACCAGGTCTAGGCTTTTTCCAATTTTATTTTATTCAATAGATAATTTGATACCCTCTTTAACTGTATGATAAAGGTGGAGAGGAAAACAAATTATGTTCACAAAAAAGGGAGGAATGAATCCAACTTCTAAAAGTTATTTAAATACTGCATTAAAAAAATAATACATGTACAATAAATATGGTCCTGATAACATTTGTATTTACTTTGTGTAGTGCAAACCAGATTACTATATATTATATTTTATAATTCAAATGCTGTTTTTTATCCTAGTTATTTATGCAGCTGTTTTAGTACATTTTTAAGTCTTAAGTTTAAACACCATAATTTAGCATACATTTTGAAATTAACACTTCTTTAAAGCAATTTTTAAACTTTATTCAGATATTATGCAATTCCATTTTATTTTCTAATACAGTATTTTTTTTTAAATGCTTTAAATAAAAATTCCCTTATAACTGTTTAACATTTGAAACTATATTTTTATAGTTAATCAATAGAAATATCTATAGAAATATTAATCTGTCATTAATAAAATTCAGAATTCATATATATATATATATGAATTTATGATTATATTACAAATTTACGATTATATATATATATATATATATAATCATAAATTTGTAATTTTTAATTAATACAAAGTAATATGATTTTTATCATGCAAGAATAATTAAAAAAAAAATTATACATTCTAGAATTTAAATTTATACTGATTAAGCTAGAATTTATACTGATTATATATTATATTTATACTGATAATTAACTAATTTTTAATAAATAATTTTTTATTATAATCAGTATAAATATAAACTGAATTTATACTTATTTAGTATATTATATTAAATTCTAGCTAGAATTTAAATTTAAATATGAAAAACATGAGTTTTGCATCTATACCCTTTATATAATAAAGGCTTAAATAAGGTTTTGTTGAAACAATTGATTCAATATTGGAGAAACATTTGTAAAATACAAATAACAGCAGTTCCCCTATTTACAATGTATTTCATAATTACAGCTGTTTCCACTATTATTTTTATATTAAAATACCTATTTTTTATACGGTTAATAATCGTGCATTTTTGAATATTAATGAATTAAGATTTTTCAAACACACTATGTATAAAATTAACTTTAATTCATCTAAGTTTACTTTTAAAAAGATCTTTATACATATGATATAATTTATCAAAAATATTCCTTATGTCCATCAAATTATCTCTTTACTTAAAATAGTGTGTGTACATTTCAACTTCATTCAAATGGAAACTTTATACATATATTTCATACATAATGCTGATGTATGTATAGAATTTTGAAAATTATCTAATTATGAATAATTTCCAATTCAAAATCTTTCCATTGTACAAATTATAGGCTGTTTTCATACTAATGCATAAATAAGTTTAAAAATTAGCTTTACATGCAGTTACTGATTTTCTACACCTGAATGTCAGATTGCAAGTGATGATATATATTATTCATACCTAATGTATATACCGAAATAGAGATCACCGAAAGTTTATATATAAATGCTACACAAAATATGTATGATACACACAGGTATCTTAAGTTTTGGCTATCATGGCTTAAATTCAAGTCACACTAACATTTTATTATATGTTTGTTAGTGCAGTTCTAATACATATCTATTATTCTGAAAAGTAATTTTAAAGGTATATACACAGTTGTCAACAGTTCTCTGTGGTGCTTTATGGTTACATTCTTAGTGTTCAAGTCTTTAAAATGTTGGTAAGCCTGATTGAAACGATGAATGTGAACTCTTAAAGAAATAGCATTTTTTAATTATTTGTAAAAAAAAATATTGCATTAGAAAAAATGAACAAAAAAAAAACTTTTAAAAGCAGTGAGATTAAAATAATTATTAACCATATAAAAAATTAATCAAATAGAAAAATTCTTAACTATAAACCTTTGTGCATTAAAATATTTAAAACTCACTACAGTATAAATGTAGGTGATTTTAAAAAATCAAATATAAAATATGCTTCACCTTTCGTGCATAAAGTTTCAAAGTCATAACAAAGGGGAAAAAAAGGGGTTGAAAGTTTCCAAAAATTGGGTATGGTTTTTAGTTTCAGAGACAAAACAACACAAGGTATTTTGAATGAAAAACTAAAAATATATATCTTAACCTCTATCAACAAAAATTTTAATGATTTTGTAAATTGGCAGAACAAGAGCTCATCTTTGAAAATTTACTTTTGCATTACAATTAATTTTTCTATTATCAAATACATTGCACCAGAAGGAAAATATGTTTAACATTGAAGATGATCATCATGCTTGAGTCAATCACTACAATTAAAAATTTATATTTCCAGTAATTGCATACCTAAAATTTAATTTAAATAAAATTATAATTCAATATCCCAGTTCCAAGCTCATATCTAAAAAGTAATTTATAAAGTGAGATAAGCTTTTAAATGGTAGAAATACCTTATGTATGCGTTTTTCTTTTCCTTTTGTACAAAGGTTGCACATTTTAGGAAAGGAGTACACCCCTCAACATTTCCCATAGCTGCCAACCTTGGAGAATGAAAATTAGGGAGATTTTCGAAAAAATTAGGGAGATTTTAAAAAAATTAGGGAGACTTTAAAAAACCCTTGTTATCGATGAAAAAACTCCATGTACACATGCGTAATATATCAGTAACCAAGAAAATTACATATACAAGAAAAATGTATAGTTTAAATAGCAGGGTGGGCACTTGCCCCCCCCCCTGCATGCAAAAAAATGGAACTGGGGAATAATGTGTGAGCTTAAATTCAACCACTGTTAAACTAAATGGTGTACTAAACAATTTCTACCATTTAAATTTCAACCACAAACAAATTGACTGTGATCCTGAAGAAAATAACTATGCACTGTAAATGTTTAATAATCAGTTTTGGATATACAATATTTATTAAAAGAAAACAGGCTAAAATTATTTAAAATAATTATCTTAAGTAATACCGTAAAATCCGAGATCAAAACAAATCATAAGTTTCACATCCAAATTTCAGACTATTCTTTTGATATGAAAATAAAATTAAAAATTGATTCTCAAAAAAAAAATTTTAACACCTATCTTTTTTTTTTTTTTTAATTTTGATCAGAAATGGAATGAAAAATTATATATATGGCATTGGCATTTTCTAAAATAAGCATTCAAATGATAGAATAAAAGTGAAGTTTTCTTGTTTTATTGGAAAAAGAATAATTATTTAATAAATGTCTAAATATTTTCTCAGGTAAAATTTTAGAATCTTAGCAGTCTTGCAGCACATCAGCACACAGAAGTGGAACTTATGACAGGGACATATGTTCTGCTCCTTCCTATATTAGCTGCAAAATACCAACTCACAAGATTATGCTTTTTAAAATTAATGTAAAAATAATTACCAAAGAAAAACCTGCACATGATAATAAAACGAAATTGCGATTTTCCTGATTTTAAAATTGAAGGGAAAATGATTCAGAAATCAATAAACGTATTATGGAGAAAATAATACTTTTTTGTTGAGTTGAGTTACTAAAATGCCTTAAATTTTAATTTAACAATAGAGTGTTAAAAACTCTGTTTTACATCTTGTTTTAAAATTATTCATTTACCAAAAGGCTGCAAAAAGATTGAAGTTCAGTTGGCAAATATGGAACCCGGAGATCGGGGATAGTTAGTTACCATAATTTAGCTAGTATAGTCCGCGGACTATGCATGTCAAAAAGGGATTTTTTTCCAGGACACGGACTATCTGGCTGAAATAAATTTCTTATGCAAAAAAATTTAGTATATTGATCTTGCTTTTTGATCTGTAGTTAGCGCGCAAGCTCCGGTGAAGCCGATGCTAACAAATTTATTTCTGTAGAAAATAAAGCACATAGATGCACTTCAAGTGACGGCACGTCGGCATGCAGGGAGCATTTGAAAAAAAAAAAAAAAATTTCCCCCCATTATGTCATTTAAAGCATCGACGTAGTTACAGGTGTGGACAAGCTTCGTGAAACCATTTTAGAAATATTTCAGTCCGATATGCAGAAGAACCAAATTTTGAATGTGCTTTTTAAAAAAAATAATTTATGTAATACGGGGGAAAATGGGCCTTCACAAACCGAGATACCGACGCCGCGTCATCATCGCGAAGGTTGTTATTGTTTTGTCTTCACTCGGCAAGCTAGATAATAAAGCAAGAGAGCGAATTCTGCTGCGACGTTAAAACATGACTTGTGTCGCCTCAATTTCTTTCTTCCTTTTTCAATTGCGAGAGCGAATTTTTAATAAAGAGCATTTTTAAATTTTATATTTCGTTAATTTTGACCCAGAGAGAGTATCAATTGAATGTTGTTTAAAATTAAGTATTGTTGCGGAATTACTCTTCTACTCCTTGGGTTCGTCGTTCTAAAGTTTTGTTGGTGTAAAAAGTTCAAGTAAAAAGTCACTTGTCAGGATGGAACACAAACTTTATTACTTCTAGATCTTCGTAGTACAATCAGCTGTACACAATTCACAAGCACAATCTAGCAATAACGTGCTTTTAACAATCCGCTTGGTTCAGAAGCTCTCACAAATGCTGTATTTCTCACACAAAATAAGTCACTTTCACAGGCAAAAATTCCGTGGAAATATTCAAGGGATAAAGTACACAATCCCTTAAGACACAGCAATGAAGAATTTACACACAGCACTGTAAAAACAGCTTCACAAAGCAAGCTAAAACACAGCTTCTATAGCAATTCACAAAGCACATGTACTGAGAGCTGTTCACACATCGAGCGTTCAGCTCGCACTGACTGACTTCGGGGCGATGCCCGCTTCTATAAATAGCCGACGCAGGAGGTACAAGAGGTTTCCAGAAAAGTCAATTTCTCGAGGGTTCTACATAAAGCGTGAATTTTGATTACGTCATAGAAGAGAAATGTTAGGTTATTATGCGTTTTAGTGCAGGAAAAACAACTTCCAGGCCCCATTGGGAAAATCGCGCCAAATGACCAAAAAGTCGCCAAGCTTGGCGACTTTTGGCGAAATATCGCCAAATTTGGCGACAAAAATAAGTCCTCAAAAGTGAAGAGATCTAAGCTCCAGGACTAATATTTCTCGAGATTTCTAGAAGCCCATAGAAAAACATATGGGAAAGTGAAACCTCCGTATCTCCGGTTCTAATTGGCCGATTTTGATGCGACAAAAAGCAAAATTTATCTATTTGAAGCGTAGAATACGAATTTTAAACCATTTTAAGCCACAGAGCAGCGGGTTGCCCCGAAAATTCGTAACAGTATTATGTGGCTTGACCCATGAGAATTAGTAATTACCTTTTCTTCTTCTTTTTTTTTTTTTTTTTTTTTTTTTTTTTTGCTTGGTTATGTACATTTTCCTAAATGATTAATAAAAGTAATCTTTTTATTTATTTAAGGGGGCAATACGTCTTGCCTAAGGACAGATTAATGCAATTTTATGGGCGGTTAGTTGAAATTTGTCTATTTTACGGAAGTAAAATAGAATTTCTTTTTCCTGTAGCGGAGGAGTAATCGCTCCCCCCCACCCCTTTAATCCGCCCGTGGTCTTACCATTAGTTAACTTTTCACGAAGTTACGGTACATATTTTTAGTAAAATCCGCGTAACTGTTTAAAAAGAAAATGCCAAAAAAAAAAAAAAAAAAAAAAAAAAAAAAAAAAAAAAAAAGCTCGGAAAATTTTGGTTTTCTTTTTCTTACGGATTTCTTAACATTAACTCAAATTTTAAAAAAGCATTATTCTTTTATTCAGCATAAAATTAAGATGTGTACGTTTTAATAGCTATAAATATCGAAGTATTTATTTATTGGAATTATTATTAATAATTTATTTATTTAAGAAATAAAGTATATTTAAACTACCATAAATTATTTTACTTCCTTTGCATGTTGAAGACCTAAAGGAATACGACAAGATTTATATTTTAAATACCATTACTAAAAGCTGCAGTTTTATATAAGTTTTATTTGCCTTGCAGACAGTCAGTTTGCTTCATTTAAACAAAAATTCCAGTTTAGCATTCATAAAATGTCTGGAAGTTCTCGTTCGGCCGACGATTTTTTCAAAACCAAGCAAATTTTTGGATCCGAAAATGACCACAAACATTTCGTTTTCAATCCACGTTCTCTAATATATTCGCTAACACCTGCCATTTTCTCAATAATCCACAATAGAAGTGTCAGTTAAGCTGGTACGTGTCCGTGAAAAAAATTTATAGATTCATCAAGTGCGCAAAACAGCAATAAAAACACGTCGCGAGTAACAATAGCTCATCAACAACGGTTTTCCAGTGGCGAAAGGTCTCGATAGATAATTATTGTTGTGTAGTAGTTCGCCAAGTACATAATTATGTATCAGATGCCTTTCGAAACATCGAGGATCTAAAATAAAAATTTGCCCCTCTGAGCTAAGTTTTGAATTTACGAACTCGGAAATCAGTAACATTGCACTCTAGCTGACTTTAGTCAAGGCGCAGTGTGAGATGCAGTGAAAACGTACATCCCAGGCGCGCATTATCGTCCTCTTGTTACTCTGCTATGTCCGCTAAGAACGTCGTAGATTTAGGACATGTTTTGCTTTAGGTTCGGTAATCACTGTTGTTTTCCCTTGCTTTTTTGTTCTTTAATGGTAGCCATACTTTTAAGTAATCTTTGCCCTCTGGAGTAGTCTTAGCGAAGTTTCTTCAGTTTCTGTCGTTAGCATTTAACAAGTTCTGTAAATTTTTTTCAAAAATTGATAAGTACATAAAACATGGGAATAATTTGGAAAAATTCGGGAGATTTATAAACTTTTCGGGAGTTCGGGAGATCGTTCTGAAATTCGGGAGTCTCCCGGAAAAATCGGGAGGTATGGCAGCTATGATTTCCCCTTACTTAACACAAATGCTATACAATAAAGAAAACTAAACTTTATTGAATCTTATTAACCCATTAACGGCCAGCGTCCTATTTTTAGGACGGTCACAAAAAGTGTAAGTCTCAAAAATAATCAAACATTCTTTTTTTTTTTTTTTTTCTATTTTCATTTCTCGGATAAAAAATCTGATTTTTCACAAAATACTCTGTGACAACAAAGTAAAATATTAGTATTCCATTGCTTTATTAATATATTTAGAAAAAAATGTATCATTCATACCCCACAAATGTCGGAAATTTATTTATCACTTCTGGCATCAACATAAATTGGGGCATGTGCTGAAAAAAAGTCGGGCGCTAACGGGTTAATGAGTTTAAAATTCATGTCATTCCAAAATAAAAAATGAAATTTAGTTGGAATATCGAATATAATCTAAGCAAAAAAAATAACTCAAGTACTCCCTCTCTACCTTGTTTTTTTTTAGGGGGGGGGTTGCAAAAGGACCAATTGAAAATTATGAAATTCATAAATAAACAAGTGTTTGTTTGTTTGTTTTTCCCTTTTTTGGCTTGAGATGGGTATTTTTAGGAGGGGGGTGGGGAGGATCACAATTGGAAATATTTGAAATAATCTATATCTTTGCATGTTCTTAGAGAAAACACAAAACTGTAAAAAAAAAAAAAGTTAATATGCAGAAGCAGAGGGAAGAGTGTGAGTATAGCATGAGTATGGGACTAATACTACCCAAACTTTTTTTTTTTTTTTTTTGTATCCATCCTTGGAAATGTGGTTTTGGCTTAGGCTTGATTTTCTGTCTTTCGATGAAGAGGTATACGCACATATAATATGAATTCTTTTGTGAGGCAAGTAATCTCCCAGATGTTTTATTTAGAGAATAATTGGCAACATTATTTCAATAAAGAATAAATGTTGCAGATCATGTATAATAAAAAAAACTGAATTTTTTTCAACTGAAAAACTAACGCTAAACGATATTTGTAAAAATAACATTAAACCTTAATGAATGAATGCGGAACTTTTTTTAATACATGGCCCAGACATGTAGAGCAATAGATTTTTTTAAATCCGGTTAGATACATTCCATATATCTAAGAAAGAAACAAGGGTGTTGTCAAAAATTCAGGCTGCTTTCGAGAGGACTTTGTTCACTTACTTGTAATAAGGCAAAAGGGTTGCCATATTGTTTATGCAGTTTATACTTGGTCTTTAGAGATTTATCTTTCTGTATTTCCTTTTTCTTTATTTTTAAGTGTCATTAAAGAGAAAAATCAAACAGGCAGACTAAATGCTAGACAACCCTGCTCCATATAATGTATTTATTGAATAGAATTTTAAAATAAAACCATTAAATGATTGATAATAATATAATAAGCAAAGCATAGCATTATTATTCATAAGTTCCAAACAGTTAATACAAATTAAAAGAACTTTTTTTGAATTTTTCAAAGGAATTCCTTTTAAAATTTTATAACACAAAAACTAAAAAAAAGTATATAAAGTATGGATATTCAATTTTATTCCTGATAATATACCATTGAATTTAATTCCACATTTTTAGTTAGAAAAAAAAACTTACTATCTCTGGATAATTTATTTAATTAGCCAATACATGACTGCTCAAATTACAATCATAATGTATCATTCAAAGTAAAAATAGGCTTACTACATTTTAAAATAATCTTTGATGTGTACAGAATTTTTTTAAGGGAACATGGCGAGCAATAAATGACTTCAGCCTACCCCCAACCCCAAGATGAGGTCAGTATTTGTATATTACCATAGAAAATGGCATGAGATATCAGTTTTATTATTTTTGTGATGTAGTAAGTGTAATTTGATAACTAAAAATTAAAAAAAAAAAATGTAAATAGCACGATCTTGGGTGATACCTTTGAGGTATACATCATTTATGGCTTGTACAATGTAATTTTTAGTGATAGAAGAAAGAAAATTAATATTTATGACAAGAAATTTGTTAATGTAATGGAGCAAATATATGGCAATTAGTATGTTTTAGTATGAGTATCTATTTATGTGCTGTTGATAAGATATATGAATGAAGAGCATTTTTAACCTGGAATGTAAAGTGTAAACATTAAATGTGAGTTCAATAAACTTTTAAAATGTGAAAAACATAATGGTATTCTTTAGTTTTGTCATTTCAATGCAGATGTTTAAAAAACATGAAAAAAATTTCAACTACATTATTAAACCTGTAGAAAATTCAATGCTTAAAAAATTTAGTTGTTCTTCCAGCTAATTTTTGTTGTATGGAATTGATCTCAGGAATAACTATACCGCTAACCATGAAAAAATGCCATTTTTATATTCAAAGAAATTAATGCATTACATCATAGCATGTTAGATGGTATGCAAAATGAAGTTAAATGCACAGATTTTTAAAAATGTACTGTTAGATTTTTTTTAAAGTGGTATGTAAAATAACTAAACATCATAAAAACAGGGACAATGATTTCATAAAACTTTTAATGTACATAAACAGGCCATATGTATAAATCTGTATTAGGAATAAACAAAATGAGTATAAAGTCTGGATAATATATTACATATAAAAAATATAAATGGCATTAAACATGATTAAAGTTAGATAAACAGTGCATAGTTAAGACTGAAATGCTAATATAATTGATTAAATGATTGTATTCAATGATTTCTTGACAAGAAAATAAAGAAATGCTAAGAAACAGCACAGTTTTTGTCTCTATTCCCCTGGCTCTGAAAAGGAAAAAAAAAAGCACTTAAATTGGTAAAAATGTAAACCAAATTGTTTAGAATAGTTTATTTTATACATAATAATTAAAAATTCTTAGCATTTTGCAAACAGTTATCTGTATTCATGTATACATAAACAAACCCAAATGTAATGAAACATTTAAAAGAAGTAATATGTATATTGTGGTTATTTTTTGGTTAATTTTACAATCAAACAGCTAACAAAATTTTCTAAACAAATTCTTCACAGCATACATATTAATAAACAGGTGTTTCATAATTGAAGTTCTTCTATGAACAGAAAAAATTATATTGCTACCAAATTTACAGAAAACCTTAATGGAAGTGGGGAAGAGAATGCTGCGAAAGAAAAAAAAGTTCATAAGACTACTGCTAATGGTGTTTCCCAATGCTATAGCTACTGATATGCAATTCTACTGCCACACAAAGGTAAAAATACATCTGCTTCACAGCCTATTTATTGTTCTTTCTACTTGAGAATGATTGTTACTTAGCCAGGTCAAGTGTTATTTGTGGAACTCTTATCAAAACAATGATTCTGCACTTGCTGCTTTGTATCAATGTCAAACCTTAAAAAGAATTTGAAAAGGTTCATTCACATCTACAGGGTTAATAAAAATTATGGCAAAGTTTAAAACAAGATTGTTGGGTGTATGATCTGGAAAAGGATGGAAAAATGTTGATGAGCAGATAGTCTCTTATACACAGAAATCAGTGGTGGAGCTTGCTATTCCAACATTTCACTGTGGTTTGCAAATAAAGGTATCTACATGCTTTGCACCAATTACATTACAAAACCATTTTAACTATTTGTAATATTTTCTATATTGTTTACTTTAAAACATTGTAAAATACCATCTAGTGCTGATTTTTTTAACTTTTTTTTCCCTCACAGATATCACTATCATGATACCATTAAAATTTTCTGCAAATCTGGTACTATTCTGACCAGTAGTTTTTGTTGTACAATTGCACCCCCCTCAGAAAGGGAACTTTAACTATGAACACCCTGTATATCTAACGTAAAATATGATAAAGTAATATTTCTACACTTGAGAATAGTATTTAAAAAGCTGTAGCTACGAGTGATAACAGTATTTGAAAATAATTTAGACAATCATTAAAAGGCAAAGTCCACTTAGTAATAATTTAGCTCACTTTTAATTTGTTTCTAGACATTTTATTTTCAGTTTACAGTAATGCCTGCAGTGATAAATTTTCAATATCAATAGTATGAAGAATTGATATCTAGAAATTAAAAATGTTCATAGAAATGTGAAAGAATTATACAGTGAAATTCATTTAACACAAAGACACTTAACATGAAAAATCGACTAACATAAAAAGACACAGTAGTCTAGATCATAAACTGTACAATTTAACACATTATTTTCTTTTAACATGAAACAAAAATTATTTAACATGAAAAAAATTTTGTTTTTGAACATCAGTGGTAGGTTTGGGACAGGTCACTAGAATGTACTTGTGGAAATGTTTAACTTCTGGGAATTGGTTCCTCTTCCTTCATGGCCCCCTTCTGTTTTTTTCACTCAGTAGTCATCATAGAAGTATCATCCATCAGTTTTCTCCCCCTTTTTCTATGAAAATTACATTTTTTTTTAAATAACTGATTTTTTTCCCCTCCAAGTAATAATTTTTACTTGCTTTGCATCCCAATGAATGCAACCTACTTGTAGCTTAACAGGAAGTCGAAATGAAATATAACAACATTGACAATATTGGTGAGTTTTGTTCTTTTTTTTTTTCGAGTCTTTTAACATGAACAAATTTTTTTGGTTTCCTCAGTTTCGGACTAAACATTTTTCACAGTATAAGTCACTTTGTTAACCTTAATGTCTTGTGAAAATTGAATTTACTACTAACTTTTTTTTTTTTTTTTAATGGAATAAAATAATGCTGAAAAAAGAAAGATTGAAAACAAAAATTGCAAAATTGAAGCTCTACTGAAAAGGACAGCACTAAGCTATAATGGGTTCAAATTAACTTACTTTACAACAATAGCAATTTAAAAAAAAAAAAAAAAAAAAAAAAAGAGAGAGGAGTGTTTTAGAGGAATTAATTTCTCCAAGTTGCAAATAAGTGCATGTGTATTGTTAAAGTTATCTATAACACTGTGATTCACATGTATTTTGAAGTTATGACACTTAAAAAAAAAAAAAAAAAAAAATTAGATGTACAACTTTACTTCATTAACCCTTTCAGAATGGCTGCCAAATTTTGCAGAAATTATAAAAACTGCCCCTGCACAAATTATCCTGGATGACAGCAGATTTCGCACATCCACGCATACATACCACCCGTTCAGAAAGGGTCAAATAATGCTTCCAATTCTGCATTTTTGTAAACACTCTTCCAATACTACGACGGCTTTCAACATGAAAGTCACCAGTTTTGAAGCACTAAAACCACTCATCACACATTCTTTTACTATTAGCAGTATGTATAGCAGTACTAATCATAAGTATTTGAGAGCATTCAAGGAGCCTCAGCTGGATTTCTTCTTCCAGAAAATGACATGAACTTGGCTCATAAACTGGTATTTCCAATTGAGAACAACTTTATAATGTACGCACAAATTAACTCATGTTTCAATAGGGTTAGGTTGACAGATGTCAAGTTTATTGCATAATGCATATAATCTATTTATTTTGATTATTACATACCACTAAAGCAATCCATAGGGAAATGATGGGGAAAATTGTACACCTAATGTGTGTGTTTTTTTCTTTTTTTTTTTTTTTTAAATTGAAATTGATACATCAGTACAGAAAAAACTCTGGATAGACTGTTTGGATAACAGCAGTAGTGCAATGAACAATACAAAAATTTTTGAGCACCCTGCTCTTGGAGGAATGGTGTGCATTAAGAGGGTTACTTTCAAAGGTAATTTTATAATGCACTAAAAATTATCACTTTATGTCCCAGAGGATTAGGGCCTAATATTTAATGATTTAAGCACATGGTTTCATAAAGGTTTACAATGGAAGCTGATATTTTTTTAGAGGTATATCTTCAATAGTAATGGGATTTATCATTTGCATACTTTTTTAATATTTCCCTCCCTTCCCCCCCCCCAAAAAAAAGAAAGAAAAATGTGCATATATATGTAAATATAATATATACACCAATGCTAGTCATATTTCTTACATTGGTTTCAACAAATAATAAACTTGGCTCATGTAATAATTGACACTGAGAGGTCAGTGTAACTGTTTAACACTAAGAGGAAAGCATAACTGAGGCATAAAATAACTACAAGTAAATGTACAGGATGATAGTATGTGTTATTGAATAAAATGTGTTTTTCATGTTTAATTTTCATCTAAGAAAAACTTCTGAAGGAGCAATATCCAAAACCCATTGCTTTGGAACTAAATATGAGATATACAGTGGAAAGCCAATATAAAGTTATCCTGCATGTAACATCATATTCCATGGATCCTGAATATTTTCTGTGCTTATAAGTTTAAAAAATCCTGGTAATAATGTTACATTTTCCACATTTAAAATTTTTCTTTGGAATCAAATAGCACCTTCTTATGATCGAAATGGCAAAGAGAAGAGACATAATTCAAGCAATTTTAAGTGTGAATGTAATAAACTAATAAAGGCATTTCTTTCAAGCTTTGAAGGCCAAGAAATTTTCTTCAAAAGCTCGTATGTATTTGAGAATGAAATTTGTGATGCAGGTAATGAAAACAAAACACAAAATAAATAACCGATTCCTTTAAAAAATAATTTTGAAAATTAATGTCTACATTATTGTAGAGGAATGAATAAATGGTATGCAACCTAAATTACACTTTAATTCACTGTCAGCTCTTCGTTTTTCTACAACCCCGAATCAGCATTTTCCCGGCTATAACAGGATCCAATTCCATCACAAAACATATTTTAATTTTACAGCTTGTAGTAATATTAATAGCTTACTTTTTCTAATAATAAATCTTCCTACTAACATTTCTTTCATTTTTATAATTTTAAAGCTGCATGAAAAACAGACCATGAAAACAACTTTACATAATTTGCCATTTCTAAAACAAATAGGGGGTTAAACTATGAATTTCACTCAAACTGTATAAATTTGTGTAACTGTTTGGCTCGATAGTATGAACAGCCAAAGATGCTAAATTTATTTAATAATTTTAAAAGTTTAACCATTTACCATATTTATAACACATGCTATTATTTTAATTAAGAGCATTGAACTTACTGATGTTTTAGATAAAAAAAATTAGTTTTTAAGAAAATTTTTAGGACTTGGCAAACCTGCATTTGCACATTTATCATTATCACATACAGGCTGTCCAGCAAATAACACTCTGATTTCAAAATTGAAAATCTCAAAAACAAAGATCAATAGAAGAATGCAGCAAATGGTATTTTCATGTTATAATCTGCAAACATTTTATACAAAAGTTTTGAAATAGGTACAATAGCTGATAAGAGACAGTGGCATATATAGACTTCCTTTAATGTGGGAGGTTACAGATGTAATCTAAATGTTACAAGACTAAATCTTTATGATGAAAATAAAAAATTTATCGATTTTATGTTAAAGAACCATTCACAAATGGGAAGTTAGAGACCCATACCCCCTTACTAAAGGATGGTGTTGCATGTCAAAACTGATCAACAATAATCATGATTAAATAAAAACACTATCAAATAATGACGTCATCAAAGACCTGTAATGTCTGAAAGGAAATATATTCACAAGCTGCACAAATCGACATTTCAAGCTCATCCAACTTGTTAGACAGATCTCCAGTAGACAGCATCTTTCAATGTGCCCCACCAAAAGTACCATATTAGCCCAAATATAAAGTGCTATTTTTTGACAGATCATTTTCCATTAAAAACCTGACTCGTATGAAATTTGAGGACTAAATATAGGATTTTTCTAATTATCTTGATGAAAAATTTCAGTGTTGTGTTACATTTGGGCTGATAAGGTAGTCACAAGGAATTAGATTGGGAGAATATGGAGGCCTGCGATTACAGCAACATTTGTTAGTGGTTTTTGTAACTAATAGTTCTAAACTTTCATATAAAATTCTTACAGCTTGCATAATAAGCATACCATTTTCTGCACATTCCTATTTATTTTTGCTTCTGAGATTTTGAACTTTGAAATCAGGATGTTATCTGTTGGACATCCTGTATTATAGTGTAACTATCACTACATCACCAGAAAAGCTGATTTTTTTCAGGCTCAAATACTTTTTTTCTAATTACAAATTATAAGCACAATTTAATGTTTTTATTATTATTATTCTTTTCTAAAATTTCTATTTTTAACTAAAAGAATCAAATTCTAATTGCCTTAATTAGTGCATTTTCTGTTCAGTGTGACCAATTTTTCTGTTAATCAGCACTTGATGCTTTGGTTCTGTCTTGAGTACTAGATCTAATTTAATTAACACAGTACAACTGCAGGAATGTACTTTGTCAATTCTTCAATTTCAAATAAAACATGTAAAGGCAGTTTTAAGTGCATTATAATGAACACAAGTATCGGTGTTGTTGATAATAGTATTAAGGCTTTGATATATAGCAGTCATCAAACAAAAAAGATCTTTTATTAGATTTCCACAGTTCATCATTTCTCTGCTGCCTATCATAAACATTTTGAACCTACTAAGAAATGCTACTTTTTACAAAACAGTTTGCATTAAAATGTCAGAAAATTTAGCATAAAAGCTGCTTTAGAAAGGTATTATTTTAATTTTTCAATAACAATCACGAACATTACAGTTTTAAATAAATAAAATGCCAAACAAACAAGTAATGTATAAAAAAAAAATTAAGTTATTTTGACCTAAGTCAATTCCTACTTAGGTCAACAAAGAAAAATTTAATTAATTATATTTTAGTTACTTTTTATTAAATTTAATTAACTATATTTAATTAATGAATTAACATTTGAAAAAACTATTTGAATTTGAGTGGATGAATAAAAAGTATTTTATAAATGACTGAAAATAAGATATATAAATATATATAGGGAGAGTGTGAACAAATAGTAGGAATTGGGAAAAAAAAAAAAAAAAAGATGCACAGTTAGATGTTACAATAGTTCTAAATACAAAATTTCAACATTCTATGGTTAAAAGTTTTAGAATTACACGAAATGCAAAATAATTTTTGGCACCAGATTTGGTCATATTTCGGCAAAACTCGCCAAGATCGATGACAAATGGCGAGATTTTGGGAATTGACCAAACAATGACTGACTACAGATGTAATATATTGAAGATGTCCATAGACATTAATGTATTGAAATTCTTTTGGGCAAATAAATTCTTGCAAATAAACTCTCCAGTAGATTAGAACCAAAAATCGACATGTGCAACTAGATGCTACAACAATCTTATATATGAAATTTCAACATTTTAGGACTAATGGTTTTTGAGATTTGAGAGTAAAATACATACACAGGTACAAAAGTCGCCAAGCTTGGCAACTTTTGACGTAATTCTTGAGGGAGGCACGTGACTGTGGTCGGACCATTGCCTAACTATACAGTAGGACGGTATTGTACTTGAAATGGATGAATGTCCCTAAAACCGCCATTGATCGTAAAGTGTGGAAATCTTTTGAGTGCTTCTGTAGCAGCACTATAAATGATAAAGACACTTTCTTCGGTGGAAAAATTCATTTTGTAACCCTTAACAGCAAATATCACTTCTGAGTCGTTTAGCCTAATACCTCTAATATAGATAAATAATTCAGTGAAATGGGACCGAAATGGCGGGTGTATAACTAGATGTTACAGCAATCCTGAATATAAAGTTTCAACATTCTACATCTAAAAGTTTTTGAGATATGCGAGTTTAATGAATTTCGGCCCATAGAACGTAATGTATTTAATCTTTTGGGCTGTCCTGTAGATAAATTATCCAGTTGATTGGGACCAAAACTGTATTAACATCCAATGTGATCTACTACAAGTTTCAAAAATGTATTTGAACTTCAGTGGATGAATAAAAAAGTATTTTATTAAAGATTGAAAATTTGTACAAGATATATATAGAGAGAGTGTGACCTAATAGTAGGAATTGAACAAGTCATTTAATACCACATAAAAAGTAAACTGCTTTATTAATTTATTTATTCATAAGACAAAATTTAGAATAATTTCTAAATAAGCTACTCATACACTGTTCAATACACCTCAGCTTTCTGAATGAAAACACATCAAATACATGCATAACATTCAGATCACAAACTGAAATAAATTTAATACAAATCAGTAAAAGCATGCTTCAGACTAAACTGAACATATTATTGAAAACATATCAAACTATAATGCACATTTTTGATTGAACCTACAAGATAGAAAGAGGCAGATAGAAAATTCATTATGGAAAAAGAAACTAGCACTAAAGATAAGAAATAATTTTAGTCTACAGCATGGATTGTTACTAAGGACATAAATGTTTTATGATACTTAAGTACAGGAAGCATGAATTGTTTAACCAAATAAAGTGGATACTGCTGCATTAGGCAGGGCAATTTGTACACATGCACATAATGACAAGATGAAAATGATTACAAGATCTGTGCTGAATCAGACTGAAATGAGTTGCCAAATTCTTTGAGATAATTTAGCAGAAGATTAATAATTTTAAAATAGTAGCAAAAAATAAGTCTTTACCCAAATGCACTTTATTTCTCTTATAAAAATCAATAAACTGGTCAAACTAGTAAACTGGATGAAAATGAAGCAAAATTTTACAAAAGATTTCGGTTTGATATATTTATATTAAAACATTCAAAATCAGTAACTTTTGATGCTTTTTAATATCATGATAATTTTCTAATTACAGTAAAGCTATTGTGTAACAATAAATGTATAGTAAGATTTTCAATGGTCCTGGAAGAATTCCTATCTTATATAATAAAATCCGAGAGTAAACAAAGTTTGTAGCGGACTGGCTGGCTGGTTATGCATATGGGTAGGTTTATAACCTCCAATCTTCTTATGTGTGCACCTTTCGATCGCATAGTGCCTAGACGGTTGGTCCTAGACCTACGTAATTTTGCATACGGCTTCCCTAGAATATGCCCTAACACACCTCGGAGTGATCTTTTTCGAAATTTGAAGCAGAAAATGTTTTATTTTATGTTTTATGCAATTTTTGGCATTTTTTCTCGCATAATATGTAATAACGCCGGTAATTACACTCGCAGTAAAGCTATATTTGCATCATCGGATAGAGGAGAAAATTTTCTTTTAAAAACAGTTTGTTCTGACTGCGTAACATAATTTGCAGATTTTGGGGGATTTTTTATAGAAAATCACTTTTTACGATGATTTTTGTAAAGTAATTTTAAAACTGTAGCATCTTGAGTTCTGTCCGTCATAATTTTTTGATATTTTGTCAAATGACGGAGCATGTAATTTTTAAGTAAAGAAGGATTTTCAATTTCGGTATGGTATCTTGCAGTTTGGTTGTCTTGGAAACAGTAACAATGAATAAAATTGCCAGTTGAAAAAAATAAATAAAACTACTTTTAAACATGAGACTCCGTGTTTTCGTAAGTGAGATAGTTCTACGTCGTTTTGATGTAACGAGTTTAAAACTCCTTTCGGAACTCAATCAGAATAACAGACTCTCAAGCAAAACATATGCCATGCACAAAATAATTCTACATATTCTCATATTTCCAAAACACTGAGGAGTAGATATTGATTCAAATTTAAGGTTATGTATCATTTACAGATTTTCACTATCGCATCCTGAAATCTATTAGTCAGGATGTTTTTTTTTTGTTTACTTTTGTTATCTTGAATTCTATCCGTCATAACTTTTTGATATTTTGGGAAATGACAGAGCATTGATTTCGCCCTCTTTTAAAAGAAACAAGAGGGGGAAAATATAAATTAGGAGATTTTTTTACAAAATTTTAAGTAAAGAAGGATTTTGAATACAACAGTTGCTGCTTTAAGATTTTGTTTAACATTAAGCTTGCAATTTTTTATATCATGGTAACTGAAACTGAATACCTGCCAGTTGAAAAAAGTAAATAAAATTACTAAAATAACTGAGTTTTCGCATGTGATATCTACGTCATTTTGATGTAACGAGTTTAAAACCCCTTTCGAAACTCAATCAGAATAAGGGACTCACAAGCAAAGCATATGCCAGGCACGAAATAATTCCATATTTTATATCACATTGCCAGAAAAAAAGAGTGCTGCATGAATTATCCAGCAATATTTTCGATTGAATTTTTAAATGGCAAGAAATATTTTGCGGTGCTAAATACACTAATCTGACAAGAATAATGCATCAAAATGTATAAATTGCTGTTTTAATGGCAATCATAAAGTTAAATGATTATTGTTTATGCTAATGCATAATCTTCTTCTAAATAAGAAAAGTCCTGTCTGTCACAATTCCGGATTGTACCAACTCCAAAATAAAACTTTTATTATATAAGGTAAAACAATGTTGGGTTAGTTACATCATTTATTACTCAATAACAGCTGGACAGATTTCAATGAACTGATTAGTTGGATTTGTCTCTGCCCTGATAAGCAGAATAACCATTAAAATATTGGAAAGACCACCTTTTCCTAATTTTTAAGATTTTTTGCAATTTTCAGGATCGAAAGCTATTCAAATGTCCAATTTTAGCACATTAGTGATCATAGTTAACAAAGTTAGATTTATATATTTATTACTTTCAATAATACAAATGAGACTGATGTCATTTTAATGTCGCGAGTGTAAAAATGCATTAAACATCCTAATTAGTGTTTGTAGTAACATGTTTTGACAAAAAATTACACCACTGAGTGAAATAATAAACTTGCCAACTAGATTATCAGATGCTGTAGAAAAGTTTTTGAAAAGAAAGAAACATGTTTTTTCTCCTTTTTTCACTAATTCATGTTAAATATCGCAACTGAGAATGGTGTCATTTTGACATCATGAGTTTAAAAATGAGTTAGAAATCTAATTAGGTTAAAAAGCTTTGATGCAAAAATTTACTATTATAAAAATTTAAAGTGTTTTGTTTAATGGCTACCCTTGGCAATTTTTGAGTACTATGATTCTTCAGCAGCCATAATAACAAAAGGAAACTTGCATTTTTTAAAATCTTGTGAAATTCAAATGTCGCCACAAGGTGGAAAATGCTAATTAACAAATTGCATAGTATTCGTTATCGGTTTGACAACGGTCATCATATGTATTCTCAAAAATCATGCAAAATGTGGCCACGTTTGGACAACTTTTGGCGGAATATTATATACATTAGATATACTTTTATTTTTTGGTTAAATTCTAGCAACTTAACAAGCTCTTTCACAAAAGTCCATCAGCAAAATAGCTCCGGAAAATATTTGAAATACCGATTAGCTAGAAATAACCCCAACATCTCTCAAATTAACTTTAATAAGTTCTGTTACAAGTGAGAGTTTTTCAACTTAGTATGTTCCAATATTACTCCATTTGAAAACTACTGCGCAAAATAACCAGACTCGACTACCGGAGTCAGAACGTGATGTAATAGATTAAAAGCTGTCTGAAATTCATAAACTCTGCAACACAATTTAACGTCCTACTCGCAATTTGAGTGATTCTAAATAGTTCCTCGGGATTACACTTTGAAGTTTTTCATGAGCCTGAACCATGGAGGATTTAAATATTTAAATTGGTACAGCTAGGATATTTTTCCCCAGGGCGAGGTGAAATATTGTGCGGTGCTAAATACGCCAATCTGACAAGAATTATGATTAAAAATATATGGAGATCTGTTTTACTGGAAATGCATAAATTCACCAGAATCAAAGAGTACAGAGGCACCAATAATTGTTTAAAATATCTAATCATTTTCTTTAAACTGAGCATTAAAGAGGGAGAAATGAAGATAGATAGTTTTTATATAAGTAATAGATAGCAGTTTAATATGGTTTGGTTTGTGGGATTTAGCTACGCGTGGGCTCTAGCCCGATTGGTGGGTGCCCTCCGTGGGGGTCTTTGCAGTTTAATATGTATTAAAGCACAGTATATACCATGTTAACAGGGGCAAAGCCAGAAATTTTTCATGGGGGGGGGGAAGGGTTACGACTACTGCAACTCACATATATGCATACACGTGTGTGATACAGGAGTGAAGAATATACATTTTGTATGCCAAAAATTCCTCATGGAGGGGGGTACGCCCCTGCATGTTAATAAATATTTCGTGAAATTAAAAGTATTTTATTCATCATTTTTCAACAATTGTCTTACAACTAACTAAACTATAATCCCACGTTGCGCTACTTTTTGATATTTTGTTTTTGCATAGGTAGTTAGGATAATATATTAGTAAGATGTTCGTTTCCTACCGTGCGAAGAATGGGTACACAGCTAGTTTATCTAATATAATTTGAGCCTGTCCATGGCAATAATTCTAACTCTTAACAACAAAAATGTTGATATCATAGGACTTGAAAAATAACTGTATGCAAATATCATTTGCATCAACAAATAAGCCTTTGTAATATTGTAATGAAAGAAAACTTTCTTGCATCTTGTGTGCATCTTTTACATATTGCTAGGAAAAATTTAAACAAAAATGTCTTTTTCCAATATTATGAAAGAAAATGTAATTATACATGAAGTAACTAATATGTAACATTCAATGTACTTCATTTTAAAACCAGTTTACGAGATGCACCCACTGATGATTGGAACTCTATTCACAGAGTTAACTATATTTTATCATTATTTTTATAGGAAACAAAGCAAATCATGATATATTTTTATCATATCACTATACACGCTTCACTGTGAATCTATCTACCCATACTTTTTTTTAAATGATTTTCAGTTGTAATTAGTACATTTATATATTTATTTTTTATAGTTGTAGTTTGTCATATAACTGTGTTAATTTATGCCATTAATTAAACTCTAATATTATTGCTTTTAATACTTGTAGTTAACAAAGTATGGTTCACATTTGATTATATATATATCTGAATGGTTTATTTTTAAGTAATTAAGTACTTATTTATTTATATTTAGTTTTTTAATTATTTACTACAAAGTCGATGCTCATTTTTATCAGCTTGTAGAGGACTGCCTAAATAATTCATAAAATCAAAAAGTTTATAAAAACATAACATTTATACAAGAGCATTCGGTACAACTAGCTAGTTTGTAAAATCGGGCATTCCTAAAAAAGAGGTTTGCAAACTGAGTGCCAAATGCATTTTTTTATTCTCATTCCTTGATTTTGACCATATTACACACTCAAGTATTCTTTTTCTATACTAAAATCATTTGGAGATCTACACTTGAGATTGCCTCACTGGTTTTGCCACGTTTATTGGGGATAGGCCCTCATATAGATATTTTCACCTTTTTTCTTAAGCCATGAACTGAAATCTTGCTTTGTTTTTTATGTTACAATCTGCTGTGAGTGGCCTTTGTTGAGAGCTGCAGCAATTACAAATATTTCAGATTCCATTCCATTTACTGACTTTGTTTACAATGATCTGGTTTTTGTTTTTATTTTGTGAGACTGGTCCACTAATTTCCTGATTTTTGGTGTATATCAGTAGAATGTTTTGATCATCACTCTATTTTATTTATACTATATATATATCCTTAATAATTATCCATGTTCTACAGAAACAAAGACTTAAAAATGCTATCAACTCAAAGCAGAGATATAAACATGCAAATGACAAAAATACAAACAGAAACTTACATTAACAATTAATAAATGGCAATATTATTTATAATTTATGCATTAGCAAATCAATATAAAAAGAACACAATTAGAAATTCAAATAATACTTATACTATGTCATAACTATAAGTACAATGTTGTCACTTGTAATACACCTTTGCACTTTTTATTATTTATCATTATTATTATTACACATGCTTAAATCAAATGCATTTGTTTAATAGTGTAAATGTATAAAAACTCAAACTAAAAAGCTTCCATACTTTATTATAAAACATAGTGATACACTGACCTAGGATTTCAATTATCCTAAATCATGCTTTCAAAGATAAGTAAATAAATAAATGTTTCAGACAACTTAAAATTTAAAGTAGTTTAAAAGTAAAATTTAAAGTGCTCATTTTTTTCTAACAAAAGATTAAAGATTTTATTTCAATAAAAATGTATACATAACATGTAACCAAATTTTTAATATATGCTTTATGAAATAGAAAATAGATTTCTTTCAAAATCAACGTATATAAGTTAAAAAGTAATTATTTTTTCATAATATTGAAATGCTGATTTATTTTTACTATAATTTAAGCACCATTTAATACACTATATAAAACACAACTACCTTACAAAGTATTTCAAAAAAATAAGAATACAATTTCAACTAAACATTGAATTAATCTTTAGCCTTTCAATTTAAGTTGCAAATAAAATGTATTGCAGAGGAAATTTTACAACTACAGGAAATACCAAAATATAAGCCATTCCAATTATTTTATACAAAGAAACACAGCTTTACAGCCGAAAGAAAAAAAAAAGTACTTACTTGAGAGCTACCAACTCTTTCTCTTTCTGAATTAGCCAAAGCTTGAGCTAATAATCTATCTTCCTCTTCCTGTAAATTTCTACAAAAATAACAGAAATTTATACATACTAATAGTACAAGAGCTAAAATAAATGTAAAAAGCTAACGCAGAAAAGACTTTAAAAATGACTTTCTTTGAATGAGCTATTTGCACACAATTTATATGATGTAGCAATTTTTAAAACTAAGAAAAATCAAAGCATGAAAATAAGATTAGAATGTAGGGGAAATTAATTAATAGGAAAGTTGAAAACAAGAAATTTATAGAAAACTTGAACTAAGTTGGCTTTTAGTATTGTTTTAGAAAAACAGAGGCAAAATTAAAACAGTCTGGAAAAAATAAGCACACTGTGATGGAAATATCACATGTATTCCTGTCTTGCATTTTCTTCCATAAGTATTAATTTTACCATGTGTGTACTCCTGGTTCGTCCCCCCTTTTCCTTTTTAAAATGTTTTCCCCGGCTAGCCAGTTTTTTTGGGTGCTTCCAATATGGCGGCACGCTTGCACCACGTGTTCCTTCTTCAACAGTCACTGCGATTTTTCGAACATCTCGCCAACTCTTCATAATGAGGATCATAAGCGCCACTGGCAATCCGGCCATCACCTCCGCGGCAAAATATTTCATCATTCCCCGGGATGACATCAGGGGTTTTCTGCCCGCGCTTATCTTTGAACCAATCGCGGCGCTTTCTCCTCCCTGCCTGTGACGTGTAGTCGAGGTTGCCGAGATAATTGGCAATGGCGAGCCGGCTGGAAAGAGCAAGACTTCACTTCACCTTGTCGTCACCCCATAAGTACGACGCGCTAAGGAAGCGCTCCCCAACACGAACAACGTGGCCTTTTTGCTGGAGGCGGCAGGAACAGTACCGTAGTAAATGTTTTATGACCGACAAGTCTCCGTAGGCAAATAAGACACCCCCTCCTTATTAAATTACTTCGGTTTAAATTTTTCAAATGATAAAATGCTGCAAGCTCCCCTTTTTCTGTAGTATTTGACTATGTTACATGGCGTGTGCGCCATTTTGCCTTTTCGAAGTACACCATCTATAATCTATCTCCTTCTTGAATAAAACGCCATTAAATGTTCTTTCGCACTAAGGTTAATGTACCGTGCATTCTGCCAGTGAATAAAGTTTTCCTGTTAGTAAGTCCCTAGTTAAAGTGTTTGTCTTTCATGTGTGGTTCCCTTTTCTCTCACGGAAAATCTTCAAGCCCTGAACTACTGCTGGGGTAAGTCTTTGGTTTCCTTCTTTTCATATCTTTTGTGGTCACCGAATGTTGTATTTCTCGTAGGACTTTTTCACAATGCCATGTGCTGCGGCTAGCCTGATCATAGGTCAATTATAGCGTCTCCTTGGTCGCTCTTGCAACGCCCGAGTTTACGCTATACACACTGAAGGAAATTATATTCAGTCAGCTAGAGAAAGGAGGAACCTTACAGATGAAGTTACAATCATGCGGAATTTAAAGAAATGTTAATATACACAATAATTATGGATAAAAATGGTAATAACACATAAATATGTATATCATACCTGCCAACATGCAATTTTTGAAAACCTTACAATACCACGGTGTCACGCAGTAACGCAATAAATATACCTACTAAAGATAAAATGTAATCAAACACAATTTTTAAAATTACTATTCAGATTTAGTACACTATTTTTAATACATATGCACATATAAGAAAGGAGGGGCATTTATTTGGTATCTTTAGAGTGCAAATGTTCATAAGTAGCTGAGTTGGCTGCTTTTAAAAATCCTTAACAAAGTCTTGCTCATAGCAATGGCCTTTGAGTTTACTTTTTGCAATTAAAATGTCTTCCAAAGTTTCATTAGACAAAAAACTACGAAATTGTGTTCTATTCTTCTTAACACTGCTAAACAAACGTTCACAAGCAGCATTACTGTGCGGTATAGTCAATATGCTTAGCATAACATTCGATATTCGGTCATATTTAAATTTCCCACTAGCAGCTGTTAATTTTCTTAATCTCAATTTTTAGCCAATTTTCGTCCATTCTTCCTTCGGATTGAACTTCCTCAGGCAAATTATCAATTTGCAAAATTGAGATTGAAGCTCATCCCTGACTTCATCTACTGGCTTGCAAACATCATTTCCACATACTTCATGTGAGCACATATTTGGAAATAAATTAAAAAAAACTATATCTGAAAATGATTAGTTCCTCACCATGGTGGTTCTGCCACTGAAAATGGTAGATGGCTGAAGTGCGAAGGTCCCGGGTTCGGGTCCCATCGCGCAGCTGTCGATCTAACGGTCTGGAGTTTTGGTAGGTTTTCTCCAGATGTAACGTGAATACGCGTTAGAGCCCCTTAGAAAGTCCTCCTACCAAGGCACCCCCCATCCTAGGCAGATCGCCCTAGTGTATCGTTGCCATAATCACACACAACAACAACAACTGAAAATTACTTGTCTGCAAGATTATTTATGTTTGATACGCAATTTTGATGTCGGTCCTATACACGGAGCAAAAAGCAAAATTGCATCCCCTTTGCGATTTGACGATACACGGATATTCCTTTGTGTAAGAATCAAGGAAAACTTGATTATATTGTTTATGTTTAATTTTCGACATTTCAAATCAACTTCAAACTACACTGGACAATTTCAACACGTGCATGAGCAACGTTTGTTTGTGATTGAAAGTTGTTCTTGCGCTTACGGATGGGAGCCAAGCGGTATTGGGAGGGAGATATTTCTAAACGAATGCGCATCCACCTCCGTGCATGCGCAGCAGCAAAATTTGCCAAAGCATGGACACTCGGCATATCTATTACGAACGCTCCCATTCCACTTCTCCTAATACGTCACAAGCCAAGCCGCGGATGGGAGGGAGAAAAAAAATCTGTGAGCCAATCATAGCTTTCGCAGCAGCGGAGATCGGAAGGCAATTCCTGTTTGCCTTCTACGCAGTTTTTCTCTGGTTAACACAGTGGAAGAAGGCAGAAAAGGTAGGGGAGGGGGGAGTTAGCATAAATATGGGAAATAAAACGATCTAATGTTTTTACGTTCGATGTAACGTGAATTGGTGATTTAAATTTTAAAATACTCCACAAAACCACTAAATTTTTAAACATAGTAAATAAAATCACATTAGCCTAAACTTTGCCAAAAAATCGTACAATTTTGCCTTGCGGCCGTATAACCGTACAGCTAAGCTAAAATCCGTACATTGTACGGCCAAACCGTACAAGTTGGCAGGTATGGTATATGAATAATTGTCACTTTGTGCACAGTAACTATTTGATTTTGTATGGACAACTAAAATAACAAAACATCATCAAAAAGAAAAAAGTATTGGTACTTTTCTGTTTTGCAGACACCAGCCAAATTTGGCAATTTTCTCCGGTAGTGGAGGGCAAAGCTTGGCGATATTTTTTTCTGGTAATCCATCCTGGATTGTGTGTCGACCTTGTTTTTTTTGGTAACCTAGTTTGTTTGAGCATAGCAGGTTAGCTTAATAGCAAAGGAGAACATATTTTCCTGTTCTGTATTCCTTTACCTATTTGATGTATTACTCCGTAGGTGTGTTCATATGCAAACGTAAAGTTCTGTGTGCGTAGCTGTTGATACCTCTTGCTTGATAGTGTATAGGTCCTGAGCAAGTGTTTGAATAGCAAACAAAAACGGATTGTGGCTGTTTTGTATTCTTCCGTGATTATGTTGTTGTATTCTTCCACAAGGTTTAACACGCATTGCCATATTTATTTTAGTTTTGGTGAGTGTTAGTTTATTTATTTATCTATTTTTTTTATTAATATGAATTTATGGGAACTCTAGATAAATGTGGAAGATACAATAAAGTTTCGACAGAGTTCTTGAAGGAAGGGTTTTGTAAAGAAGAATGCTTATTTATTTTACGGATGCACTGTGAAACAGTGCCATCATGCCCTAATAACCAAATAACGCTCCCAGCAATTTAGCCAGACAGTTCTTATTTTTCTGACACAAATATGCATGTTTTGCTTCATTAACTGTACACGAAGCGTTGTAATTCGAAGTGGTAATTGGATGAAAATTAATAAATACGTTTAAAAACAGCACAAAGATTTGTATTTATTGTATGTGTTAGGAACTGACCTATGTAAAAACTTGCGAGAAAAAGCTGAAAATGTGAGTATGTCTTGCTGTATTTTTGTGTATTTCTTGCAGAATTGTCTATTTTATAAATATGTATTTTACATTTCAAAAATATGTTTACATGCAATATGCCTTTTTAATGGAGCACTTTATTTGCATTTACTTATTTACCTTGGTTTTATTTCCTTCATGGAGTTTTGTAGTGCCATTGCAAGAGCTTCATCTTCAGTCTGGAAAGAAATTCATAAAAGTATGGAATATTCTATAATTACTGCAAATAAGAATGGTATAGTATATAATTCCACAACACAAAAGTGAAATAATTTCCATTAAAATATTGTCTATCAGCAAGTAGCAAATGATAATGAAATACATAGAAAAATTTTGGTTTATACAGGTTATTATTGATCTCATTGCTCTGAAATCCGCGGGCCCCGACTGATAAGGGGCCCCCAAAATTGTTAGAAAATTTTAAATTACAGTTCCACATTTTTTTTTATAAAAACGTTTTTTTTTTTTTTCTTTCGCCCCTCCTTCTTTAATGTGCGGGTACTTGCTCATCAAGCATTCGCCACTACAAAGGCCCGAATTACTGTCCATTTTATTATGTGGGCAGCCAGTGGGTGAACAGCATCACCCTCTATGAAGGGATGGACAAGTTAACATCCATGTCCAAGCTGGTATTCTAACCCAGACCCAAGGTATGATAGAATGGTTCTTTAGTTGCTACACCACCTGGGCGGCTTTAGAAGGAAGAATGTTGATGTTCAAGATCATACCGAAATCTCAAGAGAAGAAGCCAAATGATCCTGGGGCCCAGGATTATTAAGAGATTTTATGCTCTAGTCTGAAAAATTCTAGCGACTATACATGAATGTGTCAGCTAGGAATGACTGTATAGGGAGCCTCGGCTAGGGGCCCCTACAAGGGTGCTCATAAAGTGGGGGGTCAATGGAGGTCGTCGCTTGCCTTCCCCACCCCCACAAGCTTTTTTTCAACGGGCCCAGGGATTATTAAGAGAGTTTAAGTTCTAATCTGAAAAATTCTAGTGACTATACATATATATATGGGTCAGCAGGGTATGACTGTATAGGGGACCCAAACAGTGCTTAGGTCCTCCTAATGTCTTAGTCGGAAGGACCTATATGTAAATTATTTTATAATCAAAATATTGAGAAGCTACAAAAGTTTTGCACGATTCTTTTTATTCCATGGCGAAATTATTTCCACGATACTCAAAATCAATGACCGATGCAAACGTTTTAGAGAACTGTCGACGATAAGCAAGAACTTTTTAGAAACACTTAACACCTTTCTACAATAGACAATTGTGTCAATACATGATTGGGGTCCTTAAATTAGCTATTGCCCTGTAGCAGCTACCATGTCTAATTTTAAGGTATGTGAATAAGGTTTTGGACTGTGGACACAAGCTTTACTAGCTTAATATAATGGAATTCCGTATTAAAGCCTTTCTCGTCCCGAATCAAACTGAGCATCTTTGATTCATTACGTTCGTGCCAGGGATCACGAATGTGTGGATTTAGTGCACTCTTTTTTTAAAGAACATCTTTTATAGACAAATAATGCTACTTTAGTAACTTAGTAGCAAAAACAGTTCATAAGACACGCCTAGAGAACGTGCAATAGAAACAGGGAGGCATGGTGGGATGAATGCCCGATGTCCCCAATCCTGGGGTCTCAAAATCAATATAACTACTTTTCCCCTCTTTTTTTTTTTTTTTCTTTTTTTTTTTTTCTTTTTTTTATGTGAATACGTCTTTCAATTTGCTTCTGCAGTGGGAGGCAATTCAGAAAACTGTTGTTAACAAAATTGGGGAATACAGTTTGATGTTGCTGATATGCTGTTTGATGTTGCAATTAGATATCTGTCATCTACATCCAATCGGTATAGATATTTTCCTACTAAATTATGTTCATTTTTATTTATTTATTTTGGGGGGGGGGATCACTTAAGCTGGGGACAAGGAAATTGTTCGAGGTGTCCAACTTGGGGATTGCATCAGTATTTTTGTCCCAATGTTGTTATTATTATTATTATCAGTGTTTCTCACAAGATGATGATTGTGATGGAAATATCACATGTATTCCTGTTTTGCATTTTCTTCCATAGGTATTAATTTTACCATGTGTGTACTCCTGGTTCTTCCTCCCTTTCCTTTTTAAAATGTTTTCCCCGGCAAGCCCTTTTTTTTTGTGTGCTTCCAAAAATGGTGGCACGTTTGCACCGCGTGTTCCTTCTTCAACAGTCAGCGCGATTTTCGAGCATCTCGCCAACTCTTCATAATGAGGATCATAAGAGCCACTGGCAATCCGCAGCAAAATATTTCATCATTCCCCGGGATGACGTCAGGGTTTTTCTGCCCGCGCTTACTTTTGAACCAATCACGGCGCTTTCTCCTCCCTGCCTGTGACGTGTAGTCGAGGTTGCTGCTGGGGTAAGTCTTTGGTTTCTTTTTTTTCATATCTTTTGTGGTCACCGAACGTAATATTTTTCGTAGGACTTTTTCACAATGCCATGTGCTGCGGCTAGCCTGATCATAGGTCAATTATAGCGTCTTCTTGGTCGCTCTTGCAACGCCGAGTTTACGCTATAATGATGATCTTAAATGGATTGATAATCCATTTAAGACTCATTGCAAGAGCAAATCGGGCAAAAAAAAGAAAAAAGTTTCCATCACCATCTCAGAATTTAATGAATTTTTTTTTTTTTCTTGCATTGCCTTACCCAAGGAAAGAAAAAAATCTGAAATATTTTTGATTTACCTCTTTTTAGTTTTGGAGTTATAGGGGGGAGGTGGGGGGAGAGGTGTCAAAGTACCCCACAGGAGTGACATAGAAATAATTTAAAACATTTGACATGAAAACTATTGGCATGAAGATGTAGCATCAACCTAGTATTTTCATATTATGAAAAACCATTTTTTGAAGGTACATCTGTTTCCAAGAAAAATCCCAAAAAGTACCTCTCTATTCAGGACATTCCACTGACACGCATGGAGCATTTCGCCATTACTTTTAGAAGTTTAATCAACTGTAGAAATTCTACAAAAAAATTAAACTTACCCTGCACGTATCACAAATAGTTCTTTTACAGGGGCACTCATAAGAATTACATTGCACTGTATGGGAATCTCTGTACCTACTGAACCGATTCAAATTTTTTTTTCGCTGATAGAAAGCTGCAATATTCCTGAATATTGTAAGCTACCTTTTATGCATGTGGCATAAATAGCTCTTTTACAGGGACATTTAAAAGAATTCTAGTACATTATGCTGTACGGACATCTTTAGAACTGCTTCTAAAGATTTTTCCACTGAAAGCTACACTATGACTATTCCTGAGTAACATAAGCTAAAATTCATGCATATAGCATAATTTACAGGAACACTCAAAATAATTCGTAAATGTCATAACTGTCTCCATTCGCCAATTGCGGGGAAAAAATACTATCTAAATTTATTATCTCTAAATATACCATATCTTATACTTCATTTAAAATAAACAAAAAGTAAATAATATTGTTATTAAAAGAAGTTGCCACAAGTCTACATCATTTATTTTTGACTTGTGTACAATTTTACAACAAAACTCGACTATATGCAACTACTCGACTGTATGCATAGGCAAAGTGTCTTCTTTGAGCTTGAGACTCCCTTCTCCCGAAGAAAATCTCTGAGCCCCTCTAACAATTTACTCAAAACTAGTGGATGAAACTCAGTCGTATCTATAAAGTCTACTCCAGATATAGTGGACCTGGATATAATAAACTTTCAGCTATAGTGAATGTAAATCATTAGTCCCAATATACATTACAAATGTGCAGAGCCTTTTTCAGTTTTAGTGATCCATGATTTCGATTATAGTGAACTCAGAAACTGAACTTTAAAAATTCTGGTAGACAGAAGTGATACTGTTCAATGCCTACCTACCACAAAGGGTGTTTCATGTGTTCAAATAAAAAGAAATTAACAAATACATCATCTGAAATATAAGTGAACTGCTGGAGAGTAGACTAACATACTTATTAAACACAAATGGAAGATCAGAATTTTTTGGAGTGATCAAAAGTAGGGAGGTGAGAAGAGAGTGGAAATTTTGAGAGTTGAAATTTTCAAAGAGAGTGGAAATTTTGCTCTTGACTTTAGACGATTCCATTTTCAGTTCGCAAGAAAATATCATAGGCTGATGCAACAGCACCTTTGGCCTACTAAATGGAATAAACATTCTTTTCATAAATGCGATTATATTTGGTTTACTAATAAACTTTATCTATAACTATAACTGCAATTAACCATGTTCGATTTACTTAAGTATTCAGTGTAGGCATAAAAAAACTACTTTATTATGTACAATGTTTCCTTGGGGAGCATACTTGTGCTACAGTGAACAAAATTTGTAGATCCCTAGAGGTTCTATAACTGGAGTTAACTGTACTCTTAAATATGAGAATATATGGTTGAAGCACCAAAGAAGAAAACAAAAAAAAAACTTTCTAATTCTTCAGTTAATACCAAAGTATGGAAAATCACCAAATACTACTTAAAACACACTGAATCAGATATAATATTTACTTCATTTTCAAGTTAAACACTTTAGACTGGCAACTTATAATTATGACAACAATCTATAGCTGATACTGATTTCACTATAATATAACTGAAGTGAAACTGAAGAGAGCTGATTTTGATTTACTAAGGTGATGAAGTTGCAACACTGAGGAAAAAACATAGAAGTTTATTTCTTTTACAAGTGCAATCATTGGCTAAAGTTGAAAGAGATTCTAATTGTATTGAGAGAATAAATAGGAAAATGAAATTTTGACTCACTGGGTCAAAATTTCAACTTTAAATTTCAGTTTTCTAATCCAATTTTACACATGAAAAGAAAGTTATTTAGAATTTAAAAGAATGAACCTTCAGCTAATTTTAGATGAAGTGGTGCTTCACCTGATGAGCCATTACTGGTTAAGATAAACAGAAATATTATGAAAACATAAATTTATTCTAAAACAAGTGTAAAGTTTATATTTTTGTTACTTGTGGATTATAGCAACACAGAGCTTCCTTAATAACATAAGGGTTATGCCAAAATTAGAGCTATGCTATAGGACTGCAAGCATTTCCACGAGATTTCACCACCACCATTTTGGCAATATATCTTGGTTGCTTGGCAATTGAATTTTAGTGTTCGCTACAATTCACAAGTATATTATATGATCAAAATAAAGTGCATAAAATTAAAACCTACAAATCTTCCTTGGACTGATGTGACAGAGACTTCAGGAAGAGGATTAGGTACAGACTTTCTTTCAACACTAGAGGCACAACTTTGATTAGACTGCCATGGAAATCTAAACTTATTATGGTTCTGAACTCTAGCGATAGCTGCAGCTCTGAAATGTTACAATTTGTTAAAATATAGACACACAAAGACAAACAACTTTCACAATACATAAACTGAAAAAAATATTTTTTAATGTAATAAAACAAAGACAATTCTTTGTTCAGTAGCTTACAATTCATAAGTTATTGTGCATTTAAATTTATTTATAGTATACACTTTAGTAAGACCAAAGTGATGAAAAGGCAGATAATAATTTAAAATATGCATCAAAAGGGGGATATTTGTCCATTTGAAAAATGAAAAAAAAAATTATTTGGATACTCCATTCACAAGAAATGATACCTATTTTTAATGTCATACAATTGCAAACTTTAAAATAATTATAATAATCAAGCCTCTTTTAAGAAAATTTTGCATTTCAGGAATAATGCATTTTTTTACTTTTCAATATTCCGGATTAAAAACTAATAATAATTTCAGTACACATTTTTTCAAAATTCAGTTTTTTTCAGGTACATTTGCAATTTCACGAGGTGAAACTAATTTGTCTCTCCTTGAAAGTGCATGGAATTATTGTAGAGGGGGGTGAAGATTATACACCTCCTTACGTTGCGCACTAAAAGTGCTCACTTTAAAATAAGTCGTAAGACAGCATCTCAACAACTAACATATTTTATTGATAAAAAATAAAATGAATAAACTTTAAGGATAACACATAACATAACAAAATTATCGGTCGTGAGCTATAGAACATAATGCTGCCATTTTCTTTTTTGCAGCTTCACTCACAGCTGGGTGTTTATATACTTGCCAACCATCTACTCTGGAGAGACTGGTGAAGGTCAATTTGCATCTTCGTGAATTCGCGGGACTTTCCGCTAGGTGTGTTCGCAAACTGACTTGCTGGTTGTCAGCTCGCAAACTGTTGGTTCGTAAACCGACGAAATCAACGCCACAGTACTCCCCCGCGAGACCGAAGGAGGTGGCATTCTGAAATCGACTGAACGTCCGTATCTAGTAACATAAGAGTCTTTTCCACTGACGGAGGACGATACTGGAACAGTCTGTAATTGTTCATTCAAGAGGTACGCCCGTTTTAGGCGGTCTATAGAAACTGTGCGGGGTTGTCCTTTGATGCTTAAAGTATAAAATTTATTATTATGAGAAAGTACTTCATAAGGGCCGTCGTATGGCTGTTGCAATGGCTTACGGACAGAGTCTCGTCGTACGAACACGTGAGTAGATGTTGGTAGATCTTTGTGAATGAAGATATCATGTTTACCATGGTGCTTAGCAGGAACAGGCCGTAATCGTTGCATACCTGCTTGAAGCTGCAAGATGAAGTTCGCAGTTCCAGGAACTTGTTTGGTGGAACGAAAAAACTCTCCAGGAAGTCGCAAGGTTTCTCCGTAAAGCATTTCAGCTGGAGATTTTGCGATGTCTTCCTTCAAGCTTGTTCAGATACCTAGCAACACCAAAGGCAAAACAGTCATCCAACGTTCCGTGACGTGGCATTTGATAGAGTCTTTGAGTTGTCTGTGATGACGTTCAATCATTCCATTTGAAATCGGATAACTGGTTGTTCGGATTCGTTCCGACCCTAAAAAACGAGTAAATGCATTGAAAAGGTCGCACTCGAACTGGGAGCCTCTATCTGTAGTGATGGTATCGGGAACACCGAATCGTGAAATCCATCCGAACAAGAAGGTTTCAGCACAAGTCTCAGCTTTCTGGTCAGCCATAGGAAATACCTCTGGCCATCGTGAAAATCTGTCGATGCATGTGAGACAGTAAATATTACCGTTGGAAGGGGGCAAAGGACCTATAATATCTAAGTGAACATGGTTGAAGCGGCCTGAAACAATGGGAAAATCTTCGATGACAGACTGTGTGTCTAGAGATCTTGCTTTTTTGGCAAGGGACGCAAAATTTTGCAAATTTTTTACAGTCCTTGTCAATAGAAGGCCATATGAATCTGTCCTTCGCAAGCTTCGCCGTAATACGGCCACTAGGATGCGAGAGGGAATGAATTTTTTCAAACACAGTCTTTCTGAAGGCTTGAGGGATGTAAGGGCGTATGACCCCAGTAGAGACATCACAGTAAAGTTTAGCACCAGAATATGAAATTGTGAAATGCTTGAAATCCAATCCGGAGCCACCACTCATTAATTTTTTAAGTTCCCTATCCTCCTGTTGTTCGCGAGAAATTGCTGCGTAATCCAAGTTGCTAGGCAAGTTAATTTCCGCGATTCTAGAACAAGCATCAGCAACCGCATTGTCCTGACCAGAGACAAAACGAATGTCTGTGAAAACTGAGAGATGAACTCTAACTGTTGGAGTTGTCGGGGAGAACATTTATCAGCTTTTTGTGTAAATGCATAAATGAGCGGTTTATGATCACAGTAAATGGCAAATTTGCCGAATGTTCTTCCAAAAAATGCCGGAAATGATGAATGGATGAGTAAATTGCCAGTAACTCTCGATCGTATACACTGTAGCGTTTCTCAGTCTGCGTTAATTTGCGTGAGAAAAATGCCAATGGCTCCGGTCCTTTTTCGGACGCCTGGTTCAAAACTGATCCTAATGCGAAGTCCGAGCAATCTGTCATGAGTGACAATTCAGAGTCCAGTCTAGGATGAGCGAGCATTGTAGCATTTGCTAGCATAGTTTTACACGCCTCAAAAGCATCCTGCGTTTCGGGAGACCACTGAACGTGCGTTTTATCGCGTTTTTTACGACTTTTAATCAACTCATGTAGGGGAGCTTGCGTATGTGCAGCTTTTGGGAAAAAATGATGGTAGAAGTTTAGAAGGGCTAAAAAGTGCCGTAGTTCATGTACCGTCTGGGGTAAAGGAAAATTGGATATAGCTTCAATTTTTTCGGGCAAGGGGGATATTCCTGCCTCAGTAACTAAATATCCTAGAAATGGCATTTGTGCTTTACCAAAAATGCATTTTGCGACATTTAGAACAATGCGATATTGATCTAGGCGTGTATAAATTTTGCGCAGGTGCTGAATGTGAGTTTCCTCATCTTTTGAAGCGACTAAAATGTCGTCGAGGTAAACGTAGCAATCCAAGTCCCTGAAAACTTCATCCATAAACCTTTGGAATGTTTGACCAGCATTTCCGAGTCCATAAGGCATTCTATTGTAGTGAAATAGGCCTACTGGTGTAATTACTGCGGTTTTAGGAATGTCTTTCTTGTTAACCGGGATCTGATTATAGGCTTTAACTAGATCCAATTTAGAAAATATCCGTTTACCATGCAATTCCATTGCAAAATCGTGGATATGAGGTAATGGATAGCGGTCGGGTAAAGTGACAGCATTCAACCTCCTAAAATCGCCACATATGCGCCATGAGCCGTCTTTTTTCTTGACTAAATGTATCGGGCTAGCCCATGGGCTATTCGATCGACTGACAATGCCTTGTGCTAATAAGGCTTCGAATTCCTGTTTAACTGCTTTTAGTTTGTCAGGGGATAAACGTCTGGCTTTAGATGTTACCGGTGGACCTTTAGTTAAGATACAATGTGTTGTAGAATAGTTAACTGCAGGTAGGTTATTAGCGGGTCTAGTTATATTTGGAAATTCAGAAAGTAATTTATGATATGGCGTATCGCCGCAAACTGTTGTGAGGCCAGTAGAGGGTCCAAAAGATGAATTTGCATTAACTTTGCAGGACGTTACCTGGTCAATCAAATGACGATTCTTAACATCAATTAACAATGAAAATCGTTCCAAAAAGTCAACACCCAATATCGGCTTTGAAACTTCCGCAATAACAAAATTCCACGGATATGATCGTTTTAGGCCAAAGTCCAAAACCAGATTTCTATTTCCAAATGTTTCTATTTCACTACCATTTGCTGCATAAAGAAAAAATTTTGAACTGGGTACTTTCTTACGAGTTAATATTTGATTTACAGGCAGAACTGAGCATGCTGCTCCACTGTCTATCAAAAAACTGATTCCAGTTTTACGGTCACGAATGTATAAGCGACTAACACGCTGACAAGCATCAGTGGCCGCCAATTCGGATGAGCCTGCAAGTTTTTCTGGGAAAGTACAAGGAGGGACGCATTTAGTAGCTTTTTCCGCAAAGCGTGCGTGGTACCAGCAGAAGCGAGGGTTGAATTTTTTGTGGGAAGGGGATAGAGATCGGGACCGCTTATTACGTCCTCTAAAAGAGAGTGGACGAGCCAAGGTGTCCAATCGTTTAGCTATCTCGTCAATTTTTTTCTCTAGATTCTGTATTACATCTAAAGAAGGGGAAAGGGTTGTAACCGAATTCACCGCCATTGGAGTTTCTGTGACCTCAGATATCTTATCCGCTATTAAAGCCAACCCATCTAAATCTTCTTAGCAAACAGACAAGATCTGTTGCATCGAAACTGGTAAACGTGTTAAAAAGAGGGTTTTTAATACATCATTGTCCACTTGCTTTTGAGCCAATGCCTTCATTTGCATGAGCAATTGGGATGGTTTCTTATCACCGAGTATTAAGTCCTGCAGCAATGCCTTTAAACGGGTTTGTTCCGAATCTGCATAATGTGAAATTATGACTTTTTTTAAGCACTCATAAGGTGTATCCGTTGGAGGGGATCGGATTATGTCACTAACCGTAACTAAAATTTCACAGTCCAACGCTGCAACTACACTATGAAACTTTGTTAACTCTGTACTTATACCGGCTGTAGCAAATTGGGATTCCAGTTGAAGGAACCATAGTTCAGGGTTGTTTTTCCAAAATTGTGGAGCTTTAAACGCTACTCTACCAACTTCAATATTACCAGGAGTATCCTGTATAATGTTTTTTGTATCACCTATAGGTAATGACATCTTTTAAGCACGACACTATATATGTTATGAGCTAGAGTAGGTGGTCCGGAAGGGAAGTCAAAGCGAATTCACATACCTTTGCGTAGCCCCATAAGACGAGTGAAGAGTAGAAACATTCGGGTCACCGACGTAGAGGGGAATCCTTGCTGAGACGATTGAAGACTTGGAACATCGTCGTTGAAGGGCGTAAATTCATAATCACCTACAATCCGACATCCGGGTCACCAATGTAGAGGGGGGTGAAGATTATACACCTCCTTACGTTGCGCATTAAAAGTGCTCACTTTAAAATAAGTCGTAAGACAGCATCTCAACAACTAACATATTTTATTGATAAAAAATAAAATGAAAAACTTTAAGGATAACACATAACATAACAAAATTATCGGTCGCGAGCTATAGAACATAATGCTGCCATTTTCTTTTTTGCAGCTTCACTCACAGCTGGGTGTTTATATACTTGCCAACCATCTACTCCGGAGAGACTGGTGAAGGTCAATTTGCATCTTCGTGAATTCGCGGGACTTTCCGCTAGGTGTGTTCGCAAACTGACTCGCTGGTTGTCAGCTCGCAAACTGTTGGTTCGTAAACCGACGAAATCAACGCCACATTATAACATCACTTCACTACTACTTTTACAGTAGAATCCCTCTGACTACATACATTTTTCACTTTTTTAGCCAAGATCACCAGCTTAAAATATTCAAATTCTTTCTAATTTTGGAAAAAAATCTCAAGTCTCATGTGAAACTGCTAGCCATGCATAAAACATCTCCATTATGTATGTACAACAGAGAATATACTACTGCAGAGAAATTAGGATTACTGTATATTCCGGCGTATAACATGCATCAGTAAATTTAAGTTATGTCAAGCAATATATTTTATATTCGATGTATAGCATGCGCACGAAAAAATGAACTAATTTTTTGAAGTTGAACGTGAGTGTCATACATTGAGATATATGGTATTTTCCTTAATTTTAAAATTACTTCAGAGCAATTTCAGATCTATGTTGATTGAGAGTACTATGATATGTTAACAATAAAATCAGGTACCTTTATCCCCTTAAAAGTTTCATTATTTAAAAAAAAAAAAAAAAAAATCATAAAAGTGTTTATTTTGTTATTCAAGAAAATTGTATAAAAATGAGTGTATATATAGTACAGTGCAGCACCGATAATCTGGCATCGGCGGGACTGACGCGGTGCCGGTTTATCGATGTGCTGAAAATTTCCATTAAAACCATCATCGATCACGTGCTATTGACCAGTGTATTATTTATCAATGAAAAGTAGTCTTAAAATATGCATACAATGGCTGTATAAACCACCAAAAAAAAAAAATACTAAACTGCACTGGAAAAATGTAATTTAGTGTTTAATTCAAATTAAAAACTATAAAGAAGAAAAGATATATTGATTTTGGAACATTTTCATAAAATATAACACAAATAGTAACTGAAATTTATTTAAATACTAATTTAAAATAAGTGTATTAAATTATTATTAGAATCTAATTATCTAATTAGCTTTTGTATTTACATTAAATACTTGCTTTTTTTTTTTTTTTTTTTTTTTTTTGTATTAAATTGCACATTCATCAGTTGACTCTCAGATATAAAATCGAATTTATTAAATCTCTCCGTAGTTTGTACCATAGAGTTTTATTTTGCAAGCTAACTTATTCCGAATTTTACTCTCTTCAGTCTCTTCACAGCTTCTTAATTACGTCGAAACATACCAATTCCCCCTTCTATTCCCTCTTGGTTTTCAAAGCACTGGCGAATTCCTTCCGAGGATAGTTATTGCATTTCGCACGGTGACAGGATGCCTAGAAACAAGGTAAAGTGTCTGAAAGGAGCCAAAGCCCCGTGTTCCCGATGATGCGTAAACATGCTGTCTCGTTTTAAAAACTCATACATATTAATGTTCTGTGAAAGCACTCTCATTATTTTGAATTCTTCATTCAGCTACACCGCCCCTTTGACTGCAATTAATTTAAATGTAATAAGCGAACCAGAACGTATTTACTTTTGTTTTTATCTCTGTAGTAGAGAATGCATTGATTCAAATATTTGTTCCAATAATGATGATCGGCAAAGAAACGTTAGGGCCGAAATACGAAACAAAAAGAAAAATATTCGGTGAAAAACGAAAAGAAGAATAAAAAATTAAGGGCCCGATTCAAACGAAACGCGATCGGTCATCTCCAAAACGATCGTTTTCAATCTGGAAGTTCGATCGCTTTTACAAGCGATCGCAAAAGTGTATTCAAAGTGAAACAAAATAGGCGATCGAACTTACAGGTTTGCTAGATCGAAACTTTATCGCCACAGAGTGAAAACGCAACTTCCGGTGACGTAGAAAGTCGCTGTTAACCAATAAAAAAATCGCATCTTTCTCTGGAAAAATTTTTTAAATTAATGGCGACGACTAACTGTTTATTTATTTATGTTTGAGCTTTTTCCCCAACAGTATTGTAGGTTAATGTTTTAAAATTTTAACTGGTTTAGGTTAATATTTTTTGTATGTTTATAATCATGGAAACGCATTTTTAATTTATGAAGATTTTTTTTTAGAAAATTATTGATAATAGTATTGTTTGTCATAATTATCATGTCGAATTATCGAATAATAATTGTTCTCTAGTTTGCCTACTATATTTTATTTTTCTGTAGCAGAGAAGCTGTTTATAATTATAATGGAGGGGTAGAATTACTATATATTTCATATTCTGATATATAATTAACAATCAAAGACATCCTTAATATAATGATATGAATATTTGTATTTGTTTAGGAGGGTTGCTAGGATGCTTATTTTAGCGAGAAATTATTCGTTAATGTATTTTTTCACGCTGTTTCAAATATCAAACATTTATCGAGCAATAAACGATTTTAAAAAAGGACTACAGATGGCACCTGCATCGTAGTGTCTGCTAGAGTAGAACTCAAAGGCCGACAGAAAATAAACCCTACAGATATTCTGTTCTGCAAGAAAATTCAGCTTTCGCAGGCCTAAATCTTTTGCAGAATTCCGTGTCTGATAATTCCAACGGATTGCTTCGTAATTTTAAATAATGAGTCTTCATTGTTGTTGTAATCTTCTCATCAACCATCTGCCGATCGATCCGCCATGTTCGAGAAAACGATCGCTTTTGGAAAAACGATAGCAAAACACCAATCGCAGTGTCACGTGATCCAAAAGCGACAGACAGGTTTCACTTGAATAGGAAACATAGGGATCAGTCGAAAATTTCCGCGATCGCAACGGAAAAAGATAGAACTCTGTTTCGTTTGAATCCGGCCCTAAGATAGCCATATATCAATTAAAATCAGCATTAAAAGTTCCAGATTTTGAGATTCCGGATCCCTTTGGGGGGAGAAAAAAAAAACGAAACTAGTGCCGGATTATAGGTTCCCAGATTATGAATGCTACACTGTATATGTACTTATTTTAAGATTTTCAACATTGTTTTTGCATGAAATAATAAAAAATTAAATGTTTAGCAAAAGTAAACATTTAGGATTACTGTGACTACTGAATACTGTGCTTTCTAGTAAGAAGGTAAAAATTCAAAATGCATGTTTGAATCATTAAAAGAGAATTTTAATAAACTTACTTCATAACATAAATAAATATTAGTAAATTTTTCTTTGACTATAAATAAAAAAGTGAGCTAAGATTGCAAAATGCATACCAAAAATATACATATTTGAGCATTGCTACCATTAATTTTAAAATAAACAATCTCTAATTAAAATAAAAACAGTCTGGTACTGCTATTTGCTGTGTAAAATGATATTAAAAAAATTCTGTACATCAGAATTTAAATGCTCTAATCTTTCTTGTGCATGACTTTCAAACATGCCAGTTTGGATATATCAGGGATACGAGAAATAGGGGGAGAAAGCTCAGCCCATGATTCTGACAAGAGCGAGAAGATGGGGGTTAAAAAACCTACAAATTTAAAATACTGCAGAAGCACCTTTCAGTCACCAGCTGTGGCAATAGTCATCTTATGTACGGCTTCTTAGCCTTCTTTGATTCTTCCCTGCATTTTGAGCACCATATGTCACTATCTTAAATCAATTAAAGCATGTGCCATGTCATTAACAGCATCATGGTTTCAAATTATTTTGATTGCTTTGTGATAAAAACTGTAACTTTTATTTTGATAATTTGCTATGTTACCTGCATTGTCATGTTTCCTTTTTAAGTGATCTGAGAAAGTGTTATGCTTAATTTTCTGAATTTCAAATCACCTTCATGTTATTTTTCCTTTTGGTTATACTGATATAGCATATGTTTCTATTTCTATCATTAAATCTTATGTTTATTTTATAAATAACTACAGTCTGTTCCTTATCAATTCTAAACCTTACAAGACAGTCATATTTAGTTTTATTGGTATTTTGATTGCCCTTTTGTGTGTGTCCTGATCTGCTTTTTATGGAGCTTATTAAATGGATTTTTGGGATAGGCAATTTCTTTGCATTGTTTGTGAAGTTAATTTCTTCATTTGATAGTAAAACAGTGGAGCGAGCAAATTTTAATTAGATCTAGCTCTACATATTTGAAGTACTTTGACAAAAGTTTACTTTTTCATATTTTCAGCTAAATTTGCTTAAAATTTCACATTTATTAAAATCAATTTTTTATCAATTTCTTCCTACAAACACAAGTAATTCCATTTTATGGTCATCAAAATATACATTATTTTATTTACATCTAATTTTTAAGCATTACCACTTTAAAAATTAAGCATTTAACCTCATCTCTTTAACAAATTTACAATAACAAAGACATTAAAAGAAAACATATTTTACCCAGCAGCTTGACTTGGTGCTACTGGTTTCTGTTCTTGACACTTGTGATCAGCTGGATGGCGATGTTTTAGGCAGTAACTCTTATGGCAAATATCACATGTGATACGGATAACCTACATCATATAAATAATCTTTAGAATATGTAACTAGCATACATATAAAAGTGTCACCACCTACTGATTATGGTTAGAATATGAGAACAAAATATGCTCCCTTTTCCCTATCTTTATTAAGATTTAATATTTAAAAGACAATATATTGGAGGAGGGCATATCTCCATAGGTTGTGACACCCATACACACTTATATAATTTATTGTATATACAGACAATAAATAAAATTAATATAAAACAGTGGTTGTAAAATTACATTTTTAAACTCCATTTTAATTTTTTAAAGCTTTGACTTACAACAAAGAGTTTTGCCATCACTGAAATATTGTCATTCTGTGTCAATATTATTCTACGATCCTTTGCACTGCTTTCTTTAGAATGTGTATGTGTGATGGTTAAAAATAAGCTAATGATTGGTATATATAAGTAAAACTATCTGAAACTAGCAGCGTGGCCCAGCGTTGCCCGTGCAATGGAAGAGAAATGTGCATTGACCTTAAATATAGATTCTAAAGGGAAGGAATGCGAATCCTTCCTCTGCAATGAAAAAAAAAATTGAACACGGCACCTGTTAGCGTATAGAGGTTACTGAGAATGGGACGTGGCTAGGCTGGAATGTGAATCCTGCAGCTGCAATGACAAAAAAAAGGACAAGGAACTTCCCACTGCAACAACAAAAAAATGAACACGGCACCTGATAGCGTACAGAGGTTACCGGGAATTGGGCATGGCTAAGCTTCTCTCCCCTTCTAGGTGTCTGTATTCAGTCATTTATCGCTAATACCTATGCAACTACTAAAAACAAACAGAGTCCAGTCGTCGGTATGAAATTGTAAAGGGAAGGGATGTGAATCCTCCCACTGCAATGATAAAAAGAGGACCTGGGACTTCCCGCTGCAACGAAAGAAAGAAAGAAACAGGGGACTTGCCAGCATACAGAGGTTACACTTAAGTGTTTTTTAATTTCTGTTGTTAATTATCTAATAATGAGGAGAGTAGCAAATATTAGCAACTACAATTAATATAGACATTAAGCTATGATGAATTTTATTATAACCTTCATAATGTAGTCTGATTCTAATAAATTTATAACTTTATAACTCACTAAAGTAAATCATTACACGAAATTTAACTCAAAGATTTGTTTTATTTTGTTTTTTGCAAAGAGAACTAAAGAAAATAACTAGATTTTAAATACACAAATATATGCCCTCAGGTTCACATTCCATTATAAAAGTTACATCCTGCCTGATATCAGAAATTCCGTCAGCGTTCCTACCCCTACACCTGCATGGTTTGAGCTAGACCGAAGCGTAACTATCGCCAACTGTCTCTGGCGGAAAGCCTTCTAGCAGAAAAGCAAACCGTACAGGGACAGGGATGGACTTAAAAGATCTAGTCTCTGCTCAACTTGCGCATGCGTACTAATCGTTATTCTTGCATGCAGGAGGTATTCCGCATGCTGTTCATTTTGTTTCGTGCCTGTCGCTTATACCTAGTTGCTTTGACAACGTGCTTCATATCATAGCTAGTCGCAATCATAGTTCAAGCATGCCAGAATGACCTTGAGAATGAAGAACCAGAGAGAAATGAGCATTTTCCCCTTTCATTCACAGGATGCCTTTGAGAAGGAAAAAGTGGCTGAAAATTGCATAATATATAAAATAACTCAAAAACTATTGATCTGATTAATTTCATTTTTACGACATTAGCTTTCTCTGGTCCTATTTAGTCAGTGTGCCAAATTTGGTCCAGATCTGTCGAACGGTCTGGATGCCTATAGCGAATAGACAAACAAACTTTCCTCTTTTACATATACAGATATGTCAATTATGAACAAATAAATTTCATGACCACAAACAGAAAACAGTCAAAATAAATTGTAAAATTGTTTAAAGAACTTTGTTAGGGATAAATATCTTTACATGTTCAAAAATTTCAATTTTCTAGTTGTAAATAAGTATGAAATAATTTTTATTCACTGCCACAAGGGCAGCATTTAATCTATATTCATTTAAATATAAAAGTAAATTTTTGCAAGAAATATATATTTTATTCTTTTACAATTTGAGATATTGCAGAAACATTGTTTCAAAATGGCTTTGTTATGTGGGATAAAAAGTTTAATTCATATGCTCATATATAAAGTTTTTAGGTGTAAAATCATCATCGAGACAATTTTTTAAAAATTACTCTTTCATTAATTCTGAATTCTTTTTAAGTGACGTATGTATAAGTGACACAATGATATCAGAAATGATGAAAAAAATAAGAGAAATTTTAACAGGAAATAAAATATGGGCAATTATGTGACTAAATATGCATATATTTTTTTTCAATTTACTGCCAGTTGCCAACAAAAAACTGTAAAATAAAAGCAAATAGTTATGTGAGAACAAATACTTTAGGTCGTTTCATAGCAAATGATAATTTAAACATATACTGAAAATTTTTTATTAATATAGAAGTTACAGTATTACTTGTGAAAAACAAAATACTGAGAAGAATGTGTTTAAAGTTCTCAGCTGATGATAATGGTTATAACTTCCTTTCCAAATGTCGTAGGATAAAGTGGTTTTAGAAATGCATAGTGCACAAGATTGGCGAATAATTTTATTATTAATTTTTTGGCTGAAATTTGATGTTTTCGGGGTAGGCGGATATTTTAAAAATTTATCTTCACCTTCATAGCAGAAAAGTAGTTTGTTTCAGCTGACTATTCTTGATTCACCATCAAATGCCATAAACTTCTACTAGAATACACCAATTTTTTATGTTAACATATTTTACATTTTACATATTTTAATGCTTTATAAATTTATTTAACTAATAAACTTTGCTAAACATACTTAAAAAGAGAAAAAAAAAGTATTGTTTCTCAGCTTTTAAATTGAATCAGATTTTAAGAAACAATGCAAAATATTTTAAGATTAATGCATATTTTTAGCAAGAACCAAATAAAAATTAATCATAGAACACAAAACTTTTAATTAAAAAAAATAGTATTGTCTTTACTTTTCTTGAGGGCAAATATTTTACTTTTAAATGAAACTTGCAGATTGTACCTTAAATTTAAAAAACCCAACAGCATTTTTTTATTTGTACATAGCATTAGCTATGAATTTTAACTACACTTCCATTGATTAAATAGGATACATTGATATACTAAATGCATATGAAGGAAGAATGTAAAAGTTCATGATAACATTTGAAAATTAATAAACATAAAATTAAATTAAAACAGCTGTCATCAAACCATACCTCTTTAAGCTTACAGCCTTTTACATTACACTTGTTAGTATAAATCTAGAAAAAAGACAAAGAAATTAAAATACTTGAAGAAATTATAGTATTTTTAGAGATCACATTCTGAAGCATACTAAAAGAACAAACAATTCAGTTCATCTAGAAATATTGGGTTGGCAACAAAGTAATTGCGTTTTCTGGTATAAAATTCAAGCAAATAAGTTTTTAACAAGTTTTTAATTACAGGTAAGCTGTGCCTGAACATACGATTCATATTTGTTACATTTTAAAGAAAGAATTTCACTGGCAGTATTTTTTTTCGTCCATAAAAGATGGCCACCCTCCACCTTTTTTCGCTTCTATCCTCCTTAGAGGACAATATTTAAAATGTCCTGAAATTAATTTTTAGGTATTCGTGACTGCTGCATTTTACAGAAAGAATTTCACGGATATCTCTATTTTTATTTGAGATCACGCGGGATATGTGAAAAGAACTTTTTGGCCCCTTACCCCCCCTAAGACTACGAATTTTGCAAAATGCTCTCTGATCTAGCACCTATGTTGAAGAACTCACGTACGTGCCAAATTTCGCATAATTAACTTCAGTAGTTTTGGCCAGGCGAAATATTAACATACGGAAAAACGCAATTACTTTGTTGCCAACCCAATATCAGGTATGAGAATGGTAAAATGTCTAAAAAAAAAGGGAGGGGCAATCTTTCATGAAGTGAAATTTGGAACATGACAAAAAGCAACACACAGAAATTTAGGACATAAAAAATAAAGTGAAGAGTGAAATTAGGAATAACAGGAAATACACAAGTTTCTTTTTTTAATGACCCATTTAAGTAAAATACATTTCTAAAAGAAAGTGAGTGAACTTCTAATTGAAGTTTAATTTAGAAACAACACTCCTTTACAATGAAGCTCTTTCCTGGTTTTTTTGCAAACAAACAAACAAAAGTTTGAAAATTAAATTCAAAATTAGAATACATTCTTACTCTTATGACATTGGAGGTCTAAATAAAAGCATGCTAAAAGAAAAGCCTTGAAGTTCGTTACACTGGGGTTTGACTGTATCAACACTGGCTATGAATAAAAAGTAATCTTATAAATAAATCAGGATTTACAACCTATGACCTGATAGCTGTTATAAACTATAACAGAACTGTTTCATTGGCCACCAACTCAGTTGTGCAAAGAGAAACACATATCAGCATATTATAGTTCAATTTTTAAAACAAGAAATTACTTTGAAATAAAATTATTTCAGATATGTTTTCATTTGATGCGAACTTGGCACCAAAAAATGTTCAGTTACAATTGAATAATTGATTTGTAGCTATGCAAACTGCCATAGAAATCTCTAAATACATAATTTTGAACTTCATCATGGCATCCATCAAAGTCTTTAATACACATGGTTTATAAGACTATATATGCTTGAAAAACTTGTTGTTTTTTCATGACTACTAATTCATCAATCCTTGATAAGTGTTTTTAATGTTGAAATTCTCAAAAGCTAAAAGAGATTTTGTGCCCTTGGCAAGTGGATAAATAATATTGCACAAACTTATTCAGGCAAATCATGACTCAAAACAAACACTCTATTTAGCGCAAACTTTCCGGAAATTGGAACATTTCTTGGCGCTATATATATTTATAATTTTTTTAAATAGCCTTTATTTAATGGAGGCTTACTTGAACCAGGAAAAATTGCCTGATCCTTTGCAATATTTGTAAATTTAATATGCATCATTTTTTGTGCCAATTCCTTGTTTCTTCTGCTTTATTAATAATGTTACTTCCCAACTGAAGATTGACAAACTACTTACAAATAAGAATTTTTTAAAACAAAAAACCTAACATGCATACTTTTCTTTTAGATATGGCAGGATCGGATTGACAATCTCTGTCTATATGCTCTCCAACAGCAATATCTGGTTGTTCTCCCCTTTTAGAGGGCACTGGTTTATTGCATAGAGGACATACTGGCACCTGAACATCTTTTTGAAAGGCATTGTTACAGCTATGACGATTATAATTGAAATGATCTTTGCTAAAAAGAAAGAGATGACAATTAGTGATATACAATTTGACACATGCTAAAAATGGCTTTAAACGTTAAAAAAATTTGTGACATAAATAAATCCATTTGAAAATACAAAAGTGATTAAATCTGATGAGTTCCATATTTACTGTGAGATATTAGTGCTTCAATTTGTCGAAAAAAGAGTTTCATTTATTCTTAGCAAATGTTGGACTACTTTAGCATACACCAAATTTGTGATATTTAACACAATATTGAAAAACATCCGTATAATAAGCTTCAAGAACTTTAATATCAAATTCATTACTTCATAAATTTATTATATGTAAAATTTCAGCATGATTAAATTTTTTCGACAGTATTATTTTCTTTTAATAGATATATTTCTTAAATAAAGGTAAAATATTATTTTTTTAATTAAAAAAGACTATTTTTTTTTTTCTAATTAGGAATACTACTTTTACTCAAAAAATACTTTATTACATATAGCTAATACTGATATATTAAACAAACTTAGTTGCCCTCAGAACCCTCTGAAAGTTGGAAAAATAATAACCAAATTTTAATAGGAAAGGTAAAGAAAATCATGAATATGCTTATAAGCTTGAATTTAAAAAAAAAAAAAAAAAAAAAAAAGTTTAAAAACTATTATAAATCAGATTTTTAAATTTCCTGTGTGTAATGTCCTACTTATTAAAATGAAAAGAAAACAATGACTCTCAAAATTCAATTGCCAAAATAGTGGTGGTAAAATCTTTCTTAAAACATTAAATGTTAATGTTGTTATTTATGACACAGATTTGACATTTGCCATTACGAAGAGATGGATGTTTTACAATGCTAAATACTCTTTAATCTGCCAAGGATTATGTATTAAGAATATATAGAGAACTGTTTTAGCAGCAACCATAATAGGAAATGATTACCTTATTACAGGCACGTAGCCAGGCAGGGGCATGAGCTGCTTCAGCCCCAACCACCTACGAAGGTTCAAATATGCATGTTTATATACAGGGTCAAATTTAGCGAAACAGGGGCTGCAATCCCACGGCCTCCATAAGAAAAGGGCTCCATTAACCACAGTCTATCGAATTATACACACTTTCCATGTAATTTTGGAAATATGGAGGCCAAAAATGCCCCAGGAAATGTTTTTGAGACCATTGATTTTTTTTTTGTGTGCATTTAAATTACCTTAAAGAGACATGTTCTCACTGAGCTTTAGATGGATGATGGTTGCATATTAAGGTTTTCCAAATTGTGTAGTATTGTATTCTGTATCAAGGCAAAATTACTCGAGGGCTATCTGTCTGGGGAGGGGTGTGTTGGGCAAAGGACTTTTTAAAGGGTTCTAATGCATATTCATGTTACATCTGGAGAAAACTGTTCGAAACTCCAGACAATTAGATCAATGGTTGCATGATGGGTCTAAACAAATTTTTCGAATGCAGTGTGAGTGTACCTTGTATTGTATTATATACGCACCTTTCAATCAACATTTATTTCAAGGTTTTCATTTCATTTATTTTTTCATTGTTACGAATAAGAATTTCAAGAAGTCTAAACAAATGTTGGCGAATCTTTGATAATTCCATGGAAATTTTAAAAAACTGTATAAGAGGCCTAAAATGGCATGATTGGACGGGGCTTGGAGGAGAGGAGTTGAAATAAGGACCGAACTAAGATACGGGACAGTAGAGGGGCGGGGCCTTGAAGACCTTAGACTAGACAGCGGGCCACGATTTTCTCTTAAATTTTTGTCTTGCATCAATGTAAGTTAGTTTGAAATAAATAAAAACTTTGTGAAAAAAACACACATAAAAAGTTACTTATAAGAAGTTACGATCGTTTCGACCAAAAAATTCTTTCAGTCTTCATCAGACAAGCCCTTCGACTTGCAGAGCAGAAGGAACTGGAGTAGTTCCCTCCCCCATGTCACCAAGATGTGCCTTATTTATTTTTTCGAGATACACATGCTTAGCGAAATCACATCTATTATTTTGGAGATTGGAGTAATCCTAATACTGCCAAGCAAGTTCAGTGCAAACTACAACTAAATAACCAAACTACTAAGTAGTTAGTATCTAAGTAACCAAACTACAATGTAGTTAGTATCTAAGTAACCAAACTACAATGTAGTTAGTATCTAAGTAACCAAACTACAATTGCTCAGTACCAAAGTACTAAGTAACCAAATATTATAGTGAGCCATTCCATGTCATGTGTGGGACAGAAATGCAAACTTTCTTTATACATTTTCATTTGTTAAACATGCTATGCTATAATTTTTTTTTTTCAGCTAAAATCTATGTTCTGGATTGAAAATATAGAGATTTACCTTACTTTTAATATTTAGTTTATATTTCAAAGGATCACGAGATTGTAGCTAGAAGAATTTATACAAGGATCAAATGTGGGATAGAGATATTGTCCCACACGTGATGCTTATATAAATGATCGTAGCTTCAGTCTCATAAACCATAAAATTTTTAAATATATATTAAAAGTAAAGAGAAATCTTATACTCTTAGCATATTATATTTAGCTAAAAAGATCAGAATATCTTGAAAAAAAAAAAAAAAAAAAGTTAAAATCTATGTCCCACATGTGTGATGGAATGGCCCTTGTAATAATTATTATTCATATCACATACTAAACAAAAAAATTGCAACATTCAACATAAAAACCAGTACATGGTGTGTACTTACTTGTGGAATAGTGGCCACTAAGTTTGCTTGGTAAAATTATAACCATGCAAAGATTATAAAGCTAGCAGTCTGTAGACTCCCAGTGACAACTATAAAATTATTTCTGGAGACTATAAAACAGTCCATTATAAAAATCACTCTGACTTACAAAACTTACCTTTCTGCATTAGAGATGAGACGGGCTCAGCCTGAGCCCGAAAGCTCGAGCCCGGGCCCGAACCGGGCTCGGGCTCTGTAATTCACAACTGCATTCGGGCTCGGGCTCATGAAAAATTTCTTTCTTGAACATACTCCTTGAAACAGATTTTAAAAAGTAATTCATGAGGAAAATAAAAGTACTTATGAAAAAAAATAGTGGCACAGGCACCTAGAAGGTGCGTGAAGTTCTTCGGGTATTTCAGAACGGCGGCTTATATTACTTAGTTAGTCATGAGATCCGACATTATTTAATAAACATGGATATAAAGAATTAAAAAACTTTAATTTGACTTTGACTTTTAATTTGACTCAGTCTCAAAACAAAACTTTAATTTGCATAAACGGCAAAATTTATTGTTTTCTATCAATGAAGTAATTGAATTTTTTTAATCTTTAGCTGAAATTTCGGGCTCGGGCGGGCTCGGATTAAAAGTCATCGGGCTCGGGCGGGCCCGGGCTTCAAAAAATGCACCCGAACTCATCTCTATTCTGCATGCTAGAATGCAATATTAGAGATGAGTATCGACTGCAAGCAGAAAATACCCAAATTGGTCATGTGCATCACACAGCAATTTTGGTTGGAGAAGGAGGGACAGGTTCAGGGTTGTTATGATTTTACCCAACCCGAAAAAACCCGGGTGGGTTTTTTCGAAAAAGCCCACTTGAAAAAAACCGAGAAAAAACCCAACTGGGTTTTTTCAAAATTTCAACTTTAATTGAGTAGATAATACATCTCTTAATATCAGTACCCCACTTGTAAAGTTTATAAACAGCTCCCTACCTCCCTCCACGCCACCACTACCTAAGGAAAAAAAAAATATAGAAATACTTTATATAGGCATAAAAACTTTCTAGAGTAAATTTTTATGCCTATCTGTATTAAAATGAATAAGGATTTTTTAACCATAAAAAATCATTAGTTTAAAAAGTTCTAATTAAGCACTAGTATATCACTGTTAAAATTATTACTAACAATCAATTTATCTAAGAGCAAACCATCATTGGGGTTGCTATTGTTATTGATTTATACATATTTTCATGCATGATTAATAACTGTAATTAGTTATTACTATTAATTAAACCATTTTTTATTTATAATTGATTTTTGTAATCAATTAGTTGCTTTAAGTTGTATTTAGTAATGAGCAATTTTTTTTCAAATATTCCGATACCCCATCCCTTCTTCTGAAAAAACCCTGATAAAACCCAAAAAACCCAGTGGGTTGGGTTTTTTCTGAAAAAAACGAGGTTAGGATTTTAACAACCCTGGGCAGGTTGAACGGGAAGTCAATACAAATGAAATTTGGACCTGCTTTGCAGCCTTTCCACAAAAGTGAAATTGATGATTACAGTGAAGAGATTGCAAATCTTTCACTGTACCAGGGGTACTATGGTTTAAGCTACAGTAGTTTAAAACAAGTATTTAAAAAAAATGGTTTAAACAATTTTTTAACTCCCACCTTGTATTCATTAATTTGTAATGCTTTTTATAGTACAATTGAGTTTTTTTCTAATTTTTACAACACAAAATCCTTTCTGATGCTTAAGGATTAGATTGTTACATATTGTATCTGTTATCACCTTACTTGGTGCCGAACTGTATTTTTATTATGGGTTATGTTAATCTATTGGTTTTTTTTTTTTTTTTAGCATGCCTTTTTCAAACACCATTTTTTTCCCCTTAAAATTCATAAAACCCAAAAAATCCAATCTAATTTTTCTCTTTTTTAACAGGCCTGCTCAGCACATGGGTGAAAATGCACTCCATGGATATACCTTTTCACAACATCATAACCCAGCGTGGTGAGAGTTGGACCGACTTCATCAGCAAGGAAATTCAAAACTTAATCAAGAGCGGGCAAATTCTTATTTTAAATCCTTGAAGTGATAAAAGTGTAGCTTTTACTATTGGATACTATTTGGTATATTGCAACATAAATTTTACACTCTTTTAATGTTTCCACATGCAAAAAAGAAAATGACAACATTTAACGTAGTTTAAATTCTTTAAAAGTTTTCAGATAATTGTATGTTACAAAAAGTAAATTAAACTAATTAATATCTGTTAAAATTTATACATATTTATTTTCTGTTGAGTAAGTAAATAATTCCTTCCTCCCTTTTTGGTAAGTAAATGTTCAGAAATTAAAAAGCCCAAATGTGAACAAATTAAGAAAGAAAATTATCTATCATTACAATTAATTTTAAAAAATTTAATGCATATAACAATTTTAGTAGATCATACAATTTTAATACATTTACTATTGAATGTCTGAATAATGAATATGTCAAAACATCTTGTGCAAGTTTTCATGAGGTTTTATTACCAATGTCTTGACATTATAATAATATGGTTGCTTAGTGACTAAATTTCAGAGGCCACTATATAACCCACAAGTATCATACATATTTTAGTAAGAAAGAGAAATATGCATGTGAATATGCTAACTTGTAAAACTTACCAAAATATGTCTGAACAAGCATCACATTTCATGGGTAAAAAATCTAGATTAAAAAAATTAAGACAAGATTTAGCTAAATTAAAAATTAATAATATGAAGGGAAAACAACAATCAAGAAGCAATTCGACAACAATTTAAAGCTCTCAAAAAAATATGGGAAGTAACATAAAAGTACAATGAAGAAAGGGAATGCAACAAGAAATCATAAGTAATAGTTACAAGTGAACCCAGTAGCAGAAACTGTGCAACATGGCAGCGAGCCCTACAGATTGATTTACAGCTTGCAGATCAATCTAGCAGGTTAAAAAAAAATGTTTGTGTTTCAGTCAGACACACTTTTTTTTTTTTTCTCCAGGCTATCAAGAGAATCATACTGACAAAGATACATCTGTTTGTTTTTTTTACAAGGAACTGTGTGCATGGATACACAGGAAGATAGAGGAAACTAGAAATGAGGGTTCACTGCCTGATTTAAGGTTCCTCTTCAAACGCTGTATATTAGATCTAAAAGATAAACTGTCAATAATCATGAAATCATGTTTTGCATATCAATCCCTGTGTCTGAAGCTATCTGAGAGTTAGGGCTCTGTTATAAGCAATGTTATATTAAAAAGACCACGAGGTGAGGTTGGTACTTCTGACATGCAAGTTTTTATAATGCTTAATGGCCCTGAAAAAAGGCTATATAGTTTATAAAATCAGCTCTTGTTGAGAAATAAGGGTAAAATCATACAAGACGGTGCCTATGTAAACACGGCGATAGAGACTGGAACTTTGTGTCCACCAAGCCTAAAAGACAAAATACGTTTCAGCCCACTGCTTGGCAATTGTCAACAAACTAGTGAGTTGGCACTTTCCTGCAGAACGTTTCTCGGATTGCAACTTCCTCTGCTCTCTTCAAGTCATAATCTCTGGGTTCCGTTATTTTGTTTTTTCTCGTTCGGCAACACGTGTGTGATGCAAAAGGCTGTGACATTCAGCCATAGAGGAAGCGCACTTAATTTATATAATTATTTGGTACAGCTTTAGTATGGTCCCTTTGGTGCGCTTTATTTTTGGCGAATTTTTTTGGCGCGATAAAGGATGCCAATATGGTAACCCCGCCGTCTGATGATCCGGAGCAGTAGATTCATCCGTGACGTCACGGTTTCGATAACTTTTTCCTCCAGCGAATCGGGAGCGTTTGTTCCTTTATTAAACTTTTGAAGACCCCTTTGCCAGTATTTCGCGCGGGAGCTTCGAGTAGTGGAACCGCTATTACGCTTTATGGTTTTATTTTAATGGCTTTATTTTAGATTAAATTTTATTATTTAATTATTACTGAAATTTAAAATGGATGTTCAGGTTCATACTGACTGTTTATATACAGTTTTGTATGAATAAACATTCTTTTGATAGTACGTTTCAGGTTAATATTTTCGTTCTGGATTGTTTATTTGTTAAGGGTAGAAGCAACAAATAATTACGTTATTAATATTTTATACAGTGAAATAATTTCAGATATTTTGATTTTATTATTTCCATATTGCAATAATTTAGGGATTTTAATCAAGGTATGTGATAAGCATTGTTTATTTTTATTTATTATTATTACCTTTGTTTATTTGTTAATGGTAGGAGCAACAAATAATTCCGTTATTAATATAATATTTGATATTTTGATTTTATTATTTCAATATTGAAACAATTTAGCGATTTTAATTAAGGTATGAGATAAGCATTGTTCGTTATGATTTGAATTAGTTCTTTATTTTGCTTACGTAGTCTTGTCAGAATGCTAAAATGTATTTTAATTTTTTTCTTTTTTATTTGTTATTTTTGTGAGGTATTGCCTTTAGACTATCTGTTTGCATTGTTTAATTTAATCTACTAAAAAGAGAAAGGGGGGGGGGTTGAGGGGGGCACAGCCCCCCCCTCACACAAAAAGAAAAGTTATTAAATTTTATTAAACCGAATCTATATGTACATGTAAGCTTGTTATCTGTTTAATTTTTTTCATAAAAATATTTAAAAGCCATTAAAATAAATCATAGCAAAATTCACGGCAACGATCAATTATCTCGGAACCAGCGCCATCCGATCCGCCATATTGTTTACAATTGGCATCGGCAAGGCAAACTTGGGTTGGCGACAAGATTTTGTCGCCAAATCAAAAAATCGCCAAAAAGGGACCATACTAAAGCTGTTCCAATTATTTTTCCAAGATGCACCGCAGATGCAGAAACTTGAACAAAATGGCAATTTAGGAAAACCAAATATTTTTTTAAATGGAACTATTTAAAGTAAAAATAACAGAGTATTAAAAACAAAAGAGGAAGGGTCCCTGGAAAATATGCTAACGCTGGCTGTTTGCGCGATCCAAAATAACATTATTTGGTCCAGGGATCGTTTTAGGCGGCCTCCTGGAGTATATGCTAACGCTGGCCTTTTATGAGACTCAAAAATTCAGTGGGTCTGGCCATCACTTTAGGGGGCCACAGGAAAAATATGCTAATGCTGGCCCTTTGCGCGACCCCCAAAAAAAAACATCAGTGGGTCCAGCCATCGCTTTAGGGGGGCCCCCTCGAAAATATGCAAATGCTGGCCTTTTGCGAGACACACAAAAAAACATGAGTGGGTCCGGCCGTCACTTTAGGGGCCCCCTAGAAAATATGCTAATGCTGGCTTTTTGCGAGATGCAGAAAAAAAATCGCTGTGTCTGGCCATCGCTTTAGGATGCCCCAGGGGAAATACACTAACGCTGGTTTTTTTGCGAGACCCCAAAAAAACATCAGTGGGTCCAGCCATTGCTTTAGGGTGTCCCCTCGAAAATATACTAACGCTGGCCCTTTGCAAGACCCAAAAAAACATCAGTGGGTCCGGCCATCGCTTTAGGAGGCCCCTTCAAAAATATGCTAATGCTGGCCCTTTGCGAGAGCCAAAAAAAAAAAAACATCAGTGGGTCCGGCCATCACTTTAGGGGGCCCCTTCCAAAATATGCTAACGCTGGCCCTTTGCAAGACCCAAAGAAACATCAGTGGATCCGGCCATTATTTCAGGGGGTCCCCTGTTAATAATGCTAATGCTGGCCCTTTGTGAGACCCAATAAAACATCAGTGAGTCCGGCAATTGCTTTTGGGGGCCCCTCGAAAATATGCTAACGCGGGCCCTTTGCGAGACCCAAAAAAACATCAGTGGGTTCGTCCTTTGCTTTAGGGGGCCCATTCAAAAATATACTAATGCTGGGCCTTTGCTAAACTAAAAACATCAGACTATCATGTACACCCTCAAAAAGAAAGTATTCGAGAATGCACAAATCAACAGAAACATGAGATGTTATAATTATATGTAACATGTAACCTAATCATATTTTATAATAAATAATTTTTAATGTGTGAAACAAACGTAAGTTTCACTTTTACTTGAATGTTTTTTTGACAGGGTGTAGTTATCGTTAACTGCACAAGTTGATGCAAATTAGAATAGCTAGATTACAAAATAACGAAAAATAACAATAACACATGCGTGCAAGCTCAAATTAACAGCTTAGTGACATCAAATTGAGTAAGAACATTTGTTACATTCATCTGTGTATGTCACACAGTATCTAGAATAAAAAATAACAACTACGCATGCTCGAAAATACAAGAAATTTTGCTTTTAGAGATTTTAATCTCTCAACAGTTCTAAAATATCTAATTTACAATATTTGGTGTGTTATCATACCTCCAAAAAAGCGTCGCCAAGCGGTACACATTTTTTTTTTTGGTTGCCAATCAAAACTACCACCGGCAGGGTACAGTAGCGTAGACAGAAAAAAAATTTAGGGGGGGTTTAGGCACTGATGTAACAGATAATCTACATTATGGATCGCATTCTTCATGCCAATAATAGAACTCTGCTAAATTTTAGGGGAGGTTCTGACACCCAAACCCTCCCCCCCCCTCGCTACGCCACTGGCAGGGTACTTCACTACCGCTGAGCATTGCTCACAATGGCACCAGAACCAACACCAAATGAACACTGAAATGTAAACAGCACCAGATACGGAACATAGACCGAAATATGGAATGTCTTATTTTTAGCACTTCAAACATGTTTCAGCAAATGTTAATTTTAAAAATTGTGTAACATCAAAAGCAGTTAGCAAAATTTCAAATAACTCAACTTGCTTACCTTGATTTCAATAAGAATGATTTTAAAAGTCTAATGAAATAGTTTTAAAACATTATCTGTGTATATGTTTTGCATTGCTTTTGTATATGAGTCGATTTTCCTTTGTAAGTATATTATATCAACTCAATTTTAAATTACAGAATTTTTTTTTTTTTTTTTTGTATGTAGATCTGTCTGCAGATTCAGAAATACCTTGATTAGTGTGGTTAATGAATCCTTAAAATATACTGCACTCAACGAGATTTTCCTGTATTTGTTAAATCCAAATATATTCTCATAATGCGCTATAATTTTTCATGGTTGTAGGTTCTTCAGGGGTCGTTAAGGTCGCATATAAATTTTGTTTTCTGATCCTGGTGCTGCAGATTGATACAGGAAATTCTGCTTCTGGGCAAGTGAATTAATGTATCTAATTCATAAAATTTGCACATACATATTATTTGAATTTTAGTTATTTAAAATATATTTCTTTTCATAATATCAACTTTTTAACTACGGGATTTCTGCTATAAAAATCATGTTTTAAATTTCTGTTCATAACAGATGGATCAATTTACAACCGTACAAACGACGTCTGCATACTTCACATAATGCTTGTAATAATTTTTAAACTGTCACAGATTTTAAAAAATAATAATTTGGTAGATTACCTTACCTAATGTATTACATGTTTTAACGGAACAGTGGCTACCTAAGTCAGGAAACTCCATCTAGAACAACTTCAGAATTATAGAGACCAACAAATCTTACAGTGTGTTCAGTGCAAGAGAAAGGCAAAAAATGGGCTTATGTCCGTTTAGTTATACATATTACATAGCAGTGACGATGCATATTTTTCATTGCATGAATAAACTGTAACAGAAACTCAATCACACACATCCACATCCATGATTTGTCATTTTCGATTCGATGTAAACAAGGTAATAATTAGATTTAGTTGTCTTTTTGCTTCTGTGGAAATCTGGGTGCGTTCTAACTGCTTTGCTTTCGAAAACAGCTTGGTCGGCTGGATTTGTGTACCTGGATTTCCGAAGCCACTTATAGAGCATTTCGACGTGACGTATCTCTGACGTCAGCTGAGTGACAGCTTCGCGCATTGTTCTGCGCATGCTATTTCTTTACCTAAATGTATAATTTAGCAATCTCAGTAATCCGTATAAACTACGTGTAATCTGAGGAGGTTCATTGGGTTTTTGGATTACGAACGCAGCCCCACTGTGAAGAATGTAAACAAACTGCAGAATTGCAAGCAACAGGCGTTTCAGTTTAGACAGCAATCCACGACTGTGCATGAAAGAATGTAAATTATTTATTTAGAAATATGGAAAAAATTTTAAAGCTGTCCTCAAATAATTAAACTCTAATTGCAAAATTAGATACTGTTTCTAGTTTAGGATTGTGATATTTTTTCATGATTTTTAACTATATGGATAATTTGTCTCCAATGTAGTTTGAAGCTATGACTAGATAGGTTTATCCTTAGATTGACATGAATTTTAGTGCATGCTTTCTATGGATAGCACTTTCTGGTGTGGATTCTGTTATTAAATGTGCATATAAAATGCATAAGAATAAATCAATAGAAAACATGAAAGAATTGGTTTATTAATTATTTTTTAAAAACATATTTTGATTAAAAAGTCAATTTATACATTGTTTACAGAACTAGTTTTGTACGAGTGGTCGGTTTATTAAAATAATAATAATAAATAAATAAAACAGGAAGTTTGTGATGTGTTAATGTATGATTACTTATTGTTGTTGCTTATGCTAAAAAACTATAGAATCTACTTTTTTGAAATCACTAAACTTGGCTACCAGCCTTTTTATTCTTTTGCAGTATTCTAAATTAGGGATGGAGTGGAACTTAAATATCTTGAATAAATGTGTTTTTTCTATTAAACTGACACCCTCTTTCATTTCACCTTCTTATCTCAATTCTTTCTGTTGTTTCTTTGACTTCATGAAATCAAGGTTATACTGTTGTTGTTCTCGTGTCCATGGACAGATGATTAAATGGTTAAACTGTACTTCGTTAAAATAAATCCTTATTCTTTTACCTAAAACTATTTCCACTCTGTTCTGCATGGAGCTGATATTAGGATTAGAAATTATTATGAAGATTTTTAGATTTTTTGATACTTACGTATTATTGCAGTGGTCATTTCCAACAAAGTATTTTTTCATCAAATGTGCTGGAAACTGTTGCCAATCGTATTTGAAACCATTAATAATTTCATGTGATTGGCATTTATCTTGGCGAGAAATCGAAATCGCCTGTCTTGTTTGAGTGCCGGGATAATACGCCAGTAGCAATTTTTCTATGAATACTGTTCTTACCTGCTGTTTAGATTCAAGAACCTAAATCATTTTATGCAGTCAAATATGATGTTTTTTTTTTTTCTTTCAATTTTTTTGTAAATAACTTCTAAAGTAATTTAAATTGGCTGACTGATTTTTTTAATATCTGATTTTTTAATCAGATAGATTTTTTTATCTGATTTTTAATCAGATAAAAAATGATTTTTATCTGATTTTTATCTGACATCTGATTTTTTTAATATCTATCGCTTGCATGTAGTCTGGTTCCTGTGTAAATTATGTGAAAACATATTTTCAAGTAACACTGTAATTTACGATGTTGAAAAAAAAATCTCTTACATACAATCATCATGGAAGAATATAACTGTAAAACTCTATATACTACTCCTTTTATTATGATTGTTTTTTTTAATCAAATCATTGAACTAATAAATCTGATATGGACACCACATGACTTCCTTGTACCTCTATTAAACCAGAAATATTTTCGGGGCACTTCATCTAAATAGGTTGCTGAATCCACTGAGGTTTTTTTAGTTAAAAACGGTCCACTGGTTGCTCATTTTTAGTGGAATATATGTGCAATTTTAATGTGCTGATAGTGGAAAATGGTTGGCGACAGTCGCTGGAGCTTGGCGGCCGCCAAGCTCCAGCGACTGTCGCCATGTTTACATGGGGTGGGCACCGGCTTGTATGATTTTACCCTTATTTCATTTGAAAGAGACAAAATACTGCAATTCTAAAGTTTACCGCCAAGCTGAGTTCAATTTTAAAGATTTGTTTCACTTAATTGGGCAATATTTTGACAAAAGCCAATAAGCTTGCGATAGCGAGATTTCAGTCACAGCTGTAACAGTTATTCATCACAGATTTTTAATGAAATGAAGGTATCTATAGACCCTTAATATATTTTAAGTCTTTTGGGTGACCCTGTAAATAAATTACTCAGTCCACAGCAATCAAAAGCACAGTTAGATGTTACAATAGTTCTAAATACAAAATTTCAACATTCTACGGCTAAAAGTTTTAGAGTCATGCAAAATGCATAGTTTTTTTTGGTGTTAAATTAGCGATATTTTGGCAAAACTCAACACGGTGGATGACAAATAACGAGATTCTGTGCATGGACCAAACAATGAACGACTACAGACATAATATATTGAAGACAGTGGCGTAGCCAGGGGAGGGGGGGGGGGTAATAAGGGATCACAACACACACACCCTGAAATTTTTGCAATACAAAATGTATATTCTTCACTCCCTCACCACACACATGTATACATATATGTGAGTTACAATAGTAACCCCTCCCATGAAAAATTTCTGGCTACGTCACTATTTGAAGATGTCTATAGACATTAATGTATTGGAATTCTGGTAGTTGCATATTATCCTGATAGACATTCGTGCCAAAATTATTTTTTCGAAAAATGTGCTGGCAAACTGTAGCCAATTGCAGGGGCGTAGCCAGAAATTTTTGATTGGGGGGGGGGGGGGAGTTACGACTACTAAAACTCATATATATGTATACGCGTGTGTGATAATGTAGTGAAGAATATACATTTTGTATGGCAAAAAATTCCCCATGGGGGGGGGGGGTTATGACCCCCATAACCCCCCCCCCCTTGGCTACGCCCCTGGCCAATTGTATTCGGAACCATCATGATTTCCTGCAACCTGGATTTATCAAAGCGAAAAATCGCTCATCTTGGCAGACTGCAAGGCAGACTGCTCATCTTGGCAGACTGCACTTGCATGTATATGCAAGTACCAAAATTCTTTTGGGTGGTCCTGTAAATAAACTCTCCAGTAGATTGGAATAAAAAATCTAGGTGTACAACTAGATGTTACAACGATCTTATATATAAAATCTCAGCAATCTACGACTAATAGTTTTTGAGATATGCAAATTAAATATATACATATATATACCAAAAGTTGCCAAGTTTGGTGACTTTTAACGCAGTTTTTGAGGAAGGTGGCTGAACGTCACCGGACCATTATCCAACCATATGGTAAGATGTTATTCTGCTTGAAATGAATGAATGTTTCTAAAATTGCCATTGGCTGTAATTTGTTGGAATTTTTCTGAGTGCTCCTGTAGAACTGTAAATGATAAAGATACCATTTTTGATGGCAAGATTCATTTTGTAATCCTTAACAACATATATCATTTTTGATTTATTTGAAATAACTTAATATCTCTAAATTGCACTTTAATGAATTTCTGCCCATAAAATATAATGTATGGATGTAGATGTTACAACAATCCTAAATATAAAATTTCAACATTGTACGACTCGTACTTTTTAAGATATGTGAGTTACCTACATACACACGTACGTACAGGCAGTGGCGGATCCAGAAATTCTCTTTTGGGAGGGGCTAAATTTTGATAAAAGCTTATTTCACCCAAAGAAAATATACAATAAAGCAAAATTTTAGTCTAAACAAATGTAAAAAGGATTTTTACATTTGTTTGGGAGGGGCTAAGTGATTAAAAAAGATCACTTTACATATTCAAAGTGCATAATGAAGCAGAATGTTACTCTCTAGCAATCTCTTTTGGGGGGGGGGGGGGTGAAGCCCCCAAGTCCCTCCCCTGAATCCGCTACTGCGTACAGGCGCCAGGAAACACTGATCAAAATGGTCTAGCTGTCAGTCAGAATGCTTGTACATGAATTTATATGAACATACATACATGTGTACAATGAGATGTCAAGCAAAAACTCAGTAAATTTAGAGGTAGTCAAAATCTGGATACCGAATTCTTTTTGCGATCACATTATTTCTTTGTACGTCATACAACGAAGTAAAAATATTAGTGTTTATAAATTGTATAGACACACACACACGTACAGTGCCCCTAGAAAGTGATAACATGCTTTAATTCTTTATCTATTAAAGATAATTAGGCAGTGTGAATTGAATAAATGTTTAAAATAAGGTTAAAAAAAAAGACTATGTTAAGAGAAAATGCCTCTTGTTAATTTTCACAGAGTTACACTTTTTAAAATTTCTTAGAACTACCTTACAAAAAAATTCCTAGAAAATAAAATGTACCCCATGCACAAATGAGGTGATGTACAAAATTTCAGCCTTTCATCATATAACGTCTTAAGGGATATCTATAAACAAAGGTGACTGGGGTCTATACTTGAATTTGAATGTAAAATATTCTTTCATAATATCTGTATGACCCTTAAAATGTGATTGTGATTTTTTTCCTTTCAAGAGCTACTGAAAATTAGTTTAAGTCAGTACTTATTATCTTCATACCTTTGACACTTTTCAGGATATAATTATCAAATTTTGTCCATCACCTCATCAGAATATGGAGCACATTTTACCGATTGGAGATATTTTTGTATGCGGGTTATATACAAAAAGTGTATCTTTTTGGAAATTAATGAAAGAAATTTTTCAATGAGAAAACATTTAATTGCTCCAGGGCTAGCAGCAATTTCTGGCAAAAAAAGGTGCCGGAGCCTTAATATTCTTATGTTAATACTCAGTAGCGAACTGCAAACCCCTGTAATATGGGGTTGGTAGCACATTTAATTAAAATAACAATAATTTAAAGATTTTCCCATATAATAATTATTTCACAGAACAGTGATATAAAATTAAATAGTCGGAAATTAGCAGGAAGAAATATAAACATTATACAGAAAACACCCAAATTCTGGTGGTCTCAGGACTCGCAAATCTGGTTGAGGTGAAGCGAATATGATTTGTCGTGTCTGCTAAAATCAGTTTGTGCTTGAAAAGGGGAAAATTTATGAATTAATGTATACTAGTATTGGGCTTCGGAGCAAAGTATTCATGAGCTTTGCCTAATATGTAAAAATTCACCCAGAAAAAAGAAATACAGGGTCAGAGTTCCAGCTTTTGATTTCTGTTCTGATTCTAACTTGAAACAAAATTCAAAAATGTAATTGTAGAATTGTTTAGTACAGTTTTATGAGCTAACATTGCGAAACATGTTTTCCATCTTATAATAAAAAGGCAGAAGGGACTATATTCCGTATACGGTGACTTGTTTACATTTGATGTTTTGTTTACAAATTGATTTGGCGTTGGCTCTGGCGCCGTCAACGGCGATGCTCAGCTGCAGTGAGGCACCCTGGCGGTGATTGTTTAGACTGGTAACCATAATGAAACGCGGGGTGTTTGAAGTATGGGATATTCATTCAGTGCTAATTGAATGACGGTAGTTGTTTGTTTGTGGCGAGTGATAGAGTGGATTAAGTTTGTGTTGGCTTTTCCCTGTGGTTTTGATTCTGTTTTACGGACTCTTTATCGTAGGTTAGTAAGCGTATCGGGGAATTTCGTCGTCAGTATTTATGTGTGGATGTGGAGTTTTTTTTATGTTTTGAAAGGAAAAGGAGCATTCTTTTGTGTGTGTTTGATAGAAATATGGTGTGAATATAGAGCTAAATAAAAGAAAGCATGGTGTTACGTTATAAGCCGGTGGGTGTTGGGGACATTTCTGAGCGGTTATTTAAAAAAAAAAATAAAGGTAAGTGCTCTTTTTTAACGAATCTTTCAAATGTTTAAGGTTTTTAATGTGAATTTTAAATTGATATTCGATGTGTTTTATGTTTTCGTAAGTGCTATTTATGTGCTATTCTAATCATACTGACTTTATAAGAGGTGTACAACTAGGTTGTTTAATCCACCGATGTTTTTTTTGAGTTGAAAACGGGCCAGTGTTTGCCCAGTTTACATTAGCTGTACAACTAGGTTGCTTAATTCACTGTTGTTTTTTTAGTTAAAAACGGTCCACTGGTTGCGTAGTTTACATAGCTGTACAACTAGGTTGCTGAATCCACTGAGGTTTTTTTAGTTAAAGACGGTCCACTGGTTGCATAGTTTACATAGCTGTACAACTAGATTGCTGAATCCACTGAGGTTTTTTTAGTTAAAAACGGGCCACTGGTTGCCTAGTTTAGATAGCTGTACAGCTAGGTTGCTGAATCCACTGAGGTTTTTTTAGTTAAAAACGGGCCACTGGTTGCCTAGTTTAGATAGCTGTACAGCTAGGTTGCTGAATCCACTGAGGTTTTTTTAGTTAAAAACGGACCACTGGTTGCCTAGTTTAGATAGCTGTACAACTAGGTTGCTGAATCCACTGAGGTTTTTTTAGTTAAAAACGGACCACTGGTTGCCTAGTTTAGATAGCTGTACAACTAGGTTGCTGAATCCACTGAGGTTTTTTTTAGTTAAAAACAGACCACTGGTTGCCTAGTTTAGATAGCTGTACAACTAGGTTGCTGAATCCACTGGGGTTTTTTTAGTAAAAAACGGACCACTGGTTGCCTAGAATGACTAGTAAACATGGCGACAGTCGCTGGAGCTTGGCGGTCGCCAAGCTCCAGCGACTGTCGCCATGTTTACATGGGGTGGTCACCGGCTTGTACGATTTTACCGGCAGAAGCTTTATGGAATTATAAATTTATATTTTGCACTCATGTTTACTGTCAATTTAAATAATTATGCAACTAAGTAAAGAACACATTAATTGGTCTACGTCTTTAATTTAGTTGATTTATTGGATTATTTTTTTAATTCATATTCATACGTATTAGATTAATTACATGTACAAATATGTTATGCGATGCATATGTTACACTATTTTATTAATGGGATAGCTGGTCTTATTTTACAGGCATTTACATATTTAAAAGAACACTATGATAAATAATAACAAGCAGTACATTTATTTTTTATAAAAGAAAAAAAACAATCTGAATATATCATACAGAATATCCGATGAATTATAATTCAAAAACAAAACTTTATTATTGCATAAATCTCACAACGTAAGAAAATTTTGCATGCACAACAATGATATTTGTAAACAAACAGTAATCCGAATGACCTGCCGAATCTTAAAATAAACATTGTGTTTATTCCCGTACATAATGTTGTCTTTCCGAACGCAGTACCAGCGGAAAAAGTCGCTTGAAATATCATTAAAATATTATATGTTAAGCTTTTTAAAATATTAAACGCCACCTGGGACACAAAAGTCGAAGGTCTGATTAACAAATTCCATCCATTACAATCATCCAAAAAATTAAATTTAATACTTTTTTTGAATGTTGAAAATCGGGTTTTTCCCATTGAAATACATTACGAGAACCCCAAGCTGTCACGCAAGACGGCGACCGATCGCAGAGAGGAGGGGTTCGTCGAAATGCTCTATAAATGCTCGTCGTATGAAGCAGACACAGAGACGGATAAAAGTGTACATAAAATTGGATGATTGAAATGTACGTCTCTGGCACATAACCAGAAAGAAAAAGATAAATCGGGGCGGGCCCAAAAGGAGGCATTTCTAATTAAGATAGCATTTCTACGAAAAAGCTTGATTATTGACATCCAATTAACCCATTCGTGCCTGGATATTTTTGCGACTTTCTTCAATTTTTGCTAACACCAGAAGTAATTGATAAATTTCTGATGTCAACTTTATGAACAAGGGATGATTTCATTTAAAATCATTATGTATAAAAATTGAAATGTCAACATCCTACTTGGCCATATTAAAATATTTTGTGGAATTGAGGTTCAATACTCGCGAATAAAGGCTAGAAAAAATAAATAACGTTTTCGAATGATAGCGAAAATGCCGTCCCAAAAAAGGGACGCTAGGCAAAAATGGGTTAAGAAAAGTGTAAATTTCGGAAGGGGCCGAGGCCTCCATCGCCTATCCTCTGGCTATACATCCCTGATATGTCTGTTCATCCACGTTATGTCACGTTCCTCCATTCTTAAACATTTCATCGCATCATTTCTTTTCTAAAGTAGTACTGATTAGATTTTAAAATCTTAGAAAGTTTGAAACAATACTCCAAATTCATCTGAATCTCTAAATTAGAGAGCAAGATCACCAAAAATGTCACTTTCCAAAAAATTTATTCACTAAATACAGTGAAAAGTTGCTAAATTTAGAGACAAATCCCTTAAATTGGCAGCACTGACTAATGAAATGTCCTCTTATATTAAATTAAGGGACTTAATGTGAAGAAAAATATTCAAACATACATTTTGGTTAATTTAACTTAAGTATTAAATTATTGATTTTATTTAATTTGACCTAAGCTTTAAGTCATCCCCCCCCCACTTCTACTGTGGGCTTCTTTTTCAAATTTTAAATAGATAGTTGGTCAACAAAATATTTATTTTACTGTCTTCATTACTAACAAAACTACTATGAAACAATAAATGTCACTCTCGGTGGTCGGTGGATCTCAGAGTGAATAGATTCATATTTTCTCACATTTTTCAGTATTAGTAATACAGGTTAACTGAAATGGGTGATAAACGGCCCCACAGGTTTAGCATACATATTCAATACGGTTTAGACCTCCAACCAGTGCCGGCTCAAGGTACCGGCAACTCGGGCAGCTGCCCGGGGCGCTATATGTTTAGGGGCGCCATGAAAACATAATCTTAGGAGAGAGAACGGATTTTTTTTCTTTTGATGGTTTATCCAACGTCAGACTGTCCCACTTGCTCCCACTTGGTCAGGTAAGCTCCCTTTGTAGTTTCTTCCTATTCTTCGCTATCATCGTCGTCTTTATTGACTTTGGAATGTTAAAAGATATTTTCTAAGAATGGACTATCTGAGCTGGTGAGGTAGAAGTCAGTAGAAATTTTATAAATCACAAAAATATTCCTCGATATAACCAGGTTTTACTCGTTAAAAGCGATTTATACCCCCATAAACTTAACATTGTACCAGCCAAGTATTTTCGATTTTCTCATTCAATCTGGGTTCTTCTTAAATAAGGAGTCGTCATAAAAGTGTTAGATTTAATTAAAAAGGGCGCCAAAAATTAGCTTGTCCAGGGCGCCAGCTACCCTAGAGCCGGCCTTCAACCCTAATTACCACGACCATTAAAGTGGTATTAGTGGTATTTTAGTTCATTCTTAATGTTTGCTTTATAAATGAGTCTATTAATTAATGCATTTTTAGCATCTATAATGTTTGGGCCCCCCAAAAAATGTTTGCAACCGGGCCACTTCAAACAGAAGGCCGGTCCTGTACATGATTAACATAGAATTATGTTTATAATCCATATAGCACAAACTTGTCCAGAGCACGCCTAGAAGATGTCATATAGACAAGCTGACATGTCCATTAAACATCCAGGATTTGTTCAATTCTCGTCCATTTGACGCCTATATGGCGTCTTATTGGACGTAACAATGGACGTGGTTGTCTATTTATAGACCTTTTACGGTCGAATCCTGGACACAAAAATCATTTAATAATTTTTAGCTAATTTTGTGTAATGATTAATTTAAATTTATCGTTACATCTTAATAACGAATTTTGTAAAAACATTCGCACCTAATTTTTTTTTTAAACCGACCTTTAAGTACTTGCCATGCTTCAGATTTGAAACCTTAATCATGGACTTCACTGTAGAGTGTGCTAGCCACTATACGCAGCGGGACTTGCTCTGATACGTCAAAATGTTGAAGTAAAGATTTTTTAGTTTCGGACTGGGAACTTAAAAAAAAAAAAAAAAAAAAATGCAACTATTCCTTTGAGTCGCTAGAGAATTTTCTTTTCTTGTATGAGGATATGAGTTTCTTTTTACACAATACCGCTTTTATAGGAAATAATAATACATAAAAGTATTTTAAATTTCAAAAGTTCCCCGACAAAAAAAAAAAAAAAAAAAAAAAAAAAAAAGAAAGAAAGAAACCTCTAGAATTAAAAATGTTTTTAAACTTTTTTGGGGTAAAATGTAATATCAATAAAAACATAAAGTATACTAAATTCATGCGTCGTAAATACAGTATTGGGTAAAATGAAAATCGATGACAAAAGTAACTTTTCCATATTTTGTCCATTTCTGGACTTCTACACACATCCATTTATGTCGTATCACTGACATAGTGTGGATTATCTGGAATACGTCCATAAATGGACTTATTCTGGATATTCTAATTCTAGTTTTGGTCGATTCATGGACATATTCTGAATTTTCCAGATTATGTCCATAAATAGATGTCTTATGGATGTCTATGTATAGACATGGATGTAATATGGATGAGTTGGATCAGAAATAGACATAAAATGGACAAGTGTGTTATCTGGGTATCTTTTTCAGTCCACATCCTGTTGATTCATACATAGAGAACATGGACTTAGAAGGATGGACTTGCATCACAATGGGATTCCTTCTGCGAAAACGGACCTAACGCCGATTTGGTCGACAGATGGCGCTGTTACATGTTTTGGCTCTTATTAAGCATAGTATTGCTATGACAGAAGTTGAATTTTAATTGTAAAATCGGTTTAATTCATTTTTGAATTTGAGATGGTCTATGTATGTTATGCTCTCTTTTGCACTTTGGGTTATCGCACGAAAAAAAGAGAAATGCTGCCCTGGGATTAAAGAATTCATGTTTGTTTAAAGCTCCTAACGTAAGCTTTGTTTCCCTTTGTTTGTACTTTTTCCAATGCTTAAATTGAAGTTATATCATATTTATGTTTTTTTCTTTGTATGATAATGTGTGTGTGTGTTTTTCTGTGTATGATAATTGTGTTTTTCTTTTATATAAAATCATATTTACGTGCTGTTGCGTCAAAAATTCCGTTTTCTGTGTAAGTATTGTACATTTTTTTACTCAAAATTAAAATGAAATAGAATCTACATAAACTGACAACCTGTGTTAAAACTAGAATAAAATTGTACGCGTCATTTTACAGAAACATTTTAAGTCAAAAGTTTACGATTTTAAGGAACTCATTAATCCTTGTAAAATTAAAATCGAAATCTGATCACTGCGATTAAAACAAAAACTAGATTGGAAAAATATATTCTAAAAACTTCAATATTTTTTATATATCAAGTCAGTCTTATACAATAAATTTATTCAGAACTCTTAAAATTTAATTCTACTTATTAGACTAACTTAATAAATATGGAATTGATAAAATTGAACCTAAGCATGCCAACAAAATTAAGAGGCTTATTCTGAAAGCTGCAGCATTGCTGCATTAAGTTTTAATTTAGAAAATCGTATTCCTTTTAGATATGATACTCCTTGTATATGTTTCTCTTTAGAACAAGAACACTAAACAAGCTATTAAGAACTGGTAATTTTTATAAAAATAACTTTTGTTTAATATCAGCAAATGATCCACCATACTTAATACAAAAAGTACAGCATGTAAGATATTCCAGAAAATTAACTCCAAAATCTAACGACAGATGACAGCACCACCTGCTTTGAGGATAGGACGCTGAACTGGTTTTATTTTGATTCGTGGCGTGTTGTAATTCTATCCATCAATTTTATATTCATATTCAATAATACAAAAGTCTGTTAAGCCACAATTAGTCATAATCTCTTACTAATAATATATCTTATGATTAAATTCATTCTTCAATTCATATCTGTGTGGAATAATATTCATGTATTATTCTAATGCATGTATTATTAGGTTGCTCAAATGACAAGATACGAAACGTCGTAACAACGTAGCCGTTAACATATTTGACCATGCTAATATGGGAGAACGTAGCGAGACATCTGTGGATGTGATTAGACTCTTTGGCGTGGATAGGAGCATGCGGGAGCCCGACGGAGAGAGCAAAAGTTCTTATAAAAAGTACCCTCCTACGTCCAATTGACGCAGCAGTGCGTTTGAGGACAGGATGGCTGTCCACATTGCAAAATTCGACCATTTAGGAGCAGCGTGGCGTTATCCGATTTCTGACAGCGGAAAGTGTTAAACCGCCCACTATTCATCGCCGGATGAGTCAGTCAGGAAATAGAGTCTCTGTTTTCGCCAAGGAACTGGCCAGGTTCAAGTGGGAACAGCTTGATCTTCCGCCATACAGTCCGGACATGTCTCCCTGCGATTTCTATGTGTTTGGTCCCCTGAAAAAACATCTGAAACGGAAGTGCTTCTATTCGGACGTTGAACTCAAGGAAGCTGTGAAGGACTGGATCTTGTCACGGCCACAAGGAATCCTTCGGCTCGTTCGTCAATAGAATGGTTATGCTCAAGGCCTATGGTAAATACTCTAAATAAAGTCTTCATTTATACCCACAGTGTCGTTTCGTACCTTTTCATTTGAACACCCTAATAATAAAGGATAAAAGAAAAAAAATGTATTTATAGTTAAACTGCTGGTGATGCAGTTTTAAAGTCCCCACGTACGATCAGCCGCTGCCTGAATGTAAAACACAAAAAATTTGTTAAACACAAAAAATTTGTTAAACACAATATTCCATAATAAAAATCTAATATACACATATAGCAAAATATTATACGAAGATCTGTGTCCCTTAATTTTTGCTAGCTAACTGTTCGCAAGAATAGGCTTAGCTTCTGAACAAACGTTTTGAGTTTCTTCCTGTTTTTGAAGGTATGCTTATTTTTAAAATGTTCAAAAATTGGTTCTCTTAAAAAAATGTGTATTAAAAGTACCAAAATTTGTTACTGTCACTGTTTATTGAAGTAGAGGAAATAGATGCAATGATATATTTTTTAATATAAAATTTTATTCTATTTTCTCTTCATTTTAAATTTCTTCTACATTAGAATTTTCCATAGTCGACGGTTATGAGGGGCATTATTTTATTTTTATAATACGACGTAACCATCAGCCAAAATTTCCAAAAGGAAGAAGAAGAAAGCAATAGCATAATAGAAAACGTCTTATTTAATTAGGATCACACAGTCGCCCTCGGTTCTATCTTAAGTTATTTGTTTGTTTTCATAATATTCAATTCATAACATTTCATGATCATGATCAATATCATTTGATCCTTCCTATATAGAAAATTATGCTATGACTCTCATACAACCTCCCCAAATAATATTTAAATTTTCGCAAATCTTATCTGTGACTAGATTTAGTACTTTGTCAAGTTTGGTAATTTGTCTTCACACTTTAGTTCCTCCAGCTAGAATTGGAAACAAATAGAGAATTTACAAGGAGACTGGTTTTTAGCGCTGCATCATCTTTCTTAACTAGTAATTGACAGATACCTCTACTGATCAATGATTACACTGAAAGCAGCTGTCACCACAAATTGAGATGTATGAGCAATGAGCAACTCCATAAATCCATAAAAATTTTCTGGATAAAAATTTTCTTGGATATAGTCATCTGGGTTCAGAGTGAGAATCAACAACTTTTATTTATACTGAGCATCTGAGTTGAAAGAATACTGATAATAATGGACCTGCGCGGGAAAAAAAAATTGTGAAGGACACAAGATACTTGCATTCTTGACAAGCTTTATCAAGCTGCAGTTCGATGAAGCAAAACCTGATTAAAAGTCTTGGTACACAAGTTAAAATAAACTATTTTCACCAAAGACATTAAAAAAAAAACCAGAATGATTCTTTATAAGCTGCCCTACACACTACAATAAACGAAAAGTTTCATGCTAAAAGTATCATAACATGAGGAACTACAATTTTCTTCCTGTTGAATTTTGCGTGTTTCAGCAATCAAGAAACTATAATGGCCACTTGCGTTTAACTTGAATGAACAGAATGTCTGGTCCTGACAGGTGTAACAGTAAATAAAGTTTCTATGTAATTAAAGTTATTTTTCCTTTTACTTCCTACTAGATCTCGCACATGCCGATTAGCAACATAAACTGCACAGCACTTTCTATCTCATTTCATTTATATTTTTTATCTTTCATCCTTTATTTACTTAATTAGAATGTAAAATACACCCTCTCAAAGACCGAGTGTAAGTGAAATTCTCCATGTTGGTTATATTCTTCGTAAAAGGGGCTTCCATAAATTACGTAACACATTTTCGGTAAATTCCCCTTCCTCTATCTCATACTTCATCACAAAACCTGATCCCGATGCCTTTATCTTCCTAAAGTAGCAACCACTTTGATTACCAGTTTTATAAAAGCTTTGCTCAACTCAATTAATGAATTTATAATGGAAGCCTCCTTTCCTGACATTACCATACGGAGATAACACAGTACCTTTGCCAATGTTAAGTTGTCGATAGTCTACATTTCTTAATTTGCTTTGCTTATTAGGATGTCGTAGATGTCAATCTAACGCTCTGGAGTTTTGGGCAGTTTTCTTTAGATGTAACGTAAATACACGTTAGGACCCCTTAAAAAGTCATCTGTCGAAGGCATTCCTCCTTAGGCAGATAGGGTAGCTTTGCCTTAAATAGCATCAACACAAACACACAGGATAGTAAATTTCTTGATTCGTTTCAACGGTTTTAAGTGATGAACGAACACAGATTTACCCATTTTGAATGCATTTTCTCAAAAATCGAAAAATCTAATCAAAATTTTCAAGAAGTTCGACGTTTATAGTTAAATTTAGTGTTCACCAGTCATGTCATCAACCTGAAAATACGGAGAATAGTTATGGTAACTATTTTATGAGTCCAAGCTAAATTTTATTCATAAAAATATGTTACTGAAAAACGACAAGAGTTTAAGAACAGTTTGAATGTATTCAGTTTCATACTAAAAGAGCTAAATTTTAGGATTATTAGTAATGGTTACTTTTGACTTATTTAAAAAATATTTTCACATTAACAAAATCTTAAGAAATAATTTTTATACAAAATAATATATTATGAAACTTTATCAAACAAATACTACCACTTTCAATAGCAGGACACAAAAATGATAGAATTCAACTCATGTCACAAAGAGTTAACAAGTGGACTCAAGTTCTAATTACAGTATGGGCATTTGGGGCCCGTGAAATGAGCTCTACATGCAAACTCAGGCCGAAAAATTGATCTTAGACAAATACACCCGTATCAGCATAGTGATTTAGATGTAGTACAAAACTTGAAAGGTGCCTTGGGCACGAAAATGTCGTAGTCAGACCCTAGATAGGCTACTAAAAAAATAGCCAAGGCAAGAAGCAAGCCCGATGACAGGATTTTCGGGTGACAGAACAGGTTTAAGATAGACTCTCCATCCCCCCTCCCCCCCCAAAAAAAACTCCAGTCTTTTCTTCCCATATGATTTTTTTTTAAACAGTGTAGAATTAGTATACTTTAAATTTACCGTAAGCCACATCTGAAAAACCTTACTCATGATAAAATTTCCTTTCAGTTACGGGTCCCCCTAAAGTCCGGACCTGGGGCAATTGCCCCTCTTGCCCCCCCCCCCCGCTCTCGGCGGGCCTGGCAGGATTAAAGAATGGAGATAATATACACACAAGTTCACACAACTCATAAATATGTTATTTTGACTTTAAAATGTTTATATGTTATTTTGAGCTAATTGCCTCATTGAATAAAAAATATATTCAAAATATATTTTCTAGTTTGCATTATTGTAGTAAATGAAAATTGAAATTGTGCAGGGGTGGGCGCGGGGCCGAGCTCTGGACCTAGGGGTCCATACAGCTACGGGTGCTGGAGTTTTACTTATCTTACAACCAGCACGCCGTCTAAACTTAATCCAGGTAACTTAGAGCAGGGACTTAAAAATAAGTACGCATTCATAAACTAGGAAACTTTATTAACTAAGAACAGGTATATTTGCTGTCGCAGCAGCACTTGCTTATATACCACGGTTATATAGCGCGAGCACGGTTGAGTTGTCTCTGCAGATCCTGACCATCGTCACCACGCCAACGTCACCACGTGCGCATTCTGCTGTGGCTTTCGCAATCGGCGGCCAGGCAGGAAATTTGCCCGACACTGCCACCGCAGTACCCCCTTCCCAGTGGGAACGTTACCGCTTCAGGTCTACTTAGTGTACCTGAAATGAACTCTGCGGCCTGATCGGGAAAGTCGTACAGGTGTTGCTGGGACAGGCAAAGCTTTTGTGCTTGATTCCTGTTTCGGCTCAGACAGCTTGCTGCTGAGCAACGGTGGCTGCTGTTCTTGCACAATATACGCTGGTTTCAACCTGTCGATAGAGACGAAAATGTCCTTGTTATCTTTTCGGACAGTAAAAACCTTTTCTGACCTGTCCAATACCGGGTACGGTCCATCATACGGTGGCTTCAGTGGAGGTTGCACAGCATCATGTCGCACGAAAACATGAGTGCAGTTATGCAAATCTTGCGGAATGAAAGTTCTACTTCGAGTACCATGGTTGCTTGTCTTAGAAGGCGAAATGGCACTCCAATCATAATCTCTTTCAGCCGACGGACGAAGTCTGCAGCGTTGACGTCGACGCTGGTGGGTGTGAAAAATTCCCCTGGCAACCGTAAAGGAACGCCATACACCAGCTCCGCAGTAGAAGCCTTGATCGACTCTCGGAACGCAGCACGCAGTCCAAGCAAAGCTGTAGGAAGGACGTCCGTCCAACGATCGGCAAATCTAGGATCCGTAAGATGGGCTTGCAGAGAAGCCTTCCAGGTCCTATGCCAGTTTTCCACAAGACCATTAGACTGGGGATGATAGGCGGTGGTATGAATGTGTTTTGCACCCAATAATTGTGTAAATGAGTGGAATAGGCGGGACTCAAACTGTCTTCCCTGATCGGAAGTAACCCTACTGGGTACACCGAAACGAGCAATCCAGTGTGTGTAAAAATTCCTAGCCACCGTCTCAGCGGAAATATCGGAAACTGGACAAGCTTCAACCCAACGAGTGTACCTATCGATCATTGTTACACAATATGTATAACCACGAGAAGGCGGAAGTGGGCCGACCAGATCGATGTGCACATGGTCAAATCTCCTGTCGGGTACTTCGATTTTACCCGCGGGGCTAGTAATGTGTTTGTGGATTTTAGCTCTTTGACAGGGTATACAAGCACGCGTCCACCGCGTTACATCCGCTTTAATGGTATTCCAGACAAATCGTGCTGTTACTAATTTAATGGATGCTCTGACACCAGGGTGTGCCAGGTTGTGAAGCATCTCAAAAGCAGTTTGCCTGAATTGAGAAGGGATGTAAGGGCGCGCAGTTTTGCCAGATACATCGCACATTAACTGAATATCAGAGTCTGGTAGGGTAATTTTTTTTAGATTTAACCCAGTCTCTGAATTTAGCAAGTTTCGCAATTGAGTATCAGTTTCCTGTGCCCTTGCAATTTCAGCGTAGTTCAAAACGCTAGGCATTTGGATCGCCTCGATTCTAGACAGCATATCAGCGGGTGTGTTCTCTAACCCCTTTACGTACTGTATGTCAGTACTAAACTGTCCAATTAGGTCTAAATGTCTCAATTGACGGGGCGTGCATTTGTCTGGTTTCTGCCTAAATGCAAATGTTAGAGGCCTGTGATCCGTGAAAATCACAAAATGGCGACCTTCTAACATGTGTTTAAAATGTTTTATGGCAGAATAGATCGCATAAAGCTCCCGATCAAAAGTGGACCATTTTTGTTGAGCTGGGGAGAGTTTTGCTGAGAAGAATGCAAGGGGCTCGCATTCAAGAGCATTTGACCCTTTTTTGTACTGGTTCAGGGTTGCGCCCACTGCTACGTCGCTTGCGTCACAAAAAAGCAGTAATTGGGCCTCGGGGTCGGGATGTGCCAGCAGGGCAGCATTAGCCAACTGTTGTTTGCAGTGCTCGAATGTTGCTATTTGTGTCTCGTTCCACTCAAGTGCGGTGGATTTTTTGTTTTTAACACCTTTAAGCATTTCATTTAGCGGAGCCTGCATGTGTGCGGCCTGCTTTACGCTACGCCTATAATAATTAAGTAAACCCAAGAAACGTTGGAGTTGCTTTACAGTTTGCGGCAACGGACAATCCAGAATAGGTTTGACTTTGTCGGGAAGGGGTCTAATACCACTTTTATTCACCAGATATCCGAGAAAAGGGAGTTCAGGAACTCCGAAAACGCACTTATCTAAATTTATACGAATTCCGTAGTTCGTCAAGCGCTCAAATACCTTTTCGAGGTGCAGTTTGTGTTCCACCTCGGAACTACTTGCTATTAGGATATCGTCCAAATATGCGAATGTGAAATCGAGACCTCGCAAGACTTCGTCTATAAACCTCTGGAAAGTTTGTGCCGCATTAGCCAAACCGAAAGGTGTAAATAAAAATTCATACATTCCGAAGGGTGTAGTGATTGCTGTCTTGTGTACGTCGTCTGGGTGGACGGGAATTTGATGATAGGCCCTCACTAAGTCAATTTTTGAAAAAAAAAATTTTATTATGTAGCTGACTTGAGAAATCCTGAATATGTGGCAGCGGGTACCTGTCTGGTACAGTGATTCTGTTAAGAGCTCTATAATCTCCTGTTGGGCGGAATTCTGTACCTGATGCTTTGGGTACTAAATGTAGTGGGCAAGACCAGTTTGACGTACTAGGTCTGCATATACCCTGTTCCAACATGTATTCGAACTCTTTTCTTGCGATTTTTAATTTTAAAGGGTGTAACCTTCGCGGCCTAGCAAAAACAGGTTGCCCGTTTGTAATAATTCTGTGAACTGTATTATGTTTAATAACCCTCTTGGAAGGGTATGGGCGAATCATCTCATTGTACTTTTCTAGGATTTCTCTGTATGAAGAGTTACTAGCAATTAAAGTTACACGAGATTTATCAGTCACGGGTTTACCTGTAGTAGTCAAGTTGGTGAGGCTATCACGAAGACGAGCATGCTTTAAGTCTATCAGCAAGCCAAAGTGCTTAAGAAAATCAGCACCTATGATTGGTTTGGTTACATCGGCAATTACAAAATGCCATGAAAACTTTCTGCGAAAGCTCAAACTTAAAGTGAGCAATTTGACCCCGTATGTTTTGATCGGAGATCCACTAGCCGAATACAAGGTAATATTGCCAGTGGCATTTCTCAACGACGAAAAACTCGATCGTGGCACGACACAAACATCACTACCACTGTCAACTAGGTATGTTAAGTTTGTTATAGGGTCGAACACAAAGAGGCGGCTTTTGTTGTTGACTTTGAAATCGCATTGCGCCAGGTAATGCGATTTCACTGCTCGTTTCCCGATTTTTTTAAATGAACAAGGGGATTTGCAACGTTTAGCCGCGCTGCCGAACTTAAAGTGATACCAGCACCTATCACGGAATTTCTGTCGACTGTTTGAGTGTTGTCTACGGGAAGGGCTCCTATGCTGAGGACTGTATCTGTGGCGGGGTCGCGAAAGGCGTTCGACTTTCTTGGTTAATTCAGAGATTTGGGTTTGTAGCTGACTAATTTCAGGGGAAACAGTTGCCTTATCAGTTTGCAGTAAGCCGACAGTGCCTGCAGTGGTTTCGTGGATTTTGTCCGCCATTATGGCTAATTTCTCCAAAGTATCGTCGGAGATGGACAAAATTGTCTGCATTTGTAATGGTAGACGTTGTAACCACAGAGTTTTAAGACATTTGTCATCAAAACCTGTGCCTCCCAATTGTCTCATTCGCCGGAGTAACTGAGACGGCTTATCGTCCCCCAAAACCAGCTCTGAAAGTAGCGTTTTTAGTCGACGTTGTTCGGAGTCTGAAAAGTCCGTTATTAACCTTTTTTTAAGTGTTTCGTATTTATCACCCTCCGTTGGTTGTAAAACTATGTCGCTAACATATGACAGCACATCTGAATTTAATGCCGATATAATTGAGTAGTACTTGGTATTATCTTGTGTAATACCCGAAACAATAAACTGTGCCTCAATGTTTGCGAACCATAATTCTGGGTGTTTTTCCCAAAAGGGAGGTAGTTTTAAGCCGACCTTATGTGTTTCAGCCACCGCCTGTTCCCCGTCACCTGGCATAGTAGGAAAATTTTGAAATTAAGCTCACCTTCTAAACTTGATCAAACAGCAGGCCGAACCTTTACTAAAAGATGACAGTCCCCGGTAGTTAGCAGAAATAAACCTCCAGAACATCAGCAGCATTCACCTTGAGAGTTTTCAGCACGTGGCACTTAGTAGTTTTTGCCAATGTAAATTGCTTCAAAATGTACGACTGGGAGTCACTATTTCATTCATCCGACAAACACAGACCGTTTAGTTGACCGGCCAACGGAATGTTCTTATTTTTGACCACCGTCAACTTTTGCATAAATATTTTGGTGCAGTGAGCAGGATTTATTTGCATATATTTTATCTTAACTCTTTATTATTATAAATCTATAACTTTAAGACTATAATAAGCATTGAAATAATACTTTATAAAATAACACACATTAAAACAAAGTACTCATGTGTGTTATTTTAGAAAGTTTTTGATTTTATTTCATGTTTTAAACACCAGTTTTCTATTGAGTGTTTTTGCTATAATTAGCATTATGATTTGGTGAATGTTGATTTTAGTTGTTTTCGATAAATTTTACATACGGTTCATCTAACCGTCCCCTTCTTTGCCCACCCAACAAAAAATTTGAAGGCTTCTGTAGTATATGTCATTTTTCACCTCTGGTCAAAAGTAGAAGTACTGAAACATAGCGAGGATTTAATTCTTATTTTATATGAAGTCGAATGAGTATTAAACTCGCACGGTATTTTATAATGAGGATCCTGAAAGGATTTAAATACTGTAATTATTTTGCATGCTGAATAAATGTGCACTGTGTCTGGCGTATTCCATGGGTTCAATGAAAAGATATTTTGGAAAGATGGTAATGATATGCATCATATGTCGTTGTGTCAAGTAAATAAGAAACCATCGTACTTCATACATTTTTATTAATTTATAAGGAAATTTTATAATCATTTGTACAAGATAATAATGATACTACATAAGGTAAAAGTATTTACAATTAAAATTCATAAAAACGAGGCTCTGTTAAAGACATAAAAAATATAACCTTTTAAACAGTGAAATTAAAACATAATAAAGATCGAACGTGTGGATAGATGTACATAAATTAAGATATTAATGTTGATAGATACATAAATTAACATATTAATGTTGATAAGATTATTGCCGCAAAAATCTGCCAGTTTCTATAAAATCCAAACTTTTTGAACAAATTTGATAGGAATCCCATCAGTTTAAATTAAGAACATAATTTCAAAAGTTTCTGGGGAATAAAATATTCCAAAATTAAATTAATGTGCGTATAAGAGCATACTCTATAAGAACTCACGGATTTGTTGCACGGACATATGCTTCTAAATGTCAATATGCAACATTATGTGTTGTCTAATCACCTATGCAAACACAAATAGGGTATTTGAACTCACGTTCGATTGGCGTTTTGCATTGTATTAAATAATATTAATTTCAATTAATTTTCTTTACTGTTTAGCTTTTGCGGGAAAGAAAACAATAATAAGTTGTTTAGAGCGTAAGTCAAATTTGTTCGTAGTTAATAAACTTCTGAAACGAATATTATTACTTGGTATTTGGTTGAAAAAGTAGGGTGATTTACTTAACTCTGACATATTTGACAATATTTTAGTACTAAATAACTCAAGATATAAGAATGTAAACGTTTTATAGTAAAAACATGAGAAAACAATTTGGATTTAAAACTTTTTACTTCTTTGTACGAAGTAAAAGAATTACTGTAATTGCGAAATGCCTCTGTATTCGACTTAACGAAAATATTCATTTTTACCACCTAGGTCCCATTCCATTTCGTCAACTTTCTGCTTGTAGTTTGTATATACATGCATGTATGTGTTGCAACATCTAGTTGTGCAACTTCAATTTTGACGGATGTAATGGCAGCACCTGGAGAAAATCTCCATGGGAATTGTATAAGCAAGAGTTGATTTTTGCATTCTTTGAAACTGCTAAACTGCTAATGTAAAAAAAAAAAAAAAAAAAAACCGCGTTTCTTCGTCAATGCTTCCAGCGCCGCTAAATATGTTTTAATCAACCTTGCAATAGTTCCTTCCTCTATGTCCTGTATTTCCAGAAATCTTTGCGAACGTTACAAGTAGGCTAAATATTTTGTAAAAGTTACACATTATTTTTTAGTCTTTTGTATTATGCTGGGTGATCAAATGCAAGCTTTTACCTTTCAGTTCCATTTTTTTCTCTACGTAAGCACAAATTGTCAAAACTTTACTGTTAATATGCATTTTACGCGAACACTGTAAATGGATAACTCTGCAAATATCCATTTATTAAAAAAAAATGTCTAAATGGCAAAATGTTCGTATATGTTTGATAATAGTGTATTTCGATGATTAAACATGTGTTAAGGGAATTGGAATATGTAAAAAGGCACCTAGTAAAAAGTCAAATTTGGAATAAATAACACGCAGTTAGTTCCAAAAACTATTTTTTTTTTAAATCTCAGTTTATAATTATTTTATGGTAAAATGGTTTTCGCTTTGAAGTATATTTTGTATCTTAATGCACAGTTTTTTTTTCAATTTTTTAAACATAAAATTTATATTTTAAATACTGTGTAGAAAATTTACAGACTGAATTTGCAGTGAAACAAGTTGTAAATAAGATACTTAACTATTTGTTTTAGATGTAGATGAATTTTAGAAGACATATTTTATAAATTCGAAAAAAAAAACTGACTGTTTTAATTTAAAATAACAGTAAGCAAGTAATAAATATGTATTTTGCTATTTACAATGGAAGAAATATCAGTTAACAATAAAACATATCATTATTAAACATGAAGTTTTCTTTAAAATCAGATAAACTATGGTACAGCTACAGTCTAGAACAATCATGAAACAATACATGTACAAACAGAAATAATGCTTATATGTACATAACAAAACGCGATCCACCATTTTCTTAATTCAGTAGCATTTCTTGTATACTAAAATGCTCACGTAAACCATTCTTTTAATTTAAAGCATGAAAACAGTATTTAAAGCTGATTTTCTCGCAATTATATACTCACATCGCATCGAATTCGGGAAGTGTCCCACAAGCTTGTCATTTAATAGCATTACACGGAGCATTCAGTTAGTTAATTATAAATTGAAATGAAACTCATGAAAAGATAATCATTCTTTCGTTTTATATCTGAAATTTTTAAAATTTTAATATTTATTACAATTACTTGAATAGCCATAACGATTTCAGATTCACCTTAGCTTGCTTATAATAATAGAACAAGTAGCAGTTATGGTTTTATTTAATAAGCGATAGTTCACTCAACTTAATATAATTACTTTGAAATCTTAAAAAATTATATGACTGAAAACGTTTCATGGGATGACGGAAAAAAAAATGTGTTATGTTTTTAAGAGACCGCATAGTTAAAGGTGATTAAGATACACTGGTGTTCAAAATTAAAGTTACAATGTCGACGGATATCTGAAAGAAGAAGGTATTCCCCGTATAGTGAGGCCAGCGAGATCTCCAGACCTCAGTCCCATAGGGCACCTGTGGAATGCTCCTAAAAGAGCCACTGCATGTCGACAACATCCTTTGAGGACTCTCCGGCTTTAAAATCTGCACTTTTGAAAGAATGAAAATTGTTTCCACAACCGATGATCAATAGCCTCATTAGCGATATGAGAGCTCGACATGACACTTGTATACTGTACGATCTGGCTACGCCTCTTATTAGACGAGGCGATAAAGAGTTATGGCATATACTATTTTTAAAAATGCGGCTTTAATTTGCATAGCACCCTACATTAAAATCCTGCGCAAATATATTGTTGCCATTTCCTACTTGACAGCTGACAGCATGAGATATTGGTGTGCTAAATTCCCATGGATTAAATGTGCACCAGTGCATTTAAGTGAAGGATGTTACTTTTCAAGTAAACAACTTACCGGTGACCTTTCAAAACCTTCTTTCTTTAACCCTTTCAGAATCTGCCTCCGCATTAGAGGACACAAAAATTACCTATACTGTTACACAGGATGGTGTAACAGTATTAACAGGATGGTGTAACAGGTCTAATTTGTGTTCATAATGTCCTAATTTGTGTTCATTTGTGTCCTAATTTGTTGTTCGAAGAAAAACAAATTTTCCTCGAACATTCAAATGCTCAGGACTATTTATTTTATTCTTTTAATCACAAATTTAATCTTTATTATGAGCAAACATTATTTAATTCAAAGAGAAATGGTTTAAAATTATTTAATCATGTTTAAAAGGGTTAAAGTGCCCCCCCCTCCCCGTATTCCTAATGAAACAGCAAAATAGCTAGTTTCGAAACATGTATTTCATATTTCGAAACGTAATATTTTTTAAGGGAGCGAGTGAGCCCCATCTCCATCATGTTAAATTCATGTACCTTTTTCTCAGAAATGGTAAAGGATAAATTATAAAACTTTTACAGCAGTTAAAATAACATGTTTTACATGCTTTAGCACGACAATTTGAGGATGTGTCGAGAATTATTTATTTTATACAGCAGAATTCTATCAGAAGTGCAAATTTAAAAAGAATTTTTTTTTTCCCCTAAAGTTAATATCTATATATTTTTACTTAAAAAGAAATTGGAGAGCTAAAATATGTAAAACATGTCGTTCTAACTGTTGTAAAAAATTTAAACATTATATACTATCATTCCTAAGAAAAAAGTGCATAGAGTCGATGATTTTGGAGAAGGTAGAGCTCAGCGGGTTCTCTTAACATAAAGAAAGCTGAAGACCATAAGCGTAAAGTTTTCAAAATTATTGGGGGGGCTGGGCCCCACAACCACATATATTCACGTCAGTGGAGTAGCCAAGGGGGGGGTTATACCCCCCATGAGGAATTTTTTGCCATACAAAATGTATATGCCTCACTCCCTTATCATACACCCGTACCGTATACATATGTGTGAGTCGCAGAAGTCGTACCCCCCCCCCCTTCCCCTTAAAAAATTTCTGGCTACGCCACTGATTTACGTACATATAACTTACTCTTAACTGCCAACTAGTACGGAATAGAATTAACCACTTTTTCTACATGATTTTTCGGCTTAAAATATAGCAAAATTTTTGTGCTGCGCGCTCGAGCTGGTTACTATTTTGAAAAAAATAATTTTAAAATATACTGTTTACAAAAAGTGGTTAATTATATTCCGTAGTAGTTGGCAGCTATGACTTACTATGTGTAAGTGTAAATTATTGGAGGCGCTCGAGCTCTATGGGTCCATAGAATTCTACACCTCTGTAAGGTAAATATCAATGTTAGTATCTTTCTACCATGTTATAAGTTAAAAATAGAAGAAAGAAAACGTTTTTTAAACGTTTGTAAATGACGTGAAATACTTTTTTTTATGTTAGTATAAATTAGTTTTCTGTATTTAGTGGTAAATTATTGGGTGGGCTCAGCCCCTATTCACAATTTATTGGGGGGGCTCGAGCTCCACGGGCCCATATAACTCTACGCCTATGCTGAAGACTAAAAGCACAAGCTGTTCATCTCTAGAAAAGTTTAAAATGCCGTTTCCCTAAAACTAAATATCTAAATTAACAGGAGTCAGCTATTTAACTAAGTATTTGGACTAGATTAGCAAGCAGAAGATGGTCTCATCGAAAATGGTGGAAGACGTAAGTTTTACCTAAAGTATTTACATGAGTTATTTTTCACCAGTGAGTGAGGAATGAACTTTAGTTTTAACCCTTTGTAGCGCTAGCATTTTCACATCAATACAGAAGATGGTACTTGCATATTATTCCGGCGGTCCGCCAAGACGAGTAGGGATGGACGCGAGACGACTTTTTTGCGAGACGAGACAGAGATTTACAGCTTTTTTGCGAGACGAGACACACATTTTTAACATTACGATATAGGGATTTTTGCGAGACGAGACAAGCTTTTAGGCTATTTTGCGAGACGCGAGACGCTTATTTTTCGTCTCGCGTCCATCCCTAAAGACGAGCAATTTTTCACCAAGATAAATGCCGGACACATGAAATTATTGATGGTTTTGAATACGATTGGCAACAGTTTGGTAACACATTTGAAGGAAAAATAGTTTGGCGGGAATGACCGCCGAGATATACGTAAGTACCCAGAAGACTAATTGGATAGACTGTTCAAAGCTGAAAAAGTGCAGCCGTTGCCATCGATCCGATAAAATATCATCAACATGGCGGTCGATCGAATAGGCCATTTGGCGCAACAGAGCGAAAGAAGTTTTCTGACACATCTGGCTGTGCAGTTGTAACACAGCTGGTTTTTGGTAGTTAAATGGATCGATGGAAACGGCTGTACCTTTTCAGCGTTGGGACCATTTAACCTTTTTTTTTTTTGCGACTAGCAGTGAAAGCGCTGAAATAAGGTGGTTTCCCGGAGCAACTACCGCATGTCAAAGGGTTAAATCTCAATCATGCGCTGCTTCTTATAGATGATGTGAAACACCGAGAGAGATATTAAAACACTAGATGAAGTTATGTTTCTGAATAGATCGACTCTTTCTAACTTTGTGCGTCCATCGTCCGAAGCGTAACAATTCTCCATTCAGCACTTGAACATATCACAGAGCAACTTCTCCATAGACGTGTTCCCGATGGTTCTGTGGAAGAACATGCCTTCTACTCGCTCTGAAGGTACGTAGCGTAGAGAGGGGAGCATCAGCAGCAGCCTTCCAAATCTAGAGGATCAACAAAAATCAGTTTCAGTTGTAAGCATTCGAAAAATGTCGTTTCTTTAAATTACGAAACAGCATTTTTCATTTTACACAAGAAAGACAAATTAGGTCAAACATTTCAATTAAAAGCATTTTTATAACATGTCTATCGCATTTGCGTACATTCCTACTACAGCATAAGAAATAATTAGCCTGCTCATCTCTACCAAAGACATAACGGCATAGAATCAGGAATTCAAACGTATTCCTTGGGGGGAAATAAAAAATATATAAAAAATATAAAATCTCAGCGATTACTAGCATTTTAGAAATTTGGGGGAGGGGGGAAAATAGGTAAAATACAAAGTTTTCAGGTACTTTTGATCATATAATTTAAGACTGGTAAACTAACTGTATAGCTTGTACAATGCACATACCTCATAACACCAAGAAAAATTCTCACCTTTTGTACATGTCTGAGAAAACGTATTTATACACTTGCTCGAAATTAAGTGAACTTAAGTCTTGAATGCGAAAACTGAGCAAATTAATAATAATTCCGTCTACAGGAAAATCACGCCACCTGTCGTATTCGTATTATATCTTCCATTTAAGGCTAAAACTTTATATGTATTCTCGAGAAATACCGCGAAGACAGTAGTACCTGTTTTAAGCGGAATCACAACGGAAGGGATTAAATTATGTTTTTGCTGAAGGCGTTGAATAAAAGTGTATTACTAAGTGCAACAACTATTTCTAATTGACGGGAGCACAAAATATATATATATGCACAAAACTACGCATTCTGTTATCATAGGTTATTAGGAATTCGCGGATAGTTTTCAGCAGTTATATGTGCAGATAATTTATTTTTTTTTAATCGCACTATGCTGGTTAAACGTGTCTTAAGGTGGACAAAAAACTTCACATTTTTGTCCTTTCCCAAGATGATGAGAAGGTCAATAAATAGTTCGTTTCAAAAAAGTTTAACAGAGTTTATAATTTTGTACAATCACACAATACTTGACGACAGTTTGAAACCTGACATATCAAAACATTATGTGTCAAAGCCGTTTAAATGACGAAGAGTGTTACTTTAATGCACAAAACTACGCATTCTGTTATCATAGGTTATTAGGAATTCGCGGATAGTTTTCAGCAGTTATATGTGCAGATAATTTATTTTTTTTTAATCGCACTATGCTGGTTAAACGTGTCTTAAGGTGGACAAAAAACTTCACATTTTTGTCCTTTCCCAAGATGATGAGAAGGTCAATAAATAGTTCGTTTCAAAAAAGTTTAACAGAGTTTATAATTTTGTACAATCACACAATACTTGACGACAGTTTGAAACCTGACATATCAAAACATTATGTGTCAAAGCCGTTTAAATGACGAAGAGTGTTACTTTAATCGAAGCTATGCGTTATAATTTCAAAATGCATTGAAATAATCACATAAAAACTACTAAAATACAGAGGATAAGTCTCAATAACCTAAAAGGATGTGTCGGGTGTTGAGTTTTGACGTGCTGCTGCAACATGAGTTGAGCCTGGTCCTGTAGACCTTCAACTTGATGCGCATCTTTCAGCCCACGTGCATCTAAAGACATAAAGAAGTCTGTTAGATCTGTAAGTATGTTTTAAACATGTAAAATACGAAGTAGAATAAAACAAAACGCAGCGTGAAGAAGGAAAATAACTATCTATGACTAGCTGTGACTCGCGGTGGCAACTATTCGTTCACTATTCATATTACCATCTTCCACCTCATTGCTACGTAAAAGTCACAGCCTTTTTGCTGTAGCAGACTGCCGAAGAAGCTGAGAGTTTCTCTCCCAAGCATTTTGAAATTAAACTAAACAAATTCTGAAGGCTAGTCCTTGGGTTCGAACACGTCACAGAAGTGTATTAGCATGTGATAAGAAACTCCTTAGTAAACAGTGTTCGAATCTGAGGTGACTCGGATAATATATTACATGTGTCGCACTGTGGTATTATACAGACTATAAAGTTTCTCAACAAATAGGCTATCTAAAAAGAGTTTTTGAAATCGGATCGGTAGTTCTTGAGATTAGAACATTCAAACATAAATGTAAATAAACTCTTCAGTTTTATATATTAGTATATGTAGCCTAATATATAGTAATATATAAAACTGATATATAGCATAATCTTTTTAATAAAGATTCGCAAAAATATAGGTATTATGATTGCTAAAAATGCAACTGCTAAAAAATTACTTAAAAGTCCGAGCTTTTTAGATGTACGAATAAAAGATAAGCATCATTTCTAGTTTCAAAGTCAATTTTCAGCAGTCCTAGCAAGTGAATGTAGCACTCAAAAGTGTGATGGCTGTGCTTTTTGTCCAAACATACATAAAATTCACAGTCAAAACTGATAAAATAACTAACTTTCTATGTAGAAATTTTAGAAACTCAAGTAAATTATTTACAATCCTCGAGGAAATTTAGCAAAGAGGCTCAAAACTTCTTGAACACGTAACCGCAAAAATAGGAACTTACCAGCTTTGAACAGGGCGATGGCTTTCAAGCAGGCGAATTCAGCCGGATCTACTCCCACCGATTTAAACCTGGCAAGTGTTTCTTGGAGAGTCCTGACGTCAGCCAGTGTCAGGGCGGCTTTACCATTTGGCAGTCCGGCATTTAGGTGTTCTGTGGGTGTAAACAAAGGACTGGATTCCAGAGGCATGCACCACTGGATTGCGCAGAGGAGAAACAATTCTGACCATGCCTCCTCCAGTAAAATAACCTGCAAGGATGCATGAAAAGTAGATCTGAGAATACCATTAAAATAAAACTGTACATTTTTCGGTAAGTGAGAATTTTTTTTTTTTTTCACTTTACGCATCAAATTTAGGTATATGTAAGATGGGGTTTGCTGTTAAGTTTAATCCGCCACTAAACCCTGGTTTTACATATTCACACTCATTACTGGAAAGATGCAACTGTACTACTCCTCTCCGTGTTTAGCATTGTTTCCCGGAATGTATTCCGTTGCATCTTTTCAAGGATGGAAAGAAAAATGCTAAACCTGAGCTCTCTCCCCTAGTAGCACAATTAGTCCAAAAGACGTTTAAAACACGTTTTTTAACGTCAAAAAGCGTGTTTCCAACGTAATTTAAACGTTTTTTGAACTAGTTGTGCTACTAGGGAGAATTAAAAATTGAAAAAAAAAAAGAGGTAGGATGGCTCATTTCCTTTCAAACGTACTGCCCTGCTACTGAGTTAAGACAATTTTTAAATTCTGCGATTTTTAATTTTTTAATGGGCATATTACAGACTAAGTCCCCGGATTTTCAGTAGTGTTACACGGACATTTTGATGTAGTAATGTGGACGGTTTGATTCATTTTTAAATGTATTTTCGCAGTTGAACATTAGGGATGGACGCGAGACGAGACAGAGATTTACAGCTTTTTTGCGAGACGAGAAGCACATTTTTAACATTACGATATAGGGATTTTGCAAGACAAGACAAAGCTTTCAGGCTGTTTTGCGAGACGCCTATTTTTCGTCTCGCGTTCATCCCTAGTTGAACTAAGTTTGAATGAGATAACAAAATTGTTGTTCTTCATATATATTAGATCAATTCTTCTAACACAAAGTATTAAAAAAATGACCGAAGAAGTAAAACCAGGGGACTTGTTTACCTGCCTTCTCACTATTTTTAAAAGAAATCGACATCATTTTTAAGGCAAAATTTTTGAAATCTTATATTCGAATCCAAACTAATCCATGACACAAAAAATAACATGACCTTGTGAAATGATTGTTACTTTTTTTTTTTTTTTTTTTTTTTTTACCCGTACCGGCGAACATTCTCCTTAAAGTCACTGAAAATCATGAATAAATATAAATTCAAGTCTTCGAAATTCTTTGTGACTCACCTGATCCCTGAACGGCAAATTTGCGAAAGACGGCAGATTCTTGGCCCATTTCACAGCCATGAAAAGAAGTCTGGCAGATGTTTCGTAGATGGTTTCTTGCCCGGGTGGTGGACAAGAGAACACCGGCCCCACTTCTTGTGGGCTGACACCACCGTAACTTGGACCCACCATAGGTATTCCCGACTGACGCTGTTGCTCCAGTATTTCTTCTCGCGTCATGTCAGCCATGTGGTTATCAAGAGCTAAAATAAAAGAAAGGAATGTATGAGTTTACTCTTCATACATGCACATTTTTTATTTTAATACATCTTTATCATTATAATCACACGAGTAGATAAAGCCCGCTGTGGAGGATATTACAATGGGCACGAGAAAAAAAAAACATATTTGGCAAAAACCTATATTCTTAACGGTCTAGAAACTAAACATTTAACATTCATTTACTTAAAATAATTACAGATTCTATTTTTAATATTATAGTAACCGAAATAACATTGCTGCCACTTAAGTTGTCGAATTAATTCTAAATTCATGACAACATGCAAACGAAAATCAGAATAATTTCGAGAAGCTATTGCAAAAATTGCAAATCTGTTCGTTTGAAAATAAAATTTAGATGCAGCAGTTTATAATGTTTCCACCCAAATACCGGAATATCCTGAAGTTAAAAATGATTAAAATCAGGGAACGGGTGGATTTTCAGATTTTTAATGTAGCACAAATTTTTGTCTATATCATTACCATGTATTTATAGAAAATTTCAAGCCTATCACACATGGGATGCTAAATAAACGTAATAAAATCCCCACTTTTGTGCTGTAGGATTGAATTTTTACTTTTTAATCTTTAGAGAAATGGCGGTAAAGTTTTATTTCGGCGCGGTGGAACGGAACTGTGACGGAGTTAAAGAATGAACGTAGCTATATATTAGGATTATTTATATTTTGACCGCAAGATTTCAAAAGAAAATTGTAATCAGGAGAGCAATCGAAATAGAAAGATAAACATTTGAAATGGGACTTGAAGTGAAGATGACCTACACAGGTACCGAGATAGGTCCTATATATTTATTTCACCAAAGACACACAAATGTTAAATCTAAGTGTTCTCTAACCTGTGCTACTTTAAAGCTGTTATTGAAAAAAAAAAAAAAACTACAGATATCACAGGACTTTTGAACAACTTTAAAAACAAATTATGTTCGAAATAATTCAAAAGTTCCTTCATTGACACACAGCACAGTGAACTTTTATAAGAAGTAAACCTATATATTTCATAAAATTTCAAGACTGTATCTATATATACAGGATGTTCCAAAAAGATGGTAACACGTTTTAATTCTTCATCAGTTAGAGATATATATATATGGGCAATATAAATTGAAATAATGTTCAAAATAAGGTTAGATAAAATAATACGTTAAGAAAATATTCCTCTCGTTGATTTTCAAAGTGACTCATTTTAAATTTGTATTTCACCCCCGTACAAAAAAATTCGCAGTTAGTAAAATGTACTCGATGCACTAATGAGGTGATGTAAAAAATTTCCCCTATTGATTTTAAAACTTCTCAGATATTTTTAAATAAGGATGATCAGGTGCCATATGCACGAAGGGGACTATGAAGGCTAACCCCTTTAAAAATTGAATACTGTCACTTAATTAAAATATTTTATTTTAAAAAATAGTCTTCAAATTATTTCGAAATCATTTTTTACCGAAAAAAGAAATTAGTTTTTAAATAAGTACTAACATTTATGGAATGGAACACAGTTAAACTCGGTTACAACATCACTGATAAGATTTAATAATTATTTATCACTCTATAACGAGTTGGATTGATAGTGGGTTTTTATTCTATGAACAAGTCAACTGGTACCCAATATTTCGACGTCATAGGAGAGTTGTAACTGTAATCGATGTCACTATAACCGAGTTCAGTAGTATTTGTAGCCCAGCTACCCCTCAACTAAAATCCTGGGTGCGCCACTGTCGGGTGCTATACAACATGAATTTAAATGTAAATGATTATTGCTGAAGCGCAAAAAAATTATTTTCTTCCTTAATTTCTGTACGATCCTTGAAGCGCGATCAGCCGACGTGATTTTTTCACTTCAAGAGAGATTGAAAAGTGGTTTAAGCCAGTATGTATTTATCTTCATATCTCTAATACTTTTTAGAATATCATTCTCAAATTTTGTACATCACCTCATTAATGTATGGGGCAGATTTTACTGATAGATTTTTTTTTCTGTACGGGGAAAGTATAAAATTAAAAAATATGTATATTATTCAGATTTAATCTTCTGTTTTTAATTGATATTATTAAAAATACCTTCTTTTACGTAAATCTGCAATGGATAAAGAAGTAAAGCGTGTTACCATCTTTCTGGGACAGCCTGTACATTATATGTATGTATGCCAGTATTTCGCGTAGCTGAAATCACAGAAGCTAATAATACGAAATTTGGCTTGTATATGTGGCTCATAACAAAAGTGCTCGATAAGAGGAGATTTACCAAAATTGTAAACTTTGGTAAGCGGGGAGAGACCAAAATGTTCTTCTCACATATCCCTCTCTATCTAAAAGAAGAAAAGAGATATTCATAAAATTCTTGCTATAAATGGTAACACGCTCATGTACCTACAAACTTATTTTAGAGCATTTTGAAATTCGTTTTCCAAGGAAAGTGGATGGTCGCTCTTTTACATTTCTTGAGAAAGAAAAAAAAAAAGCAATTATCTATAAAATTCTTGAGCTTAAAATTGTAACAACGACGAATACTATTTTAGGCAAAAGTTGTTTGTAGCTAAGAACATGGTAAAAATGTATTTGTTAAAAATTTATTCTGAAAAAGGACAACATGTTTATGATTCTTTTTTGCATGTTCCGTCTTTTTCATAGAATGACCTTTCGTATGAGTGCATGGTACAGCTTGTGAAGAGGTATTCCAAATTTCTTCGAGTTTTCAAAGCGTTTTTATTCTTTAAAACGAGAAGCTCAAAAGATTCATTATTTTTTAAGAGTACAGCCTAAGCTTCATAAATAAATAATTCCAATAGATTACAAGTAAAGAAAATTGAATTCTCCTGAAAATCCACTTTTCGGTAACTTTGGTATCAGATGTATAGTATGAAAATATTAGAGCGAGTAATTGTAATAAGTGAAGTGAGTTGACTATAAAATAAATTTTTGCAACAGCAATTTGAAGTTTCTCTGTATTTTTTTTTCTGTGTGTAACGGGGAAATGTACTTTTAAAAGAAATTTCCAAAAAGGTGAACACAATTTAATTAACCACAGCAATGAATTATGCAAAAGAAATAAAAAATTCTTTTGACGGTAAAATAGTCTTATAAAAATATTTTGAGAGATAAAAAATCTTTTAAAAACCAAATCGGTCTATGAATTAATTATAAATTTAATTGAATTATGCTTCGTTCGGTGAAAAATATTAATCTGAGGTTACACAGTAAAAAAAATAAATTTAAAGGAAAATGAATTGTTTTTTTTTCCCAACCCCTAGAACAAGTATACGTTTTTGGTTATAAAAACATCAATTATTTTAAACATAAATATATTTTCCTTAATGTCATTAATTCTTTTATTTATTGCATGGAAGGCATTCAGAAAATTTCACACTAGTAAAAAAATATCTTGAATAGCAATTTTTTTTCTAAGTTGGAGAAAAAAAGGGGAATAGTAATGCATTTTACTGTGTAGGTTTCTAAAAACTCGAGTAAAAAATACTTTTTTAAAGATTTTTTTTAATACATTTCTATAAATGTTTATTTGAAGCGTGCAAATGATGAAAAAACTGTTTTTACTTCATTAGACTTTGTAAAAGACATGTTCTAAATTGGATTAATTACAATTCCTTTTGGCTTGGAAATAATTAGCACTATGTGCTAGAGATGTTGGCATACTTAAAAAACGGCCCTTTTATCTATTAAAGCATCTCTCACACGTTTATAAACCCCGTGTCTTTTCTTTTTTTAATAATTTATCCAGAAATAAATTCATTTCAATTAGAGCTCTAATTTAATGTGTCTCAGGTAATTTAATTTTTTAAGGAAAAAAATCATTCAAAAAATCTACAAAGAAAAACAAAAAAATAATATATCCGTTTTTTATTCTCCTGTTGGGTAAAAAAGTTTAATCCAAGTTCTCTGTTTTTTATGAAATTCAATTACTATAAGCAATGATGCAGACATTATGTCAAAAAAGGTATCTACGCCTTTTACACATCAACATCTTTTATTTAAAGGAATTTTTTTTTTCTCCCACTTCATTAGAAAACCGCTTAGTTAAGAAGATAAAAAAGGTAGTATAAAAACTGTGCGAAAGCATTCATCTGATGTAATTTTACTTTTTATATTACCGTTCCATTGTTTTAGTGAATTTAATTTTCTGGGAATATAAGAGAACTCAGGAAAAAAATATATTCTCTTGGCAGCTTAATAAACATTTTATTTTCTTTCGGTTAATTTCTGTAATCACGTTTTCAAAATATTAACTTTTTTGAGTTCTTTCACCCTTTTTTTCTTCTTCTGGGAGTAACTTATTAAAAATGTAAGTTTTTACTTTTTTCTTGCACGAGGTTCCGCTTTGATCAGGCATTTAAAGCTTTTTCAACGTGCATGTACGCATATGTGAATGGACACTGTTTTTTCTTTCTTTCTTTTCTGCGTTCACTAATTTCATTAACACTAGACAACCGCATATTCGGAAGAACCGTCATGCTTCACCTTTTGCTTTGTTACGTTGCTAAAAGGGGGAGTAAAAAAAACGGTTTGTAGCCGTAAAAATAGAAGCATCAAGAAAGGAAGGCATTTCTAGTTTTCCCTCTTTTTCCCCCTTCATTTTTGCGAACATGTAAACTTCTTTGTTTGGAAAGAAGCGGAGGTGTATATAATGAGCACATGAAAATGTGTTAATTAAAAGTAAAAATGAAGAATATACCCAACAAATTTTTTACCTCGTTTTATCTTTTGTGTAAGAGTAGAGTTAAAGGCGTAGTCTAGGAAAAAAAAAAATTAAATAAAAGAAAATGTTTGATACTGTAGAAAGATAAACTTTTTCTTTCTTTTTTTTTTAATTACTGTTCTAAAACTTAATACATATATGTAAATAAAAGTTTTAGAAAATTTCATTGTAAACATTCCATTAAAGTTGATAATTTCAGATGAACCGTGGTTGCATGGAAGTAATCTGGAAAGAAGCTGTTAGAAGAATTTGAAAAACAGTATAGGACTTGATTTCATGATATATATACATATATATTTTTGCAGCATATACTTAGTGTTTTACTTATTATATATATATATATATATATATATATAATATATAATAAAAGAAATGACTTTAGTTTTCAGGTTAATACTTTCACTCATTTCAATTCATGTATGCACACTTCTGTGTTTAGAAATATTATCTCTAATCATAAGTATAGAATAGAGTCTTTATGTACCAATAGTTTTAAGGCTAATAACTTAACTGACCTATATAAAACTGCTATAAAATATAATTATCCCAGTAAATTTCTAACTTCCATTTTATATCCTCTATGTAATCAAAAAAACTGTATGTCCTAATCAGAATATTGGTTGGTGAGGATGGGGTTGGTTGTTGGTTCTTTCTATATTAAAAAAAAAAAAAACATAAAATATATATCTATATATTTTATTTAAAAAAAAAATCTATTTTTAAGAATGGTTGATTACTGGTACTTTTTCCTTTTTATGTGAGTCTGTAACCAATGAAGCCAAACAGAGTACTGTTCTACATAAATATTTTACAATTATATTAGCATAAATAGCAATAATAAATGAATATAATTATTATCAATATCATTATTGTTAATATTATTGCTACAGTATTTCTCCATTTCCACAACCTCAACTAAGTACTTCTTAGCTACTGCAGCTAGTACTACGTAAAACATAGGCTAGCTATACTAGTGTAATATTTATTCTTTTCCTTTCCATACTTCCAAAGTATTATTAATATATCATTTTTTATTCACACTCCATGGCATTACTTGTCTATTGATTGCATTAAGCCTTCTCTGATGGCAACATGCACTAATACTGCCTCCATTACAGAGCTTTGATCTTCGTGTCTCCACTTCCTCGTTGTTTTTTTCTAATAGCTACGGTCGCGCCCCCAAGTTACAAAAGGACCCTAATTTTGGTCAGGTAACTTGCAGAAACCTAGCTATTATTGTTTTTTTCGATTAAATTGAAATGTGTGTGCGGTGGCGCCTGATGATAGAGCACACCATTTCAATATTAATTCCATTTTCCGACTATTTCTGATTACATGTGATTAGGCTTAAAAGCACACCAGTTCTAATTTGGCGCTTTATATTCAATTTTTCCACTCTTTCATTGCCTTAAAAGGCTATATTTAAACACTTATCCGGAATAAGCTCGTTAATTGGCACCATGTGCTATCTACTTTTTTATTTTTTTATATTTTTTTCACTTTATCATTGGATTATCTTGGGATTTCACTTTACGTAAGTAAGCTATTATATATTATATATATATATATATATATATATAGATAGATAGATAGATAGATACAGGGGGATTCAAAATAGATGTTAAAGTGATTATCTTTTAAACCGTAAGTGATGGAAGCATACTTTCAATTAGAAAATTTCGTCAAATAAAAAGTAGCTTTCAGATATGGCAATTTTTTTCTCAGGAGTTGTATACATATTAAAATGCGAAATTTAATTTTTATACGGTCCTCCTTCCCTATCCCTATTGAAAAATGTTTCTCTGTGTCTATGAAGGTAAATGAAAAATGAAAAAAAACTCCATGTTCTGAGAGAAATAGTTATCGAGATATCTCAAGTTAAAATTTTTAGCGCATGTCGCCAAATACTAAGGGGGTGTCGCAAAAGTGAGGACAGTAAAATTACTTTTCAACTGACATTAATTTATGTTAGCGGTCATTCAACAGCTACATTTGGTTCCTGGAAATCCTATTTTAACAAGAATTTTCCTGTAATGTATGTTTGTCACTTTCTAGTGACAGTTAACCGACACCATTACTTTTTCTATTACACTTGGGAATTTCTTCTGAAGAAGCGTTGCGTAGTTAGTGAGTTATCCTCCTATAACACAAAATTATCAATAATTTCATAACTCAGTATTTATTAGTTCAGGTAGAATTTTTCCTCTTAATTTTACGCATTTGAAAGAGTTTAATTGACATTTTCCGAGAAAGGGATCATGATTTAACTTTTATTTTCGCGTGAAAGCTGTCGCCAACACAGAAGATAGAGTGTAGTAAGTCGTCAAATGTAACATCAAATATCACACTAACTATTTCATTTAGAGGAATGGGATTTTTTAAAAATTAAAATTCTTAGACACAGGGCAATATTTTTCTAAATCTAAGTGATAGGAAATGAGGGACCGTATAAAAAATAAATTTTGTATTTTAATATGTATACACTTAATAAAAATGTTGCGATACACACTTAATAAAAATGTTGCGATATCTGAAAGCTACCCTTTAGAACGAAATTTTCTAATTGAAAGTATTTGTCGGTCACTTACGGTTTAAAATATAATCGCTTTAACATCTATTTTGAATCACCCGGTATAACACACACACACACACACACACACACACACATATATGTATGCAACACCTTTATATTCTTCTTTTCACTGTTACTCTTTTATTTTGTGGCAACACCGGTTTTCACATACTACAATTTTTAATTTTGGCAACACTTTATGCTCACTTTCCATATGTTTGCTACCACTCCAGAATGGTACGCCAGTGTTTTTTTCTATTATTTTCTATTAATTCTATTATTGTTTTCCTTTTTTTTTTATTTTATAGTAAGATAGAGCCTAAAACGTGTGGAGTGAATATCTTTTCTGATATGCCACACAACCGAAATCCTACTATTTTGATTGTCTTTAATTATAATCTACTGGTTATAGCTCCTGACGATGGTGCGAGTGGTTATAATTTTCGTTCCATTCTATTATCACATTGTTTAGTTGTACTTTGTTTGGCTCAGCATCTCTCTTTTTTTTTAACCCCTCTCCCCAAGTTTGTAATTATTGCATCTGCTGTTATATATTTGTTCATGCGAGGCATGTCATATTTGCAGTATATTTTGTGTTTTACTTATTAGTTATAAATATATGTATGGTTTCTAACAACATGCTCAGTAGGGTATGTTGTTCAAAAATATACATGTCCGGACAAAAAAATTAACATATCAGAAAAAAAATAATTATTTATCTATCTATCTATATATATATGTAATTTCAAAAAAGGCAGTAATACACACAAAAGTAAAAATACACTAATCTATGGAGAAAAGAAACCATTCGCCCCAAGCTATACTGAAGAACATAAAATGCATAATTAATGCTACGATATAGACAAAGAGGTCATGAAACAATAGAGGTCACGTACAGGAAGGCCCCTCATAAAAGTTTCAAAATTCATTTTTTTAAGGACTATTCTCTGAAAATACATATAATATTTTTGCACAAATGTTTGGCCTATTTCTAAAGTGAGGTAAGTGAAGTTGTGTGTTCAATATTAAATTTGGAAAATAATAATAGCATTCATTTTTTCATTAAAATGAAAAAACATTACAAATCATGTTTTTATCGAGCATAGTTTCTTTGTTTGAAATCTAAAACAAAATAATTTTTCTAGAGCATAAGACACCATTTCTTCAAAACTTACACAGTTTTATATTACTACTTGTGTACACAGTGCAACTTTTCCCGATTTCCAGTCTTCTTAATTAGAGGAATATGAAACGACTTTTTACATGTAGTTCAAAAAATACGTGCCCGATCGCAATTTTTGCATGTCTTAGGCACAGTGGCGTGGCGTATCCAAGGGGTGAGGTTTACCTCCCCCCCCTCACCCCTTGATACTAAGTGTGATGAAAATTAGGCTGTTCACTACAGTTTTTTCACATGTTGGTGTGCATAACAAACATAATCTTTTCTCTACGAAGCTGCTCGAATTTACTACTAACTTTTTTTTCATTACTCTCATGATTGAGTAACTCTTGAAAATAACCCTGCCCGTAAGCGACTTATTTATCGCATAAACTGTTTTTCCTGGCAAACAAACTTTTGAGAACAAGAGTGGAAGTGGCCCTCTTGGTGAGTATGTCCCTTTTCCACCCCCCCCCCCCCCTTCTGGATCCGCCAATGCACCAATTGAAAATAGTTTTACTTAGAAAAATAATTGGTATGGAAAGCGTAAACTTCTGTGATTTAACCACGCTTACTCACATTTGTGCATATATATTGTTACGAATTTTCGGGGCAACCCGCTGCTCTGGGGCTTAAAATGGTTTAAAATTCGTATTCTACGCTTCAAATAGATAATTTTTGCTTTTTGTTGCATCAAAATCGGCCAATTAGAACCGGAGATACGGAGGTTTCGCTTTCCCATGTTTTTCTATGGGCTTCTAGAAATCTCGAGAAATATTAGTCCTAGAGCTTAGATCTCTTCACTTTTGAGGACTTATTTTTGGCGCCAAATTTGGCGATATTTCGCCAAAAGTCGCCAGGCTTGGCGACTTTTTTTGGTCATTTGGCGCGATTTTCCCAATGGGGCCTGGAAGTTGTTTTTCCTGCATTAAAAACGCATAATAACCTAACATTCCTCTTCTATGACTTTAGAACGACGAACCCCAGGAGTAGCAGAGTAATTCCGCAACATTTGGTGTCAGAATCGGGATTCTAAAGAAGGACTTTAATTTTCCAGTTTATGGTTTTGACTAGACAAAAAATGGAAGAACAACTTCAAAAGCTCATGAATATGATGCAAGAAATGAAAGCCGGACAAGACGAGATGAAAGCCGGACAAGAACAGATGAAAGCCGGACAAGAACAGATGAAGGCGGATTTAGAAAAGAAAATTGAAGCCGGACAGACCGATTTAGAAAAGAAAATTGTAGCCGGACAAGTCGAGACGAAAACCGGATTGGAGGAGTTAAGAGCCGCACACAACGAGATGAAATCAGGACTGGAGCGGAAAATAGAAACCGGGCTAGAAGAAATGAAATCCGGACTGGAGAGAGTAGAGACAAATCAAGAAAATATGGAGAAGAGAATGTCGCTCCTCGAAGAAAGTCAAGCGAAATACGAAGAAAGAATTGAGGAAAAGATCGATCACAAGTTAGAAGAAAAACTGGACAGTCTGGTAAAGCTGGGAAAGGTACCAGAAAACATCAGGTTGTCGTCACGCCACCCAGCAGTGAAACTAACGCCTTATGACGGAAAGACTCCCTGGGAGGCTTACAAGACCCAATTTTCAATCGTCGCCAGAGCCAATGGTTGGAGCGAGTCCGAGAAAGCTAATCAACTGGCCGCTTCCCTTAGCGGAGATGCAATTAATGTATTGCAAACTATCGGAGCGACGAAGATAGGAGATTTTGACGCCCTTGCCAGTGCCTTGGAGATGAAATTCGGAGAGAAGTGCCAGAAAGAATATAGTAGAATCCAACTTAAGTCAAGGATGCAGAGATCTGGCGAGACCCTTCAAGAGCTGGCTTCGGACATAGATAGGCTTTGTCATCTAGCTTACATGGACCACCTTGATAATGTCCGAGAAGAAATGGCGGTGCGTCATTTTATTGAAGCCATCCGTGATCCAGAAACCTAAAAGTCACTTATGTTGGAAGATTATCAGGATTTGAAATCTGCTCTCGTCTTCGCGATGAAGCTAGAAGCAGCTCAGCGGGCCGTCAGGAAAGATCGGCATGCTGTTAGAGCTGTCACGGTCCGAGAGGGAGCTGACAAAAACACGGAGAGCGTCGAGAACAGGTTGAAGAGAATTGAAGATCTCATAGAACGAAAATTAAGATCCGATAGAACGAGAGATGGCCCAAAAAAAGTGAAATGCTGGAAGTGTGGCGTCGAAGGCCATGTACAAAAGCATTGTGGTCGAAAGTCTCATGACCAGCAAGAGAACTCTAAGATCATGAAAGAGGGAAACTAGGAGGTGGCCATCTCGCGGGGCGGAGGTTGCCAGATAGTCAAGAGCCCCACCTAAAAGTCTTGCAGATTTCATCAGTGAATGGCGGCAGTAATGGACTCTTCGTACTGGGATATGTTAATGGTTCCCCATGCCACATGGTGATTGATACTGGAGCGAACGTAACCATCATAAGGACGGATCTGGCCAAGAAATTAAATTTGAAGATTATCTGGACTCCGTCCTCGCTGACCCTCCAGACTGTGACAGGTGACAAGATCGAAGTGGGCGGAAAAGCGCAAGTAGAAATCACGTTTGGAAATGCCAGATACGACCATGTGGTATATGTCGCCAATATTACAGACTCTTTTATTCTCGGACTGGACTTTTTAAAATCACACAAATTTAATTTGGACTTTAAGAATAATGAGCTTCGTTCAGACTCAGAAGAAATAGCTGCGTTCGATATTAGAAATGAAACTGTTTTGTCTGTTCAGCAAATAATAGCCCAGACTGATATCACTCTACCTCCCAGAACTGATTCAATAATTTCTGGAACAGTAAAAGAAAGCAATAAATTCCGTTTTGGATTAATCGAACACCCAAACAATAGTGATTCCGTCAGAGGAGTACTTGTGGGAGCAACACTTGTGGACTTGTCGAGAACAGAAATTCCAGTTAGAGTAGTAAATGTGACGGACAAGTCAAAGGTGATAAAGAAAAATGAAGTGTTGGCGACATGCACTCCTGTTACCTGCATTAATAAGAACATCAGCCAAACGACAGCTAAATCTTCCGAGTGCCTGACGAAGGAATTAATACAAGACGTGGAGTTAACGTCAGAACAGAGAAGCGCTGCGGAGAAAGTAATAGCTGAATTTGAAGACCTCTTCTCCCGTACTTCGGGTGACTGTGGCCGTACGAGCTTAACTCAACATAGGATAGATACAGGCAGCCATTCTCCCATCAAGCAACATCCTAGGCGGCTGCCGTTTGCTAAGCAAGAAGAGGTGAGCAGACTTTTAGAGGAGATGCAGCGTGATGACGTCATCGAGCCATCGACTAGTCCGTGGGCCTCGCCGATTGTTTTGGTCCGAAAGAAAGATGGTTCCACCCGGTTCTGCGTAGACTATAGACGTCTGAATGACATTACCAAGAAAGACAGCTACCCTCTTCCCAGGATAGACGACACATTGGACACTTTATCGGGAAACGAATGGTTCTCCACTCTGGATCTCAAGAGTGGCTACTGGCAAGTAGAAATCCATCCCGATGACCGTGAAAAGACTGCGTTCACCACGGGACAAGGATTGTGGCAGTTCAAAGTTATGCCTTTTGGACTCTGCAACGCACCGGCTACATTCGAGCGTCTAATGGAGACAGTGTTGAGAGGACTTTCCTACGAAGCATGTCTCGTTTATTTGGACGATATCATCATCGTCGGAAGGACTTTCGAAGAGCATCTCGAGAACATTCGAAAGGTACTGCAGAAATTAAAAGAGGCAAACTTGAAACTAAGCCCGTCGAAGTGCAACTTGTTCCGTCGGGAAGTACGTTACCTCGGGCACATAATATCCGCCCACGGAGTCCGAACCGATCCCGAAAAGACGTCCGCAGTCAAGAACTGGAGTCGTCCCGAGAATATCCATGACTTAAGAAGTTTTCTCGGTCTGTGTACTTACTATCGAAAATTCGTGAAGGGCTTTTCTCAAATTGCAAGACCTCTTCACAAATTGACCGAGACTGGACAGAAATTTCTATGGACTGAGGAATGTGAGGACGCATTCAACGAACTGAAGACGGCTTTAACATCTTCGCCGATCCTGTCGTATCCTCACCCTGACAAGCCATTTATCCTGGACACAGACGCAAGTAAGGAGAGCGTCGGAGCAGTTTTGTCCCAGGAGATAGATGGCCAAGAACACGTCATTGCTTACTGGAGCAAATGCCTTTCAAAGGCAGAACGTAACTATTGTGTTACGAGAAAGGAACTCCTTGCTATCATTAAGGCCGTGGAGCACTTCCATCATTACCTGTACGGCCGAAAGTTCCTGCTCCGAACGGACCATGCCTCTTTAACCTGGCTTCTAAATTTCAAGAATCCGGAGGGCCAAATAGCCAGGTGGATACAGCGATTACAAGAATATGACATCGAGATACGTCATCGGAAAGGGTCATATCATGGAAATGCAGATGCTTTGTCGAGAAGGCCCTGCATAGACAGTTGTCGCTATTGCTCCAGGGCAGAGAAAAATTACCATCTGAAACATCCCGTTGTCCGCCAAGTTACATCATCGACACCATCCCAAGATCCCTGGAGTGACGAAAATGTTCGGGCGGACCAATTAACAGACAGCGACATCAAACCTATTGTGGAATTTATGGAAAAATCCAGCGCTAAGCCCAGTTGGCAAGAAATATCATCTTACAGTCCGGCAACAAAACAGTACTGGGCTTTATGGGATTCGCTTCGCCTGAGGAATGGAGTCCTGTATCGTAAATGGGAGTCGGACGACGGCAAGATGCTCCGATGGCAGTTAGTACTCCCTCGTTCGAGGATTCCGAAGGTTCTAGAAGAACTTCATAATGGCTTAACTGGAGGCCATTTTGGCGTAATGAAGACCCTGCAGAAAGTTCGCGAGCGCTTCTACTGGGTTAGGGCTCGAGGCGACGTCGAAAAGTGGTGTCAAGCTTGTGACGCCTGTTCCGCCCGTAAAGGCCCGAAGTAACGAAGCCGTGGAAGACTACATCGTTATAATGTAGGAGCGCCTTTTGAGAGGATTGCCCTCGACATCCTGGGACCTCTTCCGCGAACTTCGGATGGCAACAAATACATCCTAGTTGTCATTGACTACTTCTCTAAATGGCCCGAAGCGTTTCCTATTCCCGATCAAGAAGCTACGACCGTAGCAGAGGTACTGGTGCAAGAATGGATTTCCAGATATGGAACCCCTCTGCAACTTCATTCCGACCAAGGAACGAACTTTACCTCTGCAGTCTTTAAAGGACTATGCCAACTTCTCGGAATGGACAAAACCCAGACTACGCCTTTACACCCACAATCCGACGGCATGGTGGAGAGGTTCAATCGTACAATTTTGAACAACCTCTCGCTCCTGGTATCTAGGAATCAAGAGGACTGGGACAAGAAACTCCCCCTGTTCCTGCTGGCCTATAGGAGTGCCGTCCATGAGACTACCGGCTTCACACCTTCCCAGATGCTGTTCGGCAGAGATCTTCGTCTTCCCGCCGATCTAGTGTTCGGCCGCCCTCCAGATGCGCCTTCCTCGCCAGAGGAGTACGTGGAAAACCTTCGGGCACGGTTTGAAGATGTGCATCATTTTGCTCGGGAGCGGATCAACCTGAACACGGAAAAGATGAAGACTCGCTACGACACGAAAGCTACGGGACACGAGTTCCACGTAGGTGACAAAGTTTGGCTATGGAATCCTACTCGACGGAAAGGCCTGTCTCCCAAGCTGCAATCGCCGTGGGACGGTCCTTACACAGTCCTAAACCGGCTGAATGACGTCATCGTACGGATTCGTAAGTCACCAAACTCGAAGCCAAGAGTTGTACATTACGATCGGCTAGCCATCTACCGCGGTTGTAATTAGCTCAGACCATGGTCACTATGGCGTAATTCCTATTTTCTTTCAACTCTCATTTCTTTCCTGTCTTTCTCTTCTCTTCCTCTTTCGTCAACTTTCTTTCACTTACTACTTACGCCATGTTTAGTGTATATATTTGTAATATATTGGATTTTATTAATGTGTATTTGTTATTACATTGATTACTTATTACAGTGTAATTATTTATTATGTTGATTATTTATTTATTAATGTGTATTTGCTTATTGTGCTATTGATTACTTGCTTGAATTATGTTGTTAAGATCTTGTTAAGTGTTATATAGTGTAGGTACCTGTGTGACCTCCTCACTAGGGATTGTACTGCCCGGGACGTGCAGTCCTTGGGAAGGGGGCAATGTTACGAATTTTCGGGGCAACCCGCTGCTCTGGGGCTTAAAATGGTTTAAAATTCGTATTCTACGCTTCAAATAGATAAATTTTGCTTTTTGTTGCATCAAAATCGGCCAATTAGAACCGGAGATACGGAGGTTTCGCTTTCCCATATGTTTTTCTATGGGCTTCTAGAAATCTCGAGAAATATTAGTCCTAGAGCTTAGATCTCTTCACTTTTGAGGACTTATTTTTGGCGCCAAATTTGGCGATATTTCGCCAAAAGTCGCCAAGCTTGGCGACTTTTTTTGGTCATTTGGCGCGATTTTCCCAATGGGGCCTGGAAGTTGTTTTTCCTGCATTAAAAACGCATAATAACCTAACATTTCTCTTCTATGACGTAATCAAAATTCACGCTTTATGTAGAACCCTCGAGAAATTGACTTTTCTGGAAACCTCTTGTACCTCCTGCGTCGGCTATTTATAAGAAGCGGGCATCGCCCCGGAGTCAGTCAGTTGCGAGTTGAACATTCAATGTGTGAAGAGCTCTGAGTACGCTTGTTTTGTGTGAACTGTTAGTGCTATAGAAGCTGTGTTTTAGCTTGCTTTGTGAAGCTGTTTTTAAAGTGCTGTGTGTAAATTCTTCATTACTGTGTCTTAAGGTATAGTGTACTATATCCCTTGAATATTTCCACGGAATTTTTGCCTGTAAAAGTGACTTATTTTGTGTGAGAAATACAGCATTTGTGAGAGCTTCTGATCCAAGCGGATTGTTAAAAGCACGTTACTGCTAGATTGTGCTTGTGAATTGTGTGCAGCTGATTGTTCTACGAAGTTCTAGAAGAAATAAAGTTTGTGTTCCATCCTGACAAGTGACTTTTTACTTGAACTTTTTACACCAACTGGACTTTAGAACGACGAACCCCAGGAGTAGCAGAGTAATTCCGCAACAATATTATTATGTATGTATGTGTGTATGTTTATATATCAGTGATCAGAAAAATGACCCCCGCCCCCTCTTGCAAAACTTCTGGTTACGCCACTGCCTGGGCATGTCGGGTAATATTAGATTATTATTTGCTTAATGCTGTAGTAAGTCAAACTTAACAAGTGTGAACTAGTTTTGGGATAGTCTTCTTACTCTGAACGATTGTCAAAGCATATGTTTATCAAGACGCTTACAAAAATATTCAGATCTATGATTTTCAAATTTTCATATTTAAAAGTTTACACAAAAAAAAGGAAAAGAAAAAAAAAGGAGAGAAAGAACGCTTCTTCCACTACCCCTCCTCCGATATTCTTGAAATAGTTCGCATTGATGAGAGAACTAGAGAATTATCAGCTTTCAGAAATGCAAAATTAATCAAAGAGAAAATATTCTTTGAAAGGCATTTAACAAACAGTTCATATTTTTAAATGAGATATTATTAAAGAAGCACTTTTTTTTTCAGCACAAATATAAAGCTTGTGCAAAAGATTGCATATTCGCTTCCAAAATAATACAAAAGAAAAAATTAAAATTCCATTTTCATAGCAGAGAAAATAATTAAACTCTAAAAATCAAGTTTCTCAATGGATTATTTATAACAAGAATACTGATTTATAAAAAGCTAAAAATGATAAAAGGTAAAATCGAAACAATTGATTCACAGAATAAAAAATATTTAATCCAGAAATTCAAATAAATCTAAAAAAGTTAAACGTCATGCTATTTTAAATAAAATGCAGAGTAAATAAAAGGCAAACGAAGATTACAGACTACCAAAGAGAATAACTTTCTTTTGGAATATTTTATGCTACAGTTTTTTAAAATTAAATACGAGCATTAACAAAGCAACTCTGATAGTTTTTTATAACAATACATTATAAAATCAGTGCTTTTAATTAGATTTAATCTTTCAGGTACTTTGTATCTCTCTTTTTAAACTGAAGAGAGAAAGACTCAATTTTTAATTTCTCGAGCTTTTTCACGTGTGCGAAGAACTATTTAGTTTGGAATCCCTCCTCTCACACGCCTGCATAAATCTTTGAAGTTTAAAAACGTTTGTTTTTAATGAGAAAAAATATTTTTATAGAGGTGTTTATTTTAACATTAAAAATTAGAACTAAATATTTGGGCAAAAACAAATTGTAAAAAAATCTAAATTCAAACATTTTGCTGTTTAAAGTTACATTTTAAATAATAGCATTTTAGATTTTCAAAATTTTCATGTTGAATATTATTTAAACTGAATATTTTTTTAGTTTTGTGTTTAGCGTTTCACTGAAGTGAAATTGTTAACCAAGCATTAAGGAATATGGTTTTGTATTATGTAAATTATTGGATATATATATATATATATATATATATACAGGGTGTGACTGAGACTTTTATTCCTCCAATATTTATCATACCTATACAATAAATTACAAAGTTACATAAAAAAGGTGCATAGTTAAAGGTGCTCTGAAGCTTTCTAAGATGAAAGGCTGAAACTTTTTATATCACCTCATTAATGTATGGAGAACATTTTACTAACTGTCTTTTTAGGTCAGTATTTTTGGGACGCCTTGTACGTATATATACTTAAAAAATATACTTTGGAAGGAGTACGCATGGCTCACGCTAGACTTCAAAATCTGCGGGTCATGTTGACTCGCAGTCAATAAAAGTGAGAGTCAATTTTTGAAAACTGCGAGTCAAAATCAAAAAACTAGTTTTTTTTTTTTTAAATCTAAGAAAGAGAAAATAAAGACGTTCCTTTTTTCTCATGTAATTATTAATTTTCACCTACATATTGATTTCTCCACAATGCACGATTAATATAAACTAGATTACAGACATGAGTTACATAACTGTCCGGCTGAAATTTTGCGAGTCAAATTTGACTCGCACACTGTTATAAATATAAGTTCAACGTTTCACCAAATAACCGGTGAAAACAGAGAGCTACAAGCAATGCCATATCCCTTGAACCACTTTGGTGGTTCTTTTGAAAATGCCTGAAAAATGTCATGTGCAAGTCGAACCAACTTTTCGAAATTTTCGGTTCAAATTCCGAAAAGTCGGATTTCCGGTGAAACCGATTTCAAAACAATATGGCTGCCCACGCTGTTCGCTCGCGTTAGGATAGGGACTCCGTACCTTTGCGGAAGGTAAGAAAAAGTGTTAATTTTTTCTCATTTTGTATTAATTAAGTCTATAAACAATGTTTAATAGTTTTTGAATAAGACAAAACCTCGATGTTGTTCAATCACTTACCGTACATTTGGTTAGATATAAAACCCTAGTCTTGGTTCAAGCTTTAACCATATAGTAGGTTAGAGAAAAATTCTATATATTGGTTCGAGCTTTAACCATTTAATTGGTTAGAGAAAAATCCTGTATATTGGTTCAAGCTTTAACCATATAGTCGGTTAGAGAAAAATCCCAGATCCTGGTTCAACGTTTCACCGCAAAAATGGTGCTTGAGGAAGCACCACTAAAATGGTGAATCCTAGCACCACATTTTTCAAAATATCGGTTGCAGCTAAATTCGCACCGGAATTTTGGTGAAACTTTGAACTATTTTTCTAACAGTGCAGTTTCAAAAAGTGAGAGTCAATTCTTTCAAAAAATATCGATTTACGCGTAAAATGCGAGTACGCGCGAGCCCAGAGTACGGCCCTTAATTATACTTTACATAAGCAATTGAATGTAAGAAGAAACACAAAAATAGTTTTTCTAATTGAACGAGAAAGCAAAGATTTACAGATTCAGGCACCTATAGAAGACGTTTTGATTGTTTGCCTGAATTGTCTGCTTGTTTTTTGTACTTTTATCAACGGTAAAATTAAAATACATTAAGGCATGAGTGTTGAATAGATGTTGTTGAACTACAGTCTAAAATATATTAAATAACAATAAATAAATAAATTCTGAAAAGCTCCATATAACTCTGAATTATAACGGCGGATTAAATTTTTAAAAAGATTTTTAAAATGCAAATGTGTTCAGAGGCTGTTGATCTTCCTTTCCTCTAGGGCAACCGTAACAAAAACGATGAAAAAATTTAAAAAATAAATAATAATAAAAGTAAGAAATTCTTTTTAAAGGCCAATGAAGAAAAAAAGAAAAAAAAATCAGTACAAAGCACAAACGAAAATTAGAAGAGAACAAATTTCAGAAGAAACAAAACAAACAAACTGGAAACGAAAAAAGAAAAGAACTACAACAATGGAAAAGAACAACAGTGGGAGAGAAAATGCAACAACAAACACAAGGGAAGAAGAGGAAGGTCCAATCTTTGTCTCTCTCTCTTGTATTTTTTACCTTCCTTGTGGTCGTGGTCCCTCTCGATCTTGGCCGCACTCCGCTCGGCCAGGTAATGGTTGACTGTCGGCCTGTGCGGTGGCTGGGGGTAGACTCCGACAGTCGCCGCAACGCCATCCCTCAGCAGTCGCTCCGACTCGAGCTCCGACAGGCTCTCCGGCCGAATGGTCGCCGTGTTGCGCGGCTGACGCTCGTTCTGAACCGCTGCGGAGGAGAGGAGAAACAGCGTCAAAAAAGAGGCATGGAACAGCCAAGTGAGAAAAACAGCAAACAGTTTTAAAAGAGGAGAGTTACAACCCTCCCAGATGGGGTATTCCGATCACTGACCTCCGGTTTTTCACTGCAACACACACATGCATGTTTTCGGTGACTAAAATATGTATACTTTTTTCTTTTTTTCGAAAATTTTGAAAGTATTGTTTTGGACTGATTATCCCTTCCATGGAATTGTTTTTGTCTATTTTTTTTTTTTTTCGATACTTACGTATAATACCGTCACCCATTTTAAACAATATTTTTTTTTTCTCCAAATCTGTGAGATTTGACGTCAGTAATGGGAAACAGTAGCGCAATTCTCTACCGTTACTAACCCTATTTCATCACGTCAGTTAGCCATTTACTTCTTAGCTACACTATTTTAATTATTCTGTCGTAAGATTTTGGGTCGCGAAAATCATTTACCTCCATTCGATTCAGTCGGTGGTACAATACTCAAATACCTATATTTCTTATACATGGCATCTTGAGATACGAATTTAATTCGTTGCTTAGTCAAAATACTCGTTTCTTGAAACAATTCTCCCCGTTCCCCATTGAAATTACTGAAATATGAATAATTAACGAGGCTAAAATAAACCTTTCCAAATTTTATATAATCATGTATTTATTGTAAACACATATTTCTTATAAGGTTTTCCATTAAGAGTGTGGTACTTTTTAAAATTTGATTTTAAAAACAGGCGTAATGTATTAAAGTAAATTGTGCTTTATTTTGAAGCTTAGACCATTGTAATTATGTTCTGAACAAAATATCGTTCAAATTTTTATCACGTCTTTGAAAATACTGACACCCCACCAGTGGCTGAGAGGTTCTACTCTCGAAAATGAAAGGAGAGAGGTGAAAGGTTCAAATCCTGGTCGCGCCTGCCGACCTAACCGTTCAGAGTTTTCCGTGGTTTTCTCCAAAACCTCACGTAAATACGGCCTAAGATCCCTTAGAAAGTCCCCCCACCGAGGGCATTCTCCCTATAGGCCTAGGACCGGCTTTAATCCATAAACACAAAACATGACGCAAGCGCCAACCCCAATTGTTAATCACTCTGTCCAATATTAGTAACAGTATGCCTGCAATAGCCGATAGCCTCCCGAGCGTTCACCTCGAAATGTGACAAAGTTAGTAGCTTATCTGCATAGACCTGAGCTTTGATATAGCCCCAAACTTGGGTGTTATGTTACATGACTGGGTGGCCAATTCACAAAATCATGTCTTGAGATAATGCTGTCGCTAAACTTCTCTTTCAGCAAATCGAGCGTAGCTGTAGCTGTGTGATAATTCTGAGCTCAAAATTTATGCAATGTCTAAGCCACAAAATAAAGGATAATTTACTTTATAACGCTCAGTATCTTTCTTTTTTTTTAATCCAAATTTCAAAAAGTATCATTTGTAATAAAATAAATAGATACAAATAAAAAAATACAAAAATCAATAGATACAAATAAAAAAAAGACCTATATAATGTAAAAGAGAAAATCCATCCTGTATTAAATTTTCCTTTCATTTTACTTCTATTTTTATGATGTAACTCCACACTTTCACTTATAGGTAGCTCGTACCCCGAATTCTGATTCGTATCTCAAGTCAAAACTTGGCCTAGTGATAGTTCGCATGTCAAAAACCTCATACATTAGGGCATTCGTATTTCAAGGTATCACTGTATTTTGAAGTGGTTTTCTCTTAAATAGGGTTATTTTCATCTAAATTCATTTCTTGCAATATTAAAATTGCCTAAATTCACTGACATTTTAAGACATATATCATTCCATCTCATTTGCGTTTAGAACTCAGATTTGGCCTATTTGCTTTTATTTTTGAAAATATGTGGCGTAGAATATTGTCACCTAGCTTGCATCGTTGAATGTTCTCTGGGACCCATGATGAAGAGCAGTTATAGACTCTCTCTTCAGAGAGCATTTAAATACCCATTCTGGGAAGCATCGATAGATATTTAGAGTGATCTTTTTCGTTGCGTCCTTGCAACGATATGAGAGAACAGGTCAAATCTGAGTTCGTTGGAGCGCTAAACTCGTTACTAACAAGCTGCAACTTTTACGTGTGTAACGGGTGGAACTTGATATGGAATGGCACCGTTCATTTTTGCACCTTTTTCACGGAAGCTTAGAGGGTTAAAAGAGATAAAGGGAAAAGACTGGTTTTGATTTGTTTCGAAGAAGGCAAAAGAGATTAAAGGTTAATTCATTAATCCCTTAATATTCTGAACTTAGTTTGAGCAATTCAAACTTGCATAATTTGTGAATTTTGAAGTTCTTAGAGGACAAATATAAATTAATGCTTCTTTTAAAAAATAAAGTGAGATTCGGAGTCGTTCATTAGTTAAAATATGCTGACTAAGAAAGAATCAGCCCCCCTCCCCCGAAAAAAAATCCGTTTTTGAATGCACTGATTTGACGAGAACGTCACTGTTAAGGGATTTAAATAAGCGTGAAGTATGACAACTAAGAAAAACAAACAAACATTTAAATAATAAAAATCAAAATAAAGATTTTAAATTCTATACGCAACAAATGTGAAAGAATGAATTCTTAAAAAAGAATTAAATATGTGTAACTCGTCCATTTAGAAGCAAGCAAAATTTGCAGGTGTTTCTTTATACTCAGTGTTTTGAAAAAAACCAAAATCTTTCCATGCCAAGCTGTAGCTTAGATTGGTAAATCGCGATTTATAGCTTATATTTTCTTCGGTAAAATGGGTGGGGAATCCGAATTCTCGTTGCAATCTCTCATTAGTGGATTATTTAAATTCTACGGTACGTAAAATTATTTTATATTACGTTTTAGCAGTTACAATCCTAAAAGTTGTCGTGAATTTCCGTGGTTTTGCCATTTTTCATCTCAAAACGGTGCAATTTACACCTTTTATTTTAGTCTCATAAAGCATATATCAAATTTCCTTACGAATTTTGCAGAGAATTTATGAATGCTAGCTATGACTTTTACATAGCACCAAGCCATGCTGGATTCATTTTATTTATTTATAAATTCTTCTAGGTTATACAGTTTATTAACTGAAATAAATTTTTAAGACAAGCGAAACTTGTGATTGTCATTTAATAGCAAATGATTACTAAACTGTTTAACCAAAGAGGTTTTGTTAAATTCAAAACAACTCTGTTCGGAATACGAATAAAATGTATGCAATTCTTACTTAATACCTTAATTAGAGTTGCATAAATTACTTCAACACTAAAATAATAAAATCAAAATATCTCCTTTACTCTCCCCAAATCAAACATTAAAGATTTTTAAAAAATGTTGCTTAGCAAATAAATAAAGCAATTCAAAAATAAATTACCTATAAAATATTACCAAAAGAATGTCAACTTTCTCAAAAATTTATAAATAAACAATCAATACAAACGTAAATCGCTGTGTTTCATTAAAAAACAGTTAAACATTAAAATTTAATTTTTGAAAGGCCATTAAAAATGAAAACAGTTATCCGAACGAACAGAGGAAGAATTTTCCCGGTCGCCATAAAAAGACATATTGGACTTTCTCGCCATAATTACAACCAATGTTCTGGAATATGCCGTATGGAGAAAACGAAGATTATAAAGGGATGATGTCCATATTGCCAAAGCATGCATCGAAATAGCTCAGTAGTTGTCGTAGAACGGCGCTGAAGTCAAGTTAAATCTCTGAATATTAGTTACACGCTTAAATCTATTGATTAAAACTAACACTCATTTATTGATTAAATTTCTTATCGGCCGATTTAAATCCTTTTACGCCAAAAAATACTCATTCAAGACAATAATTTGTGAATGCCTCAATTCGCCCCAGCACTCCCCATCCGCTATATTCTATTTAACTCATTTTCCGCAAAAATCTTGTCTAACTGGAGAATTCTGTCTGTCTCTTCCCCCCACGACCCATATCCTATTACTGTCACGTGACCACGCTCTTAACGGATCATAGTAAAAAACGCGGCCAGGCCATAGTTGTGTGTGTATTCCGCTGGTGATAGTTTTATGTTATATCCGAATACCAAATGCATCTTTTTCATATTCAGAGTTGTGAAATAAATTCAGCCTAGATATGGAGGAGATGCTTTAGGTAAAGATTTCGCTTTAATGACATAGTTTCTTACGATTGGATTATAAAAAGCTGTTGTAAAACAAATGAAGTTATGATATCTCCACCCAAAGTAAGTAGTATTTTACCTTTTACATGTCAATAAATTGGGTTGCTGCTTTAATTAAATCTCACAGCTGGTTTAACCATGATTGCATTTCTGTATTCTGACTGTACTGTGAATTCGTTTTATAACGAGAGACTATAGTGAAATTATATTCTATTTATTAAAAAAATACTTTTTTATAGTGTATTAAGATATATGTAATGTATTTGCCTTGATTTAAAATTTATTTTCTCGGGCTTATAATAATAGATTAGAGCTCTGATAATAAAAAAATGAAGAAAACAAATCATTCAATATATTAATCAAAAACAGCAAATTTTAATAAAACACCCTTTTTCTAGCTTAAAATAATAATCTTAAGAGTACAGATATGTTAATTAAAAAAGGGCTGATTTTGCAAAAACGCTCATTCTATAGCTTAAATAATAATCATAATTGAGTACAGTTATATTAATCAAAAACGGACAGACACTCCTCATTTTTGATTATTATTTAGCCTAAATGGAGCTGTTGTATAATGCTCAAAAATTGAGAATTTTTCGCTCCATTGATTTTTGTCGATTAATTGAGCAAATTTTACTCAATCGGGAGAATGGCTGTTTGAAGTCAAAAATTGAGTAAAAATATACTCCGTTTGATTATTATTTTACTCAATAGATTTAAGCGTGGAAATTAATGGAACTGTAGCGCTAAAATGACATTATGGAAAATAATGGTACATTAAAAAAAATTATTTTAGTGTGTGTGATTGAAAACATAAGAGGAGAGGCAGGTGTTATGGAAAAGTTGGGAAATATGGAGTACCGAGTTTTTGGCTCTGTCAAATGGTATTGTCACGTGCGAACACCATGGACAACTCAAGAAAGATTCCCGTGTTAAAGTACAATGAGAGTTGACCGCTTATTGCTGTCATAACACTCGCTACTAGCAAAGAGTGTTTTATGATTTTTAAGATTTATTAATATAATAATAGTAATATATATTTTTTTATTTTGGTTTAATAAAGAGGTATAGCATTTAAAATCAAAACGATATTACTAGTACTTAAATTTCATTTAAGTAGATTTCTTATTTTAAAAACAAGATAAAAATTTTTATATCTGAGATAGTATTTCTCAGAGTGAATAAAATATTCAAAAGTCATAACACAGTTTTTCATGTTTGATTCTGTTTTTAAAATTTTGCATTTAATATTTATATACATAAAAATGAAGTTGAAGTTGCGTCTTTTTGTCTTATTTAAATAAATATTTACAGTTAATTCGATCTAAAAAATTTAAAGGCATACTAAAATAATATAAACAGACTTTTCGCACGTACTGTACCTATTGAAACTTTAAGTACTGAGCGGTTGCAAAGGTACGGCCGCACACCAAAAAATTAGATATCACGATATCAGTATACTCAATATTATAGCTATATCAAAATATATATAAAATACGATTTAGACCATTTCGTATAGCTGACTCTTTATATACTAAATAAATATAATTTATGATGCTGCATGTTAAATCAGAATTGCTTGGAACCAAAAAGCCACCCAAAGTAGCTGTGGCATAACAGTACCTAAAATTACTAAGTCTTATATAGATTTCTTACCTTAAACAAGTATAGCTGATGAAGTTTACAATAGTTGTTAAATAAATAATATTTTTTTAATGATACTTTCCAAAGTATGTTTTCTCTCCTTTCTTTTGTGCGTTAACTCTATTTATTTTTCTATCTTTTTAGCTTTTACCAACTTTTATCTTAAATTATTTCAAAATTTATTTTACGTTTAAGTTTTAGCACAACTTTGTAAAGCCTTGCATAGTACTTTGCTCCACTTACACAAAATTCTAAATATTTTAAATTATATTATAATTTTAAATTTTAAATTATATGTTTTTTTAATTTAAACACATTTAAAGTTTTAAAATAATTTTAAAATAATCTATGTATGACTAAGAAATATTTATTTATAATAGCGTTCACCTGAGCAACTTTTAAGTTTCTTTCTTTTTTTTTTTTTTTAACTAGAATAAAAATTTATTCATGCCACTACTTTCACAAAACATGCACCATTTTCGAAAAGCTTTTAATATAGATCGTCATACTTTCTGCACGCTTTCAAGCCCAACACTCAAAGAAAAGAAAAAAAAATATTACTTTTTATTTACTTCAACTCTCGTTAACTGCAGCGTAAACTTCACCGAAAAAAAGGGTAAAAAAAAAAGTAAATTCCACAGATCGAGATCCTACAAACTTTCGAGAACCTTTACCGCGGCCGAAGTCATTTTTCATACGCAAATTTCTTTTCGATGAGAGATCAGAGTAAACTTTTTCTGATGCGATGTGGGGGAAAAAACGGGGAATAAGAGGGGTGGGGGAGGGGGTTGGAAGGTAAGTTGAAAAAACGGCGAAGGAAATCCCAGAAGCTCCCTTCGAATCAAAAACGAATATAATAAAAAACGTGACTTTTTTCGTTCTCAGAGAATGTGGGCTTTTCCTGGTTTATTTGGAAATACTTTAGACGCTCTTTAACACAAAAACATCAAAATATTGCTTTCGATTCTCCTTTTTGTTTGTCCGTTTATATTGTACTTGATTATTTTTTTTTAAATTATTTTAAAAGTATACAGGGTGTGAGCAAAAGATGGTAACATACTTTAGTTTTTTATCTAGTTAAAAAGAAGTGGGTAATGTCAATGCGAAAAAAATGTTCAAAATAAAGTGGAAAAAGAAAGTGCACTAAGAAACAATTCTGATGATTAATTTTCAAAAATTGACAGTTTTTAAATTTATATAAGACACATACAAAAAAGTAAGTATAAGACCCCCTACAAAAAAGGTCCAGTTTAGTAAAATGTGCCAAATTTGAGAATTATATCCTATAGCATACCAGAAATATGAACATAAACATATTCTGACTTAATCCACTTTTCGATGGGTCTTGAAGGAAAAACATACATCGGATGATTGCGTTTTCAAGAGAAGTAAAAAAATTACACAAGAAAATATTTTGGTTTGCACTTTAGCAATCAATAAACGTTTACATTCAAATTCAAGCATAGCCCCTGAACATCTTTGTTTAAAGATATCAATGAGACGTTTTATGATGAAAGTCTGAAATTTTCTACACCACTTCACTATGTGTATAGGGCACATTTAACTGACTGGGAATTTTTTGTATTAAATTTAAAAAATGCCACATTTTGAAAATGAACGAGAGGATTTTTTTTAAGTATACTTTTTCCAACCTTATTTTGAATATATTTTTCAGATTACATTGTCCAGTTATTTCTAATGGGTAAAGAATTAAAGTGTGTTTTCATATTTTTGGGATTCTCTGTAAGCACAAATGTAATAGAACAGCCATTTTCGAAAATTTCCCTTCTAATTCTTTTTATCAGCTATATGCATGTAAAGTTAAGAATTCGTCATTTCAAATTTTCGCAACTGGTTCGCAAGTAAGGATTCGTTTTTTTAAGCCTTGGTAGTCTTCTACTTATCTTTTATTTCACTTACAATCTTCAGTAATAAATGTGCTTAAATCCGAAAAAATTCTGTCAGTGCTAAACACAAACTTCAGTAGTTCTCTTCGACCACAAAAGGGAGAAAACAGCTACAGTAACAACACCCCCAACGCCTATCTTTGTTATCAAAATGTCCTGAGCTGGAATGACAATGCCGAGTGTACAATTAAATGACCAGTGGGCAGTATAGAGGCAGCCTCTCACTAAAGATCGCAGATTTTGATTATGCTTTTGTGATTAAACATGATGGTGTGGGAGAAAAGATTACTCCATTGTCAGACGTGGGTGAACTCAGCTGTTGCAGTGTTAGCAAAATTTAATCCATTTGGGCGGTTTCATCACGATTTGGTTGTCAGCCATTTGTTACGGTTGCAGTTATTTTATCACAAAGAATATTCTGTTATATGTTTCAGAAGTAATAGTATTCGGGAAGCATTTTTGTGTTAAAATAGAGAGTATGTGGAGAAAAAAATATGTCGTTTTCAAGACGAATAAGCCCAATGATGTATTCTATGTCGATAATTCATAGACATGCAAATAATAATACACCCATACAATGCAAGACATATAATTATATTTATAAATATGCTTACATTGTGCGATCTGAAAATTATCTATTAGGGATACAGCACTAATTTGCAACACCGCAACTTGCCCAACACTCGCTTTTTTTCCTAAATGGGCCGTTTCGCTTTTTTAATATCCGACGCCAGTTTGAATACCTATTTTCAATATCTCTGAGTCAAACTTTTCATAATTTTGTAACGCTGCTGAGAAAAGACCCAGAAAATTCATCAAGGGATCCCAAATATTTGATTTTATGAGTCTCTGGGACCCGTAAACGCAAGAAGAACACATGACTTCGAGTCGTTTGCACATAAAATAATGTTATAATTAATTTATTTTATTAGGTATAAAAGTTTATCCTCACTATTTCTCGGGTTAACTGTTAACTACTTGTAAACGATTCTACTTTGTTTAAACGCTTATTTCAGTTCAACAGTGAATAACCTAGAATAAAAATAATTAAAATTCGGGAACCAAGGCTTTTCCTTCGAACCGAATTATAAAAATTTCACTTGTGGATACCACGTGACTTCATTGAACATGTGTTAAATTATTCACATGTTTGGTGCACTTGATGTAGATTTAATGCATTTCAAAGTGAAACAAGGAACTTCAATATTTTTTATGCACAATTAATTGAATATTAGTTTGATTAACATGAACTATTTTTGCAATGTCGATTCAACAATCTTATCTGAAATATTAGGATACAGTAAATGTCTCTTTGAAATAGACGAACCTCTCCGAAACGTAGTTTAAAAATGATTGCCAATAAACTTGAATACGATGAAAGTTTTTTGGGTGGCGCTGCAAATAAACTACCCAGTCGACTACTATTAGGGATGGATGAGAGACGAAAAAGAGGTTTTTCTCGTCTCCCAAAGTCAATATATAGTAATGATAAAATCGTCTGTCTCGTCTCTCATAAAAGCTGTAAATCTCTGTCTCCTCTCGTCTCGCATCCAACCCTAATTGCAATAGAAAATGCACTAAGTATTACAACAATCCTAATTATGAAATTTCTACTACAAATTGCTTTCTATTGCATTCTACTACAAATTGCTTTTGAGTTGTACGAGACACGTATAGACTTGACTCAGAAACTTGTCAAAATGGATTCAAGAATGAGCCAAAATCGAAACTGCCACCCAGGTGGTGTAATGGCTTAAGAACTATTCTATCACGCCGTGGGTCCGGGTTCGTTTCCGGGCTTGGGGGTTAAATTGTCCGTCCCTTCATAGGGGGTAACGTTGGCCGCGCATCGGGTGCCCCCATATATAATGGTCGATAGTTCGGGCCTTAGTAGTTTCAAAAAGGCTTGTGGGCAGTGCCTACCCATTGGGAAAGAGAAAAAAAATAGAAACTTCCGTCATAATCTGCAACCGAAATTTTTCGCGATTGCGATACTTCCTTTAACTTGTATAAGAAGTAAACGTCAAATATTTGCGACAAATTCGTCTCCTCCTTTATCCTTCTCTCTCCTGCAATGTTGTTATTTTATTCGTATATGAATCATAAACAAAGTTATTTTATTTATTTCATTTTAGCGCAAGTTATTTGAATATATTTTGAAAAATATGATTACTTTTGGTAAGAAAAAGAAAGATAAATTTTACCTAAAGCATCATATAAGAGACTTTTCAATACAACAATCTTTTTTGCGCCAAAATAGCGATATATCTGTGTCAAACTTGACGAGATTTTGGGGATAACCTTTAAAAAAAAAAAAAAACTGTACATTACTATTTAATGTAATTTTACGAGCGGCCTTAAAAGAACTTCAAATGTTATTTTCATCCTGTAAGCTCTTATAAACGTTTAGATACTTATTGTATTGTGCTTTGAACGAATGTCTAAGGCGAATTGTCATAGGCCTTAATTTGTTTGTCTTCTTTTCAGTGCTCCCGTAGAAGGAATATAAATGCTACATACACTGTTTTCAATGGAAAGCGTTATTTTGTGATCCTCAATAGCATATATCAAGCTTTCTGATTATTTGCAACAGACGAATTTCTCTAAAATACGCTTTAAAACACGACTTTTCATAGTGCGTAATGTATTGGAATTCTTTTGAGGGCTCTTACAAGAGAACTGTTCTTATTATATTTAAACTATTTTCAGCCGAGTTAATGATATAGTAGTACATAGAAATAACCTATAAATTTCATAGCAGTCGATGCATATTTATTATTATTAGAACACAGACGGACAGACAGACAAACCAAAATCATGAACACTTCTCAACGTATTGTAAATTATTTAAAAATGACGTTAAATACCTTGAAAGGTTCAAAATCGTCAGCAATATATAACGTTCAAGGAGATATATTATTCAAACTGATTTAATAAGAAAATGAAATTTCGTTTCTACAAGTGATAAGTAATTTATTGAATGTTTTAAGCCGGTTATTGAACGTAGAATGAACAGCATTTTTCTGAGTTTTAATAAAATTTATTTTTGCAAGTAAAGCATTATTTAATGTCAAATACTGAATGTTTTACACTTTTGTGATTGAACGTCAGTGTTTTACATAGTTTTGATATAAAGATGATAGATTCTAAATTTTACACAGAAGGTGCAGCAGGTTTCTATAATAGGAGCCCTCTAATAAATAGAGTTGCCTCATATGATAGTGCATCTCTTTGCTATCAATCGACATTTGTTCGTCATTTGATTCCGTTACAAATAAAATATACGCTTCTCAAAAAATAGTTTAGCTTAAATCAAATTTTTTGTGTGTTGGCATAATAGACAGGGTGTTGCGAAAAGGTGGTAACGCGCTTTAAACTTATATTCAGTAGAGATAAGTGGGGAATGTAAATTGGAAAAATGTTCAAAATAAAGTAGGAAAAAAGACTACGTTAAGAAAAGAATTCCTCACTATTTTTTAAAAGCTATATTTTTTTAATTAGTATACAGCCCCGTACAAAAAAATTCCCAATTCGTAAAATGCGTCCCTTACACTAATGTGGTGATGTACGAAATTTCATCCTTTCATCATAAAACATCTGAGAAATATCTTTAAACAAAGATAATCAGGGACTATGCATGAATTAAAATGCGAACGCTTAATGGTAGAGTGCAAAAAAATTATTTTCTTCCGTAGTTTCTGCACAAGCTCTGAAACGCGATCATCAGACGTGATTTTTTTCCTTTCGGGAGCTATTGAAAAATGGCTTAAGTCCGTATATATTTATCTCCATATCTGTGACACTTTTTAGAATATAATCCTCAATTTTTTTTCATCATCTCATTAGCGTATTGGGCACATTTTACTAATTGGAATTTTTTTTCCTCTGGGGTCGTATACAAATTTACAAAACGTAACTTTTTTAAAATTAACAAGAGTAATTTTTTCTTAATATAATCATTTTCCCTACTTTATTTGGAACATTTTTTCAATTTACGTTGTTCGCTTATCTCTAATAGGTAAAGCATTAAAGTGTGTTACCACCGTTTTGTATGAACCACACTATATAAAGTATGCATAAAAAATGAATCATTTAGTAATACAATGGTAGCTTTTTATATTTCTTTTGAGTTATGAATTTTTCGAGAAAAAATTAAATGAAAAACTAAAAAAAATATCCTTGTAGAACAATTTTCGTTCCTTTCGTAGCATTGGTTTCGTATTTCCTCTTGCAGACGAGAGTTCGAAACATTTACAATTTTTTAATCACATTTTGGAAGGGAAGATGGTTATTTTTCTTCTTATACACTCCCCTCAAACCGCTCTAAGAAGGAAAAAAAATATCCCGAATTTAATGTTCTGTAGAAGGAAAACATTTTACTGAAATAGTATTTTTAAATTAAGTATCAATTAAAAGCGTATGGTTTCAGTTTGATGATTTCAGATACTGGTTCAGTTTAAAGAACAACCTGGCTTAAAAGAAATGACTCGTGAAAAAGAAATTATTATCATGGAAAATATTTATTATCCCCTTTGATTGGGCGCCAATCGAAGCCAAGTTTTTACTAATTTGGCAACAAGTTTAGGACTTACCAAAACAGACTTAATTAATTGTCTAGAAACGCTAAATCAAAAATACACAGATAAAGATCGCAAATAAAATTCTGGTATGGTTCATTTTTTTTATTAGTTTATTTTCTTAATTTTTCGATCTTTGCTTGTAATTTTTTTCTTTATATGCCATATGGTAAATTTAATATGTCTCAACCGTGATTATAAATGTAAATAAGCAGCACAAAAGGGGGGGGGTGTAAACCTCTCTGTAAGTTTGCTAATTGCTTAAAAGAAAAATTATCAGTTTTTAAAGTTTCGTTTATAAGTTCAATGCAAAATTTAATGCAGTACGAGTAAAAAAATAAAATAATAAAAAATTTAAAGTAATGTAAACTTACCATCTTTATTCATGCCCATCTGCAGACACTTTTTTAGGCGGCACGCTTGACACTGATTGCGATGGGCTTTGTCCACAACACAGTTTCCCGTGCCAGCTTGACACCTGGAAATTGCACATTGAATGCATAAAACAAAGTTAAATGTGAAATAGCTTTTGTTGAACTTCATCATTTTTATCTCAATCATATCAGAAAACAACAATTTCCTTTTTAAAAATAATTATTTTGTTTATTACTTTAATCGCATGCTGGTTCGAAATAACACTGACTGAAACTGCATCATTCAGTGTGTGAACTAAATAATGCCCATCGACTTGCTTTTGCAATTTTCGCTCGCCAAATTAAAAATTACAATTGTAATCGTAAAACACTAGTACGTAAAAGACACTAGTTACCTTAATTTTACTGTCGAAAAAGACATGACAAACATTAAAATACATGTTTTTCTATGGGCTTGATTCAATTAACGTTAAATAAGAAAGCAGAAAGTGGAGTAACAAAGACTTTTCTTTCATTGTATGTAACGAGGTAGCAAGCAAATCCGCTGATTGACAAGTTAAATAACGTTTGAAAGATTGAACATTAATTGACGAAATAGTAGATATCCATAACGTATTTTTGAAATAAATAATTTCTTTTACTTTCAAATTCTATATCTGTTTAAATTCGCATATAACAGTAATTAACTTAAAAACCTAAAAAAATTTTTTTAATTATGGATTAATTAAAGAATTCGGATCTATACTGCTGTTATTTGGTTCTGTTTATGTACACAAGTAAAGGTGATATAGTTCTTTGTCGGGATGCCTTGTTGGAGGTCTTTCCAAAATGTCAGGCTGATATTCGAGTTACACTGAAAAACAAAATACCAGAACTTCGAGCATTTAGACCCGACATTCTTTGTCAAATTTAAGCACAGGTTCTTCTGAGCAAACAATCAATGAAAGCTCCTCAGACATTGGTGGAACAGATCAGTAAAGGCTGTTTCAAACAATCTTCAAGAAATATTTCCTCAGAGTATATGGTAAAATGCGTATTTAAAACTGATTTTATAAGTATATCTTCAAGTGGGACAATATAGCTGCCATTATTTCATTTTATATACTTTAGAGCAATCGCAGTGTGTGTAGATTTGAGGGAGACTTTATGGAATATGCAGCCATATACCTATAAAACCATACTAATACCATATGGATGAAATGAAAGCTTTTTAAATTCATCTTACTCAGTATTTACGTGATATCTAAAGAAAATCACTTAAAAATAAGCAATATAATTCATAGAAATACCGTGTTTACTCGCGTAATAGTCGCGAGTAAACACGATATTTCCATGAATCATATTAAGCATGCATAATAGTGGCACACCCGTTTTGAAGGTGAAAAAATAGCTTTAGAGTTACAATATTATCTAGTAAATTTTCCCCTCATAATAATCGCACCTAGACTTTCACCATGAAAAATTGGCAAAAGAGTGCGACTATTACGCGTGTAAACACAGTAAAAATAATTTTGATAAAACTACAATAGAATATTTCCTTCCTTTTACTTTATAGGTAACAATGTGTCTCTTTTTTTATAGGAATTTTCTAAGGTTTAATCATCATAAATGTCACTTTAACACTTCCAAATTTTAGATAAAAAATATTTGTGTCTATTTAATCCTTAAAATATATAGAATTAAACATCTTTTATTAGAAGCAGATTTTAAATTATTAATGGTTAACGAAATTGCAAATTATAATTTTAAAATTATTGATTGTACGAAGGGGTTAAGAGGCATTTGAATTCAAAGCAGTTATTTCTTACTGAACTTTTCACTTTTTTCGAAGAAACCAAGATCAAAGCAGTATACTTAAGTCATTATTTTACTCCCTAATTAGTATAACTTTCACAAATTTGAATTCCCCCCCCCCACCACCACCACCAAAAAAAATGTACTAAATAATACTATGATTTTTATAATAAAATTTATTGTATTTTTGGTGCAATAATTATCATTTCTTTTCTAAATTAATTTGCCATTCTTTGTATTTTCATTCACTCTGAAGTAAAACTTACATTGAAGAAGAAATGGCGGATATACGAGAATTTTATATCAAAATTAAATGTGGCATAATCTTAGTATCAAGCAGTAATTGAATTTTCTAATACTATTAGTCGAATGTGAACACATTCCAATCGTTCTAATGCTACAATTGGTGGAACAATCTTACAAAATATCATACTATTAAATCTTAGTTATTTCAAAAAACAAACGTGGATTTAAATTTATTAACGATTATTTGAATAGTAGATTATTTAAATGAAGAAAAAAAATGTAGTCAAACGATTAATGTGAATATCTTTTGAATCGTTTAATGAAAAATGTGGAATTGAAACACAATATACACAGGATTGAAAAACAGTACTGGTTGTGTCAAAGGGTAAATCGCATCAAGAACTAGTGTATCATTTTTTACACATAAAAAATTATCGTGGTCTTTAACAAGAAACCTATTAGCAATTATTTCAGTAGTAGATTACTTAACTAGTGGAAATCTGCGGAGGGAGGGGGGAATAGTAGTTACAGTCAAAGGGCTAAGGGGGAGGATTTCTGCACTTATTTTTACCCTCTCACCTGTAAATGAGCTTTCTCCTGACGCTTCTTTTGAAGAATCCGCTGCACCCGTTGCAGGCTAAGATGCCGTAGTGTTTTCCACTAGATGTATCTCCGCAAACGACGCACGTGAGGCCTGGAGACACCCTCTTGGCGGGGGTGGGGCCGAACGCAACGTCCTGGGGGTTGGCGCCCCCCTGCAATATCGTCTGCTGGTGCGGGTAGAAGCCGTGCGCCGATACCGGAGGATGTAATGAGGAGATGGAAGAGCTCGCGAGAGGGGAGTGACTTCCCGGTGATGAAGGATCTGTAGGAGACAAGAGAGAAAATGAAGGAGGAGGCGGAGACACGGATCGGGTCTATATTGATTGAGGATATGCTAAGTACACACACAACTTGGGACTGTGTAGTTACTTCTACTAGTCAGCTGAAAACTAAACAGGATCAACCCATCAAGAAATCGAAGAGAGATCACCGAAGAATGTCCAGTTTTTCCAATCTAGTCGTAACAAATAAATACATATCCCGTAAAGATATTTTCCTTTTATTAAATAGCGCAATTCAATGGGAGGATATATATTTTCTCCGTTAGAGTGAATGGCTAATTCGTGCTTTCCCGTAATCCTGAGCAAAAACTTCTCATTACAATTACATCTTACTAAAATTAACTGACGAAAATTGCTGCTGTCAATCAAAGGTGGATCTAGGTTTGTTTGTTTGTTTGTTTGTGTTTCTTTCTTTCTTTCTTCTTCTTCTTCTTCTTTTTTTTTTAAATACAAATGAAATATGTACAAAGGGCATTCCATAAAAACTGAGAGTTATTTTTTTGCGTAGTGGCAACACTGCGAAACTAAAAAATGGAAGTGCAGTCGATTTTTTCAAACTGTTCACTGTACGTTTATACACAATTCTAAACGAAGCAGACGATTTTATTTTCCTAGTTCCGTGCTTGTTTAAGGAACTGTCGCCCTACAGAAATGGAGATGAGTGATTCAGAGTTAAAAAACGAAATGCGTTGTGCCATAAAATTTTGCTGTCGTTTGGGCAAAACAGCTCCAGAAACAGTTAAGTTAATGAAAGAAGCTACAAAGACAAATATTTTGGTGAGTCTACGATTTTTAGATGACATGGTGATTTGAGGTGATTTCACGTTGAAGGAGAAGCTCCGTGGCAGAAAATTTAACACAGATTCTGAAGTTATTTCAGTAGTGGAGGGTTCTTTGAAGCAGCTTCCAGAAAAGGGCTTCTCTACTTGTTTTGAAAAGAGGATTGAACGATGGGACCGTTGCATATAATCTGACGGAAGGTATTTTGAAAAAGAATGATGTATGTTTTGCTGTAAATATATTTCTTGATTAGGGCATTATAGAATGCCCTTTGTACATGTAAAACTCGCTTTCTTCACTTTTTAAGCTGTTAGAAAAACACAAAAAATTGTTTATTATTAACAAATACGATACAGTGGTCCGATTTCTTTTCTTTTGTTTCGTTTTCTTTGCTTGTGTGTGATACATTTTTTACCAAAACGACAAACATCGACAGATGCAAAAGGAACAATCACATCCTCCTTTGCAAGCCTCCCTGATTGGTTGAATTTGGAGAGTGTGAGTTTTGCTGCAAAACAGTTGTTGGATAATGTAAATTATGCACCCCAAACCAGATTTTCAGCATTTTTTTTCAGCCTTAATATGTTCACTGGGATCCAAATCACTATTTCAGTCCGATTCATCTTAAAACGACAAACACTGTGATATCAATACCTTAAAAAGTGGATCGTGTGACTTTTACACCTACGCCCTTCAGATATTGAATACCAGTACAGAGTTGCATAAAATAGCCATCATTATCAGAAAGACCATTTTATCTAGTGTAAATATATATTTCTCTCAGGGAGTGAGACGCCCCTTGAGTCCTCCATCTGGATCTACCCTGGCCTTTATTTAATGACAGTAGAATCATTGCTCATGAAATAAAAGCATCGAAGCTAAAGCTACATTTTAAACTCCTGATAGAAGGCTCCAATGAACTATCATTCTCAAATACTCATGAACTTCCACCACGAAAAAATTGAATTGTTTTTTAGTTTAACTGAATGTACTTGCGAAACAAAAATATAGTATGTATCATTAAAATGCTAAAATAATAACTGGTAGAAAATTAATTTAAACAGATATAAAGTTTCATTAGCAATAAAAATTATTATTTATCATAATTATGATAGAACAGGCGGCAGAACAAGACAATCACAAAAGTTTCGATGTGGTTCAAACTTTATTTATGTGCTATAAAGAGGTTTCTTAAATTAATTAAATCATATAGTAAATCACTTACAGTGATTACAGACACACACACACACACACACATATATATATACCGGGTGTCCCGGAACTTAGTGTACAAACATGAATGGGAGGTAGACAACATCGTTAGGAACTATAGTTACATAAGAAAGCATGGGCGGAAATCGACAGGTGACGCTATACGCCAGCTCTCAAGGTCAGCACGTGTGGCTTCCTCATTGTCATAGCTGCCAACTTTTACGTTATTTTCAGAAGGTTATCTACCACAAATTTCAAACAGTCTTATTTTACATTAATAATATTGGATTTATTTAAACATTACTAAAAAAATTAGAGCGCAAAATTTGAAAGCTAATGCTCATTTTAGACACCGTCTATGTTCGATCAACATGAATGATTTCACAAATGCCGAGTTGACAGATATCCACTTCATCTACGGCCTAGCAGAGGGAAATGCACGCGCTGCTGTTGTAACTGTAACTGGTTATATTGGGAAAGATGGCACACGATGCGCCAACCAAATCATGGAGCATTTGCTCGGGTACATCAGAACCTTGCGAAACGTGAATTCTTCACAGTCATCATGTAAGATACTGGAGAGCCGCGGAAAATATGAACAACCATATACGAAGAGGGTCGGTTGTATGCTGAGGACCAAATTCCTGATACCAGTTCATAGGCTCTTGCCACTGCCACCGGGACATCACAAACAACTGTCCACCGCGTAACACAGGGTAAGCGAAGCCCTACATCCCTTTCATCTTCAATGAGTACAGTCATCGCAGCCGGATGATTACCCACAACGTTTGCAGAATGGTTTCTACGCCAAAATGCGGTCGACACACAATTTCTGTTATGTTCAGTAATGAATCAACCTTTTTACGTGAAGGAGTGTTCTACACGCACAATGTGCACACGTGGGCCTTAGGCAAACCAAACGGAACGATCACGAGCCAGTCGGGCCATGCATCTTATCACTTCGAATGGACGTACCATGCCTTTTTCCAAGGTGTCTCGTCTTTCTTCAAGATGTACTGCACATGTTTGGCGCGGAGTGGGATTCCAACACTATTACCACCAACAGTGGTCACGTATACACCATTTCATTATGCAAAGTGTGTACGTGACCACTTTGACTGGACATTTAGAAACAATTGGATTGAGCATGGTAGTAGCGTCGCTTGGCTTCCCAGATCTCCTGATTTATCTCCTGTTGATTAGTTTCTTTAAGGTAGCATGAAAAACATTGTGTTCGACACGTCCGTAAATTCGGAAATGGGCGCGGTAACACGAATCTTCATCGCTGCTGCTACGACCGGTGAAATACCAGGAATCTTTGGAAATGTTCGCCAGTCCATGAGGTCTATTCTACCTCCGTTGTTTGAAAATAGTCGGTGGTTAGATCTCAACTTTCCTGACTCAGTTATTTGTTATCGATTGCTCTAACAACTCTCTGACCTGTTCTTAACCAGTCATAAGAGCCCGTCAATGCTCCTCCCTAAGGATCCTCATCAAGACGCGACAATGTTAACGACTTTGCTTTTTAACCGATTGGCGGAGAATGGTGCCCCGGTCGAGTATGTTTCGTGCGTGCATTAGAGATGAGACGGGCTCAGCCCGAGCCCGAGCCCGAGCTCAAACCGGGCTCGGGCTCTGTAATTCACAATTGCGTTCGGGCTCGGGCGGGCTCGGGCTCGTGAAAAATTTCTATTTTATTGAACATACTCTTTGAAACAGATTTTTAAAAAGGGACTCATAAGGAAAATAAAAGTACTTGTAAAAAAATAGCGGCACGGGTGCCTCGAAGGCGCGTGAAGCTCTTTGGGTATTTCAGAACGGCGGCTTATATTGCTTAGTTAGTCATGAGATCGGACATTATTTCATAAACGTAGATATAAAGAATTAGAAAGTGCATTAAAAATTTGCATCTATATTTGTCTTTAATTGGCACAAACGGCAAAATTTATTGTATTCTATCAAAGAATTTCTTCTTTGAATTTTATTGAATTTTATTTGTCTTTAGCTGAAATTTCGGGCTCGGGCTCCGGCTTAAATATTGCTCGGGCTCGGATTAAAAGTTTTCGGGCTCGGGCTTCAAAAAATGAGCCCGAACTCATCTCTAGCGTGCATCCATGCCAATATGCGCAATTTCGAACATCTCTTGAGGTTCTAGTAAGTCATATGCATTGTACTTTTTTGTTGTATAAAATAAAGCGTTTTACACTACATTCTGTGTTGTGGCCTTTTTGTCTCTTTATCAGATGAGGGTGACTTTTTCGCCCATGCTTAACACTGTAATTATGATTCCTAACGATGTTCTCTATCTCCTTTAAGTTTATACACGAAGTTTCGGGGATGCTCGGTATACGCATAACAATCAAGATCGCTCAATTACAGATACAGTTAAACAAAATCCGAAATTGTGAATGACGGCACCCATGTTACAGATCCAATTGCGAAATCCAGCATCTCAAAATTTATGTTTTGCTTATAATATATAGATTAATGTCGTTACTTTTTTCCCCGTTAAATTTTACTAAGTTGTTAAAACAACAGTTTTGAAGCCGTTTCCTGTCAGATTTTTACTTTTTTTCACTGTAAAAATTACATTGTCAGATAGGTATTGCTATTCATTTAAAATAGTTTAATTGCTGTCTGCGTAATTGTAAAAAAAATTTCTTTATTTTACTCAGGACTGATAACCTAATAACCCACCAAAAATTACGTGAAAAGAAATATTTTCAAGCGCATTTTCTGTAAACAAATATTGTTTGAAAAAAATTATCTTTTAATTTCCTTTCTATCAAACAATGTTTCTATTAAAAAAATTATTAACCAAGAACAAAAGTTATTCTCGATTTTGTTTTTTGTTTATTTTTTCTCTTAACTAGTTAGATTAAATTTCTTGAAATAATTTCTCTCGTAGAAATTAAGATGGTGACATTTATTAATGTGAAACATTAATAACTGTCACAATTATAAAAAATTTATAGATTTTTTTTTACAGTTTAACAAGTTAATAAGCTATAGTATAATAAGTATTTAATTCCATAGAGTTATATGACTGCTGTGAAGAGAGCATTATGTAAAAAATGGATAATTAACATCATGCCGGAGCAATGATCAAAATATCACTTTCAGCGTCATAATTGCATAGTGTCTTTCTATCTATCGTGCTGATGATTTTACAATTTTTTTGCCTGTTATCAATTTTTAAAATAGCAATTGTTTTAGGAAAGAGAAAAAATGATATGTAAAGATTAGTTTAGTTTTATAATCATAAAGCATACCCACAAAAAGTAAAGCAACACATTGAAGAAAGAATTCTTGAATAAAGAAACATAGAGATGAGATGACAGGATGTTGCTTCGCTACACTTAATTATATACCTAAGTATAACATATGTTCTTTCTTGCCGAAATTCAGCGTTATTGTTCTTTACTTAAAATATGTATTCTAGATTTTATAGAAAATCGAATACTATTAGTTTTAAAAAATCTTTATTTTTATAGACAAAAAAAAATGGATTCATATTCTTTTATTTACGCAACATTATTGATATATGGTGTAAAAGAAAATGGATAAAAAAACTTCCTCATTAACGCACAATATTGCATAACATGTATGTCTTTTTTGAAGTTAAATATGAAAAAAAAAGAAGTTTGATGGAGAAAGCTTTATTTGTAAGAACAACTAGAATGAAAAAAGGTAAGATGTGAAAAGAACAAATAACTGTGATATCCAATTTAAAGAAATGTCAAAATCGAAGTACTACTTTAGCTTCAGCTTTATTATAACTGTAGTTATATTTACTAACTGTCAAAATTACAAGTTAATAAAGTTCCGTGGACATTTTAAAAAGGAGTATACTTTGATTTAAAAAAATTAATCACATAATAATAATTATAACCATAGAAAAATTTCTTTTAAAATATTAGTTACACCTTTTTAAATAAGAAAGCAGACAGTATAGCTGTTTATACTTACTGTTAACATAAAAAAAAACTTTTATTTTACGAATACACACTGCATTATTTAGACTATATATAATTTCAATCAGCATAACTTAATATGAATTCATCACAAGAAAATTTTAAATTAATTTTTCGATTAAGATTTACATTTAATGAGAAATAAGCGTTTATTTTATTTTCTAATTTTGATTTTGTTTTTTCGTAATTACGAATCAACAGTAAATTACTTCTTATAATTTATAAAAGTGAACTATACAATATAAGTTTTATGCGAATGTTATTGTTTAAAAATCCACGGATGAAATATAAGTTACTGCACTAAACGATAAGAGAAAAAATATATAATCATAAATTTCCTCTTAAAATCAATTCTAGTTTAAAACTAAGCTTTATCACTGAAACGTTTCTCTATCGAGTTTTATGGCTTTCCCTATTTTTAAGGTTCCATGAAAAGCCATTTTTCACATACTTGGATGTGAGAGAAAGCTGAAATACTAGCCGTTAAGACTATTAAATTTGGAAACTCCATAAAATAAAAGTTACAGTGAAATCAGTGCTCAGGTGCTTTAATGATATCAGATCTGTCAACGCTCCACATATACATCATTAATCATGTTCAGAGGCTTATCGGTTTTACTCGAGTACTATAGGCCACTCTGCAATCGTCACGATTTATCAAAATGGCTGAGTCCTTAAAACTCAAAAGAGAAATTTTACATCCAGTTTTCTTACCTCAATAACAAGTTTAGCTTTAAAAAGCTCCATTTGAAATAGCTGACTTCTTTATTTGTTTGGAGCAACAATCAAACAATATTTAACTCTTTGGTAAACATGGAAACAATAAAGCATTTATCAAACAGTCAAAGGATTTTACCAAATAAAGGTTATTTTTTGGAATGTTTCCAGTGATTTTGTACTTTAATTACAATTCCTCGACTCTAAAAGTTAATTTAATTTTTTGTAAAACGAAAAAGGAGAAGAATATATTTTTATATAGATATCGTTTACAGTTTAACACGTTAGTTAGTTGCTTATAATGATTAGTTTCTTCAGTAAGTAAAATATACCGTGGCGAAATCGTTTATTAGGAAGCAATTTCTAACCTGATCGCTAAAAAATGTGTGATACGTCCAACATAGTAAGTAAATTTCATATAACCGAAATGAATTATTGTAGTTAATAGAAAAAAATATGTATATTGTACACATAATTTAAATAAAAAAAGTCCCTCATGTTTGGAAGCTAAAAGCGAAAACAGTTTCTGCATAGAAAATGAAGGTGCTTTTTTTCCACATCTATGTACATTATATGCAATATTTTAATACTATGTATATATGACTAAATTATTCTAACACACTTTGGGTCCAAGTTCGATTCCCGGCTAGGGACTGGGTGCTGCTTTGTTCGGTCTTTTATAGGGGTACCAAAGGCTTCTTACTGAGTGCCCCCATAATAAAATAGCCAGTGCTTTAGGCCTTAGCTGTAGCGAATGACTGACTGATGGTCAAGTACCTGAATGAAACGAGACGAAAAAAAGTAGACGCCTTAGACGAAAACAAGTTTTATTAACCAAGCTTAAAATAAATGCAAGAAGCAAAAGCACAAATTATCAACTATTATAATACTGATCAGCGTAATCTAGAATGAAAAAAAAAATGTATAATTATTTTGAAGAAACAATTTGTTGTTGTTTTATTCAGTTTAAATTAACTGGAAAATTAAGTATTATTTTGCTTGGGCAAATGATCTTTGACATCAGATATATAACGTAATTAATGCAAAATTGACAAAAGGCCAGATGCATGGGTTACTGGAAATAATTCTGTAAATTGCTTCAATATGCATGTGCATGATCCTTTCAGATACGACACAGATAAAATATAGTTCAGCATAACTGCAAGAAAGATACCCGAAAGTTTCACGCAAGCATGCAAACCAGATTATCACAGCAAACACTATTTAAGAAAATTCACGTTGTTTTGTAGTCTTACATGCTCTCACAATTTAAAACACTCAAAAACGTATTCGAATAGTTGTAATTGTGAAACAAATGTTATTTAAACTGTCAAATTTATCTTTTTCAATAATAGGTAGTTAGCATTAAATTATTTAGCACTATTGAATATCTTTGTATCACTTTGTCACCTTTCCCCCCCAGTGGGTCCCTGCACTTGGGCAGTGCAGGCCTTGGTTCCACGTGGACTGTTGTGCCTCTGAGTTTAGTTTGGTCTTGTATCACTTTGTATTAAGTTTGTTTTCACCTAGTGACACATGTTTGCGACAGAGTGAAGCAGGCAGAAGGACTGCATTCTCTTCCTGTTATCATTTCATGCATGATGTGTATTAACGGCCCAGGAGAATATTTCATATTGTGTATAAAAAATAAATATCTATTCTAAAAAAAAGTAACGGCCGCTGCCAAAAGCTTGTTCTTCTATCTCCTTCAAAACGTTGGGGGATATGAATTTCGACGAAGGTGTCCACGGATTTGAAAAATTCCGGGGAAGCCGGTAGGCTGACTTAAATTTCGAAATTCCAATTATTTTCGAGGATATTAATGAAAAAACTGAAAAAAATAAGCATAATGGTTGCCAGGCTTTGCAATTTTCGCCAGCATAAAATCATTCATGCCTTGCAACAAAGCAATTCCTGCGGGAAATTAACAAACATGAAGTAGAATTACATCATTTTTACGCCAAATTAAAAAGTAAGTGAAATAAATAACTCAAAGTGTGTTACACTTTGAGTTATCACTATTTGAAAATTGTGAACTTTCACAATTTTCAAATAGTGAGCTCTCTTAGATAACAAGAGTTTAAAATTGACGACATTTCGTCTTTCTAATAATTCTAACTGATTTAAAAAGTGCCATTTTGGCATCAGGTAACGATCTGGAAGAAAGCTATCTCCCGCAGGGTGAATCTAAATACTGCGTGTGTTCCAAAATGTTAGCACCCAGTACTTTGAAAATGAAACATAATTCAAATGCATATTATAGCAATGCCGGTTAGGTTCAGCTTGGGTATTTGCCACCCGTAGAAATATTTGGCGGCGTTAATCATGCCATTGTAGCAATTACAGCTTGGATATTTGCCCGCGTGGCGAGATGATATATTTCGCGTTGCTAAATAAGCCAATCTGCAAAGGATTATTTATATGAATGTATGGATAACTGTTTTCGCGACAACCTTACATGAACAATGATTGTCGGTAATGAGCATGTGTAAATCGCCAAATAATGAAAAGTCGCTATTAGTAGCAAGATATAATAGCTATTCCGTAGTTTTTATCAAATAAAACATATTAAGCAATGCTTTATTAGGAGTAATTATTATCTATGCGTATGCGCAAGTCGCCAAATTATGAAAAACCGCCATGGATGGCAAATACGCAAAGTGCTCCATAAGTTTAACACAATTAAAAATGTGTGAGGTTTTTCCAAGGAACATGCTAGAACCAAGGAATGTGTAGCTCGGTAACATTCTATCAGATCCAATCTTTGAGTTTTGTCAATTATGCCTTTTTTACGAATAAGCCTTATTAGGGGCCAAATACCTCATACGAAAAGCAAGCGTAGCGAGTCTAGAAGCTTTGGTCCCTAGTTAAATTAAAAAAAAATAGTGAGACTAAAAGAGAAACAAATTTGCTTTAACTACAGGCAAAAGAGTTTATAAATAGTATTTAATAGTATTTTCAATAGCTGCCATACAGTGAACTGTAGAAAATTTGAAAAATATGCCAATAGCAGACCTTTATCTCTCTGAACTGGAATTAATGGGTTTCTAAATACTCTATAAAGACAATTACAGTGGAACCTGATAAAGTGACTACCAATCTATAGTGAACGCTTTCGTAAAATTTCTCTTCCCAACTACCGCATTTTGCCCCCTTTGAAAGGAGACCACCTTCTTGAGATCAATTTTTTTTTGTGTGTGATTCCCGAAGATGGTCACATTAGACAGGTTCCCCGTAACTACAAGTTTGGTATGATTAGCGTGTGTTTGACGATCATAATCATTGCTTTGCCTTAATTTATACCATTAGAGTATTTTGACCTTCTCTTCAAATTTAATAAATAGCAAAATTGTACTGATAAGGGATATACCCCCTGTAACATATCTGGTTACTAAATAGAAATCATGTACTATATTGTGGATGCGAACAGATACTTATTGTATTTCATAAATACAATTTTTACGATTCAACGAAACCTCGTTAAAGATAGAAGCTGAGATTTTTGCTTGTGTCTCAAATGGTAGCTTCTCTTGCATATGGAAATGTCTCGTGCAAAGATTTCTTTCACTTTTTGTAAAGAGATCAAAATCACAGATCCATTTCAAAGGAATTCATCCATGGCATTATTCCTTGTTATCATTTACATAGACGATGTATTAGTTTATCCTCAATACTTATAATTTGTACTGGTATATGAAGTATGAGAAATTTAAAAGCAGTAAGTATCATAACTTTTTCCAGAATATGAAAGCCATATTAAACCTCCACATTTACTGCAGACAACAAAGACAACAATGAGTATCACCGTCAAATAACTTTCTTCTTCGCGTTTCTTTGATTCAGAAGATCCTGAATAATTTTCTCTCTATTCTAAATAAAATTAAAGGCCGCTGACGCTGTCAAAGCGTGTTGGCCTATTTCCTCCTAAACCTTGGGGATTTGAGTTTCGACTAAGGTGCCCACAGATTCGAAAAATTCCGAGGAACCTGCTAAGCTGACTTAAATTTCGAAAATCGAATTATTTTAGAAGATATTAATAAAAAACTGAAAAAATAAACATATTGGTTGCCAGATTTGGCATAAAATCATTCATTCCTTTGCAACAAAGCGTTTCCAAGTATCTAGAATCGCGTGAAATTTACAAACATGAGTTAGAATTACGCCCATTTTACACCAAATTAAAAAGTATATGAAATAAATCTCAAAGTGTGTTACACAAAGTTGAGAATTTTCAAATAGTAAGTTCGCTTAGACAACAGGAGTTTAGAATTAGCGACTATTCGTTTTTCCAAAACAGAATAACTAATTTTACCTGATTTTAAAAGCGGCATCTTGGCATTAAAAATGATTTGGCAAGATAGTATCCTTCCAAGCAGAGTGAATAAGCTTCGAGTTCCAGAATGCTGGAACCCAGTATCTTGAAAATGAAAAATAATTAAAGTGCAGATTATTTTAAAGGCGGTTCGGTCCAGCTGGAGTATTTCCTACCAATAGACATATTTGGTGGTGTTAACTACGCCTATTTGCCAGCGCGGAGAGATGATATAATTCGTGGTGCTAAATACGCCAATCTGCAAAGGATTATGTATATGAAAATATGGATAACGGTTTTCCGGGAACCTTCCATGAGCAGTAATCATAGGTCGTGAGCATGTGTAACTCGCCAAATAATGAAAAGTCGCCATTGGGGGCAAGCTATCCTAGCTGTTCCGTAGTTTTTATCAAAGAACGCACGTAAAGTACTGTTTTCTTAGAGATCATTATTAACTATACATATACTCAAGTCGCCAAATAATGAAAAATCGCCGTGGGTGGCAAATACGCAAGGTGTTCAATAGGTTTTACATAATTAAAAATACAACTCAAACAGATATTCTGATTTTAATACGCTTTAACTCCTAATTAATATAACTTTTGAATGGCAACATTAAATATCATTGTGTTTCTGAGGAGTGCAAATAATTTTTCCAGAGATTATACGCGGAGTCCGCACTCCAGGTGGAGTATAGCTCAGGGCCCGTAGAACACGGATTCCTAATAACAAAATATCTACCGTGATATGGGGGAGTGGTCTACTGTAGTGTGAAGTTTAAATTTTTATGTACCAATGAACATGCAAGAACGAAGCAACGTGTAGCTCAGTAACATTCCATCTGATCCAATCTTTGGGATTTGTCTATTGAAATTCTGTTTTTTTTACAAATAAGCCTTATTAGGGGCCGAATGCCTCATACGAAAAGCGAGCGTACTGAGTCTAGGTGTCTTGGCCCCTAGTCATTAATAAAAAAAAACTGGCACTTTATAAAATGGGCTTATACTCCAATCATAAATACAACCTCCTGCATAAAAATCCCAATTCTTTTTGCGTATAAATGAGGATAATATTCTAATACTATGTGATGGAGCCTGTCGAAGGGAGAGTTAAGTTTACAAAAATCTGATACTGCCCAGAAAACTGAAGCTTTATCTTCGTGTAAAATTATGCAGATTTCATTAATAATTTATTTCTTCAGAGATGGTAATCTTGAATTATGTTACTAGATGGCACGATATCCTGAACACTGTATAACAATCATAACTCATTCAGTTACGATATTGATTTCATAAATATGTACAAGATCCTTCGTGAACATTATACATTGACCAATCAGTATTAATTTGCTACATATACACTAGCTATTGTTCAAAATTTGTCAGGAAAACTATGTATTCTGAACAACATAAAATATTTATGCAGTGACTGACAAAAAAGAAGCCTTAAGGAATTCTTTTCTCATTACAGTTTCAAAAATTAAAACAAATGCTGGTAATTGTATCGTTTAAATTTATTACGATGAGAATGATTTATTCGAACAGATAATGCTTTCTAAACCACCACATGCAAAAATTTTATTTATTTATCTTCTTTTAGTTGAAGAATATGCCTGAGAAATTCAGTAAACAAACTCAACTAAAAACAAGGGAAAGAAACAAAACATTTGTGCAAATTATTTTTATTCATAAAAAGTCTGTATTCTGTTTCTTAAAAAATTAAGTTTGCATGAAAAATTAGTTAATTGAATAATATTCCAAGCAATACTCAAAATACACAAAATATGTGTGTACAAATTAATAAAATTAGCTTATTGTAGGTAAAGAGTTACAGTTCAATGTGCATTCTTGAAAATTTAAAAAAATAGTTCGCATTCTAATATATTATAACTACATAGGCAGTTTATTGTGAGTGCACTTTAAAGAAATGTTCTAAAAATGATAAAGAAGAGACGAAATGCCATTTTAAATTGTTTTTAAAACGAAAGATTAAATATGTAGGATGCTTTTTATATAATAGTGCTTTTGCTCATGAACCGCTTGCAATATATAGACAAACGCAGTAAAATAAAATATAACGAGAAATATAGATTCAATGAAGAACACATCAGGAAGGAAACTTGCTTGTCTCTTCATTTTATTTTACTCGTGAGCATCTTTTCTTACTTTTATACTTCAGAAGTGCTATACCTGGAGCACACAACTCCTTCGAGATCCATTCCATAGATAGTCTGTAGCATTTCTCCATTCAGCACATCCCATAAAAAGCGAGCGATCAGGCTAGTAACCGAGCAGACGACATTTGGGGTCACTCTGGCGTGCGTAATGGCTCTTTTGTGCACCCTCTGGAAAGCTGGAGGTTGGGGGGGGGATTGAAAATTCAACTCCCTCCCCCGCTGTATAAAACCCTCCCGAAGCATACAGATGATCCCATGGTTCACTTCTCGTGTCAAAATGTCACCCCAGTCAAAGCGCCTTAACAGTTCCGACCTAAGCTCGGAGATTGAATCCTTCCATCGCTCTATTCGACTCCCGTAGATTTCGATCCGATTAATCGAAATCGTATCATCCTGTCATCCGGCGACTCGTCCGGCGATTTACCTTAATTTGATTCCCCGCTTCTGGGATTGGAAGCGAGGGAGGGGGGGGGGATAGAAGACATTATGCGGGATGGCAAGCCAGGCATAACGGTGCCCCCCCCCCTTTTCCAGTGACATTAAGCCTTGCCCTCCCTGCTGGACATTTAGGTTCTGGGGATTATGGTTTGGCTTTCCCGGTTTGATGCTTATTTGTTTGTAGAGAGAGGATTTGCTGGTTCTACTCCTCTTCAGAGATTTTTTTTCCCCCTTCTTCCTCTTCTCTCTTCTGTCTCTCCAAGGTACCATTTCGAGATCATGATTTGCGTCGTTTAGGAAAAATGGGTCCCCATTGGAGGATTTGGGCTGGATGGAAAGGTTTTCGGATATAAATGCAGTCGGTACGTAGGAGTTTTATTTTTCAACAAGAAACAGATTAAAGCAGTTAGATGTGGATTTTTTTTTCCTATCTCTCTCTCGATATACTATCAGCGTGTATTTCCGAGGGAGGAGTAATTCTGTAACACCTGGCATTCAGGTCTGCTTAATTTAATTGTCGCAGTATTCTTAGGCACAAGACAGAATAAAATTTAAAAGGAAGAAGAAACTTTTTTTTTTCTGATTTCAGAAATGCGATTCATAAGGAATATTGGCAGAAGTCTCAGCTCCTCCGGGGATTACAGTTTATTTTTCGTCTGTTCAATGAGCGACTCTCAAATCGTATCATTTCTGCAATCGTTAACTTATTCCTTTTATTTACTGGCATCTGAAATAGTTATTTTTTATTCAAAAAGATATTCGGAATTACGTTTTTGCAGGTTTTCTAAAAATGGGGGGGGGGAGAATTGCTGTAAAGGAAAATTTAAAGTTCTGAGAAAACTCTTAAATATTGTATTTTATCAAACTTTTACCCTAAATATTTTGAATAATTATTTCATTTACCTCTCAGAATTTAAAGTACCTTTATGTGTGTATTCAGGAAAGGAGGGGAGGGGGGTAGGAGTGTGTGTGTAGGGATTACTTGTGTTTTAGATTTCAGAAAGTTTTACTCTCTGGCAATTCTTTCTTGCCACTTTGAAAAAGACTTTTTGTTCTTTCTTTCTTACTGAAATTTAAAGTAAGAAAGAAAGTAAATAAAAAAGAAATCTAGACATGTAAATATATTTTTGATATCTTAACTTACATAAAGTACATTCAATAATGCATGAGGTATTGCATTAAACCGAAATCAAAAGGAAGGAGTGGAGAGAGATTGATCTTCAAGTTCACTTTCCGGGAGTTTTTGTCTTCTAAAGGAGAAACCGTTTTACAGGTAAAGTTGAATTTTCATAAATCAATGTAGATTATAGACAAGTCAACGGAGGAGGAGAAAAAATTCTGAAATGTAATTGTATTACAGGCAATTTAACTTATTTACAAATACATGGAATGTTGCATGCGATATTGCATTGTATCGAAGTCAAAAGTGGAAGAAAAACGTGTTGCTCTCACAAGTTCACTTTCCGGTAGTCCTTGTCTTATGAAGGAGAAACAGTTTTACAGGTAAAGTTGTAATTTAAATTGGTGTAGATTAATAGAAAAGACAACGGAGGAAGGGGGGGGGAAATCTAAAATGTAAATATAGTGTAAGTAATTTAACTTATTTACAAATACATGGGATGTTGCATGCGATATTCGTGAGATCGAAGTAAAAAGTGGAAGATAAACTTGTTGCTCTCACAATTTCACTTTCCGGTAGTCCGTGTCTTATCAAGGAGATACAGTTTTACTGGAAAAGTTGTATTTTCTTAAACCAGTGTAGATTATATACATGACAACGGAGGAAGGGGCGAAAATTCTAAAATGTAAATATATTACAAGTAATTTAACTTATTTAAAAACACCTGGAATGTTGCATACGAAATTGCATTATATCTGGAAGAAAGTCAAGAGTGGTATAAGTCAAAAGTGGAAGAAAAAATACTGCTCTCACAAAATTCTTTTTCCGGTAGTCCCCTTGTCAGAAAGAGTTTTATAAGTAAGTTATAATTCTTTAAATCTGTGTAGATTAAAGACATGACAATGGAAGAAAGAAAATCTAGAAATGTAAATATATTAAAGGCAGTGAAATTTATTTACAGTACATTAAATGCTGCATGAGATATTGCACTACACCGAACTCAAAAGAGAGAGAAAAAGCGTTCAGGTATTCTCTTCTGTTCAAACTGCCGCGGGATTTATTGACGGAGGATTACTTATCGTAGCTTACCTCTTTATATATATATATATATATATATATATTGCAACAACCTCGCCAATCTACCTGCTTAAAATTATTAAACTTGATTAACCATCCCCTTTGTTCTTTCGCAAACTCTAAAATTAGGTATATTTTTGTGGTAATAAATATTAACTCTTAACCTGAAACAATTCATTATCGATTTGTTTTCGCATGCAGACGATATTTTGATTAAAAATGACGATTCTAGATTATTTAATAATTTTTAGGAAAGCATATCTATCTTTTGATTAGATTCAAGACCTCAACATTCTGGAACCGAAAATCTCCAAGTATGGCAACCAGTGGCATAGCTAGAAATTTTTCATTGGGGGGGAGGGGGGTTTACGACAACACATTACTACTGCAACGCACATATATGCATACGTTTGTGTGGTGTGTGATAAGGGAGTGAAGAATATACATTTTGTATGGCAAAAAATTCCTCATGGAGGGGGTTGTCTCCCCTATCCCCCCCCTGGCTATGCCACTGATGGCAACTGTGATGATTTTTCCCTTTTTACTTCTAAAATAATTCAAATTAAAAAATTTAAATCACTCAATCCATGAATTTTTCCGAATTCTCCTCCATCTCCCGCCCCAAATTCTAATTGCTTGGTTGCATTGCATGTGCTTTGGTTCCTGCGTAAATCGCACGAAAACATTGTTTTCAAGTAACACTATAACTTACAACGATGTTGAAAAGGATCTTTCTTTTTATAGGACCTTTACGGACACGGACTAAGACGTGGTTATGGAAGAACGTAATCCAACGTTAACAAGATTGCTCTCGCAACGTTCACTTTCCGGTAGTCCTTGTCTTATGAAGGAAAAACAGTTTTACAGGAAGAGTGCAACAATATGTACAAGTAAAATTACTTGTTATAGATTTAAGTTTACCAGTTAACTCTTTGTATTTATTCAGTTATGCAGATATTGGAATACATTGAAATCTGAAAATATAGAACTTTCGAAAAACGTTTCCTTTCTGGCAGTCCTTGTCTTACTAAAGATGGAGAAACACTTATACAGCTCAAGTAAATGCAATTGCGTTGAAATGATAAAAAGCAGCAAAGAAGTTATTTTTTTATATAAAGAAAATGATGATGACGATAACGATAATGATAAAAATTGAATGAATGAAATCTTATACTTCTTACTCAGAATTTGAAACACAGAAAAAAATTTTTGGAATGAATTTATTGCAGATGAAAATACAAATAAATAGCTTTTTTTAAAGCACAAATATACAGAAAAAAATCAGGGAGTATGTTTCGAATGGCACAAACGGTACAATGTAGATGAAGGATGCTTGTGAATCCTTTATACCATCCGATAACTACCTACTAAAATTCATTTCTCTACATGTATCCTTTAAGTAAATTGTGTACTTTTATTTGTTCTTAACACCTGATTTCTTTAATATCTTTAATATTACAGCTGAAGATTTATCTTTTTTTTTTAAAAAAGAAAGAAAGAGACTGCAGTTAAATATCGCATAGTTGAAGGACTTAGAAAGATAAAGAACGTGATCTGAAGAAACTCTCTGCAGGTAAATCAATTAGGTAATAATATGATAAAAAAGAAAATAATTTGTAACACTTGATAATTAATAGAAAAAAACAAATCTTAAATCTCATTACCAAAATTAATAATATTTTATCGAAATAACATGAACTGTGGAAGTTCAAGTCCAATGAACCATTTCTCCTATGATAACATCGAGTATTTTTCTGTAATTCAAACAATCAACCATGAAGAAATTTTCAAATTATGAACCCAATAAATCAAGACTAAAGATAAATAGTATTACAGCGTACTAAAGAAGAGAGAAAATGAAATCAAAGGCAAAGAGAATTCTTTTTTAATGTTATGGATCTGCGACATCATATATTTAATTTTAAAGGAAGTGACAAATTAATTAATTTTTAAAAAATAACCAATACTAATACCGTTTGATGTTCGCTTTTAATTAATTCAATTGAATGAGACAGTTATTTACTTACAAAAAAGGGGGGAATGTAGTAAAAAAGATATCGAGTATATTTATTTTATTTTTACCAAATGCATTGTCAAAATGTATTGTACCAATACATTTTGAAATACATTGTCAAAATGTATTGTCATCAATATAAGAATCTTTAATTTATTTAGAGCACCATGCATCACTTCAGCATATTATTTCCATTACTTAAATTTTAAATACTTTTTAGAAATTTTTATGTTATTTTTATAAGAAGAAAAGTGGCAAAAAATGTTAACGGAATTTGGATCTAACAATTGTTTTACACTTAGAAAAATCATAATTTTTGTTCTTTGTTTCACATGCTTCAAAACTTAACTTTCAAAATTACGCTAAGTAAGGGGGATATTACAAATTTAAGAGTATATAGTAATTAATTTACTTATACTCTTGATTTAACGAGATTGACCTCATTAAAATGTTCTGAAAGTAGAGTCATTTTCATATCTAAAACAACCGCAAGCTTGGCTTTTATATTTCATTATCGTTATGTATGTTTTGCATCTGTGATGTATCATTTAAGCAAAATTTTTATTATGATAGATTTCATATTTCATACTAGTAAAACATAGTAAATACTTAATGCCGCCCGCTGTTACAGTGGCTAATGAACCACTCTACCACACATTGGGTCAGGGTTCGATTCCCTGCTTGCACTTGGGTGTTTCTTGACATTCCCTTCATAGGCGTAACGCTGGTCGTCCACTGTAAGTCCCCATAATAAAATCGCCAGTAATTGAGCCCTTAGTTGTGGCAAAATGCTTGATGAGCAAGTTGCTCACCCATTGGGAAAAAAAGTAAATATTTATTGTTCATGAATTTTTAAAAATGCAATATTCCATAAACAGTTATTGATTTACACAAACATAAATAAAGGGCAATCCATTTTACAAGCACACTTGAAAAAATAGTATCGTAAAGTTTTAAATATACTTATGTAAAACCATTACGATGATGTGAAGACATGAAAAAACAAGTTAATAAATTAGAATTCATGATTTTTATCAGTCATCATGAATTGAAAAGATAGGCATGCATAATAATTCGTTCATTGTGCTCCTATTATTCATTTAGTGTATTTGTATTATTATTCTGCTTAACAATAATCCTTTTTCCTGCATTAATATGAGCGTGAAAGGTAGTAAAACATCATATCCGAATTCCCGTATTTTACGCATAAATTGTTTCCTATTTTAGAAACTGCATGCCAAGGGATTCAACTGCATTTCATTCTAATCGATTAGAACTTTTAAGCTTTTCTGTTAATATTAAATATGTATACTTATATACATATAGGAGAAGGTGGCCCAACCTAGAGGGCAAAACGATCCACATATGTTTTCTTAGATATAGGTAGCGCTACCTACGGGGTAATGCATAAACTAGTGTTGCCAAGTCAATAAGAAGCACTAGCGATAGTTAAGCGATCGGTGTATTACATGTCTGGGTAGAATTCTTAAAAAAAACTGGGTTTTATCATATCGCTTATAGATAAGTACTAAGTTTCCTATTTATTTGGAAATACAGCCTTTAATGTACAGAAGTATGACTTGGTTTACTGAATAGAATGTATTTTTAGATGTGAATTACGCTTGTTTAGTTTGTTATGTTAAACGGTGTGTTTATGTAATATGACCTAAAGTGGGCAGCCAAACTACCCGGTAAAATGATCCATCGACTGAAGGAACCCCATTACCGGGTCCTAGTCGTCATGGCAGCCCTTCAGACGTTCTCAAAATGCTTGACTCCCCATTACGTTATTTATTTCAGCTTTATTGTGTGCTAAAATTTTTGAATCATAATTTTGAAATATCCCATTTTATTGTTTGTGAGACTTCTTTATTGTAAAATTTTCATAATATAAAAATTACGTACTATATGATTGTAGAACTTATTTTATTTCACTATGCATAGTCATAATTACTTTTACATCTTTTATTTTGACGATAAAGAACAAGTAACAATTATTTTCAAAATGAAGGGTGATTTTGCCCTCGGGTGAGTGTAAAATAATCCTTTGGACTCTTTTTCAGAATTATGTTTTTTTCGTTACTCCACATTTGAGTTTAAAATATTATTAAAATTTGTTTATGATGCAAAATAGACTGTAAAATATTGTGGCAAAGGGCCAAAGTTATTTAACATTTATGTTATTTTATGAAAGTTTTCCCCTTAAGGAGATCATTTTGGGCCACCTTCCCCTATATATATATATTTTCGTTTTTCATCTTGGTAGCAAGTATTCGGTTCGTGGGGCCTTAAGATTTTAGCCGATGCTTTCTACCTATTGTTTTACTCCATCCAATTCCGTCTTCTTTTTCTGATTTACCAATGTTTGGATTTCAATCTGCTGCTTTTGTCTGCTTATTCCTATCTTTACTTAAGATTTTGAGTTTATTATTTTGCTCATTAATCATTCCATGGATATTTAGAATTTTGTATTTACCAAGAGGATGCTACGTTGATTCGTAAGTTATGCTTTTTACTATATATATATATATATATATATATATATATATATATATATATATATGCAAAATCTTTTAACATAATATACCCCACCCAAAATAACTTTTTCAGTTATCTAGTACAAAATAAAAGCTAATAATTGAAATAATTATAATTTGGAAGAGCAAGATAACGTTATTGAAATGAAATTTACTAACATTAAGTGTTTTTGAAAGTTAAGTACATTAGTTGTTTGATTGCCCCTTTTTTCCATTTTAAAATGTTCCGTATGCTAAACCAGCTGATTAATTTTTTCCTAAGCCAAAATTTATCTTTTTAAAAAATGAGGATGTATGAAAGCTATTCAAAGAAATTATTTCAATTTAATAAATTAATAATACGATTGATGAAGTCAATTCTAACGATAATAAAAGTTTCATCTGAAATATTCAGTCTCATTTAAATAGTGACACTGATAATTAAACATTTTTTTAAAACAGGAATATTAAATGCATTTATGAGCAAACTGATAATAGAATATGATTAATTGGTATGTGTGTGCATCATGTGATAGTAAATTTAATATTATTATTTGTTAAATAAATAATATACGCAAAAATACACGCACACATCTATATGTGTGCGAGAAAGTAAATGTACTAATCGTAAAATTCGACGGCATTTATGATTTCTTTACATGTGTGAAGAAAATAATATTTTTGGATACGTAGATTTGTTTTCCTATGGTAAATTTCTTTGATGTTTTTCCTGATTTAGTTTCAAACAAAACTCTTATCTGTTAGAACAAAGAACATGGCTTAGCAGCTTCCCAAAGGAGTACATACTCATCAGAATAGATGTAAGAATAATCTTATTTGTCAGACTACAACAGAAAAGAACAATAATGGACCAACTTGGAATGGTGCAGGGAACAGAAAACACAATAGATGCCCAGAATAAAATAACATACTGTCAGATTTAGCTAGTGATAGATATAGTGTGTTAGATCATTTAGAATGTGATCACGACTGGGTCACATTATCTTCTTTTTGCACATCTGATCAGCTGACTGTGATATATTTGTCTTGAAATAATGCTGATAAATTTCAGTTACATTTGAAGACCACTGGAATATCGAGTTGTGTTGTCATGCGAATTCATGAGATTGGTTGCTTCAATGAAGAATATAAAACTTTTTGTTTCTTGAACAAAGGGGTCAACTCAAACATAAAAAATATTTCATCACATCTGAAGTTTGGTTAATAAATATAATATTTTTGCTTATATTATTTTACTAAGTTAATATTAACAGAAGTGATAAATATACAAAATTTATTTATATGTGTGCATATTTAATAATATGAGTATAAAAGTAAATTATTTATTGAGATACAATATTTGGATTTTCAGCGGTAGGTCAGAATCGAGCTTGCAACCTTTCAGTTACAAGTTTAACACTAGGCTACAACTAGCTATGTGGAGAGGATGCTACCTGTAACCACCTTAATTTAAAAACGCAACGAGCTATATTGAAAAGATTAGAACTTATGTTGTTTCTCAGAACATGAACGAAAGCGCATTTCATGAATTTAAACTTCAATCCAAAATACTGCATTTAATACTCAAAGACAATCATCAAAAACATCAGACGACTGTGAAGTTTTTATGACTGTACGAGCATTAATTTCATCACATGTGGTATGCAATAAATATTACATTAATACTAAAAATATGCAGTATTCAAGATATAGTACAATAAAAGTATGTTTTGTTTCACTTTTATGATGACTGAAAACTTTTATGAAAATTCCGCTATTCTTTTCATAGTAAAAACAGTTGTGAAGTAATTTATTAGCACCTTAAAATAACGAGAATTATTATCTTTACATAAATCTACATTAGTAGCCTTAAACTTGCAATAGCCAAAGTTGTTTACTAATGTTTTATTTGTACGTCGTTTTAGATCAGTCCGTTGAAAGACGCATAAACGGTATTTTACTGTTTTAAAACCATTGTTCATCATCAAAAACTGCTTTTTTTCTGCAATAAACCGATTGGAAAAATTTTTGCTTAAATCCTTTAATTTGTCCTAAAAACAAATAAATTGATTTTCTCTAATCTCTTTCTTCAATAAATTGATGATTGAGTCCCAACTGGTGGTCCACAAACAAGTTCTAAGTGGTCCGCCAAGCAAATGAGTGTGTTTTCACAATTTCATGATGTAAAAAAGCAAAAAGCTCAATTTTTTACGGTCTTTTTTAGAGGATTAAAAAAATGTTTCATAATCCTTACAAAATAGTATAAAATTCGTGCTGGCACAATATTAAGTACAATTCGACGAAATGTTGTATCAACTCAGAAAATCTTTTGTCTCTGGCTACGGGTATTTGTAAACAGGGTTAATTAACTATGCATATTAGCGTCAGCATCATTGAGTCAGTGGAAATTTTCACACTTTTTTTTAATTTTTCATTTGATATTACATTTTGTGCAAAAGTTTTGAACTTTTGTTTAAATTTTATCCCCCCCTCCCTCCCTGGAAAGAATTCTTTGAAGTGGTCCGTGTACAAACTGGAAGTTGAAAAGTGGTCCGTGGATTAGGTTGAGATGCGAACCACTGTTCTAAACCATCAATTTAAAGCATTAACCCTTTGAGGCGAAACCCTTTCCCAATGCTGAAAAAAGGGCAGCCGTTGCCATCGCTCGACTTAACTACCTGCAAGATGGCGGAAGATCGAAACGTTCATCGCGTGCCACAGATCTAGAGACCCTTTTTTGACGACAGCTGGCTGTGCCACACAGCCAACTGCGTCAAAATAGGGTCTCTTGATCTGTGGCACGCGATGAACGTTTCGATCGTCCGGCCTCTTGCTGGTAGTTAAGTCGAGCGATGGCAACGGCTGCCCTTTTTTCAGCATTGGACAATCTATCCAGCTGTTTTCGCATTCTTCCATTTTTCAGCAGATGTCAGTGCTGTTAAAAATAATCGTGACCATTTTTTTACGGGAAATGACATGCTGAAAAGTAAAAGATTCTCGAGGAGCTATGTCACCCGCAACTATTTTTATAGAAATCAAATCTATTCTTCGTGACTGGCAACAGTCAAAACGTCAGAGTTTGGTGTTTCCAGAGCGGGAGCGCGTTAAAGGGTTATCAGTGTGCAATTCTTGCAATAAAATTAGGTCGTCCAAACTTTGCTGATTCTAAGTATGCATAGTAATAGAAATTCTACACTGGAACTCAAACGGAGAAATGCAGTTTCAAATCACACCTTACTCTCTGAAACGATTCGTGATCTATGCGCCTGCGTGCACGCTAGTTTCTCTTCATCACCATCCACTTCAGAATCCCCAGAAATATTTAACATGGTGTAGACTACCATAGCAAACCCAATTAGATCGCCCACTGCTGGATAGTGAGTAAATCTAGAACGCCCCTCGCCAAACAAACCGAAACAGAATTGCCTTTTCTGGACGACCCCTTGTCGAGTTAGGCAAGGCGAACATGGGGAGCAATCGAAAATTAATTACGTTAACTGGATAGCAGGAGAGGCGTTGATTTCATCATCGGTAATCCCCGGCCAAAGCCTCCACTCGCACTCATTCAATTACCAGCACTCCCCCCCCCCCCCATTCCATCTTGCCCTTTCCCCTCACCCCTTCCGCCCTCTAACCGACGTCCCTCGAACCTCGTTAAGTACCTGGAATTGAGTGGGAGCCAGGGAGCCAGAGCCGGGGCTTCATTTACATCCAGGACTCGGCTCCAGGAGAGAAGAGGGCCTTCTCGCACAAATGCGTCCTAATTCACGCAGGCAGCGAGATCCTTCATTAGATTCAGCTCTTTGATTCTTTCTTTTGCTTATCCTCCCCGCCACACACTCACTCACCCGTCTGTCTATTCGGAGATTGGAGTAAAAGGAGTTGCGTTAAAAAGAAAAAAAAAAATTGAGGAAGATAAAGAAAAGAGACGAAGAAGGGGTTAGAAAAGGAGGAAGGGAAGGGGGAAGGAGCGGGGGTGAATCTTCTTGAAAGAGGAGTGGCTTACTTTGCATACCGAAGAGGATGAGAATTAAATTTCACAACTCTGAGATCCTCATGTCTTCTTTTTAGTCTTTTGTTGCTGCAGGGTGAAAGAGTTGGTGCGCTTTAATTTTGGGCGAAGGAATATTTAAATTTTTCGCTCCGAGTTTTGAGAGGGTGTTAGGACAAAAGATCTGCGATTTTTTGTCCAAAGGTCATCCCGGGGCCCTCTTCAGCAGATGGGGTCTGAACCGTCACTGTTCATTCAGGCTTTTGCGCAAACAATTCCGGGTTTTATAAGGGGGACGTTTCTGTGGATTCGATTAGCAACAAGAGGTCAACGTTGTACAAGCGGGTTGTGTTTAATCAGTTTAGTCAAGCGCCCAAGCGCACGTTCTTGCTTTGTGGGTGGAATGCCGTAGTTAGAGGAATGTCGGCTTTTTCTCAGTCTGGGAAAACAGAGCGACGTCGCGAGAAAGCTATTGTGTTCGGGATTGGGTCTTGCTGCCTGGTAAACACTGAGCAAAACTTTCAGCTTTTAAAAGGGAGTTTGTTTAGAGAGTGGAAAGAACAATGTATGGAACACAACTCCGGAAACACAAAGAATGCTTTAAGAGAGAATGTGTGTTTGAAATATGCACTCAATAAAAGGAAGTTTTTAGTTATTGTGAGTCATTGAGAATTATAACTTAAATAACTGCTGTAGTTTGGACGGATTTCGCCTACACCCGACTACTCGTTATTTGCGAAAACACTAGTACACGTACATTTTTGTGATAATGTTTTTACGTTTTTCTATAATGAAAACTGAGGATATGACATAAATGTAATAAAGTACATATCGATGAAGGATGCCTCTGAAGAATATGGCTAAAGAATATTCTTTATAGACATAATTTATAAAACATAATTTATAAAACGGATGGCAAATGTTGGAAATTATTTAAGTTTCATTATACTCAATTTTGATCGTTTCCAATGTTTTTTTTCTTCCCCTACCTCTTGCAAGAAACATGTAAACTCGATTTTCAGCTCTTATAAGTCACGAATAGAAAGACAGAAACAGTTGAAGCACCCTCAAACAAACTGATAAAAATTATTGTAATTTTTGCTTTAAATTAAATGTCAATATAACAGGTTAGCAATTTACTTAATATGATAGATGCACTTTTTTTATAAATGAATTTTATGAGTTATATTTCATAACAAATGGATGTAGTTCATTTCTACGAGTATATTTGAAATTTCTAAGACAGGGATGAATCATTCATTTACACTTTGTTTGCTATCAACAAAAGTTCATCTTGGAAACTGTTCGAACGTCGTCAAGGAGCACTTTACACCCAGTTTATGAAATATTGAATTAACCCTGATAAAAATTTGCAATTTAGACAAGGCTGCTTCTAAATGTTAATTATATTGAAGCTAAGAAAAAGAGAATATGGCGAAAGAAATAGAACTCGGTTCTATCAATTATTGATATAAAGTAGCATCATAGTTCACAAAATTCTCCAGTTTAATCGATAAAGTAAATAAAATGTCATCTACGCACTTGAAAATAAGTATAGGTCTCAATTTCTGAGAGAAAAGATCTGAATATTGGATTTACTCGTGTTTATTCCCGCATTTGAATGATATTAACTAAACCCAGAGTTTCATTCCATACAATATAATAACTCCAATACCATAAACAATGTAATACAATAATTCAACGGATACAATTACAATACAATATATTACATATAAAGCACAAATGGATTTTTTAGATTCAGTCATAATCAAAAAACTATGTTGAATTACTGGGTTGTCTACGAAGCATTTTTTAAAGCTAAATAACACATACCCTTACGAACTATTTTGAAGCTTTAGTATTTAGAACTATTTATAATATTATTATTCTTTGCTTATTATATATTATAATTGCTTTTATTAGACTTTAATACATTTTATAAATTTAGACCTGCTTAAACTCAATAGAGCACTTAGAATTTTTTCCATAGAGAAAGACATCTCTTTTTTAAACTTATATCTCGAACTTAAAATTTTCCTTTTCATTTCTATGGCTTCAACAGCCCTAATAGTTTGTGTGTGTGTGTGTGTGTGTGTCAATGGACAGGTTATCCGCCAACTACAGGGTTAAGGGCTTGACTGTAACGAGGACCGGAGATATTGGTCATTTTATTACTGAGGTGCCTAGTAGGATGTCCACAGTAGCCTTCTGACACTGTCCTCCTAATTTTGAACCAATTCCAAAACGAGAGACATAGCACCTGGATTTACATCCCCATAGATATCGTTTCATAATACGGACACGGAGCCACGACACGTTTTACGTAAGCCAGCTACCTTTAGCATACACCGTCCCACAGCCGTTCAGTCGAGAAGGTTGCCACCTTCCTGAGCGCTGCTTCACTTTCGGTGTTTTCATGGGAGTGTGAATGACTGGTACACTGTCGGATCTCCAAAGCACATAGTAAATAAATAATATTTAACGTATTTTCGTCCAAAGAGAATTTTTAAGTCTACAGGTAAGGAAGTCATTTTGACACATATCATTAATTAGATTTAGATGAAAATGAATCCTTAATTAAAATCGAGTTGATGAAAGAAAATCAAAATAAAACTTTAGAAAATCAGATTTTTTTAATGTAGTCTTTCAAATGCATCTGAATTTTTAAGTCATTGTTTAAATTTTTAATTTCTGAAAAGTATGTTTGTAATAAAATTAGGAAGCTGTGTATTTGACACCAAATATTATGTTTGACTTTGTTCAAGATGCTAAACTTAAATTTATCACTCTCAAATTTAATTTTTCTCCTACTTAAGTCAATTTTTATGATAATCAGGTTCTATGATTTCGGACAAATAGTTGAAATGGGGAATTTTTGAAAGTAAGTAAATAAGCGCCTAATTTACAAAACAAATAGAGATTACGTATTTGCGTAAATATTTTAAAAGGCAATATTATGTTTTTTTTTTATTTCAGTATAGTTATGGCGTCTCTAAATAACGGAAAAACAAAAACCATTAATTTAATTTTTTGTCATTTATTAGTTTTAAACATGTAATCATCATTAACCCTTTCGGATCTGATTAAGTAATTTCTCTTTGCTTTAAATAGTTTTTCTTTTGATATTAGAGAGTAAATTTGTAACTAAAATTATAAAATAAAAAATCTTTATCACTAAATTTTCGGGGAATTCCTATTTCTCCTATTTCGGGGAAACTAGGTTTTTCTTAAAGTGCACTAATTAGGACAGCCATTCTGTTCGATAGATGCAGTATATTGAGACTGTAAAACTACTTTTCCTGCAATGGTATTTGGATGGGCGAAAGGTATTATCAGAACTTTATCGCTTAAAGCGGCGAAACTGTTAAATACTGGAAATAAAACTTCATTCGTGTGTTTAATAAGTTGCATTTCAGTTGAATTCAGTTTAATATGAAAAAAAAGAATTATTTCCTTATTAATTAATATTAAGCATACAACCAACAAAAATATGAATGAACTTTTACATAAATTTAGAACATATATGTATGTATACAGGGTGTCCCAAAACATTTACCTGGGCTTTAATTCCTAAACTATTGATCATAGGCGTTTACAAAAATTACAAAAGTTACAGTAAAAAAAGTAGATATTTTTATACGATTGTTTGAAATTTTAAGGAGATTAAAAATACAAATGAGTACAAAAGTTAATTTTTATACAGACCGCTGTACAAGTTTGAGTTTGTGTGATAATGGGAACGCTAGGCTAGGGCTATCTGCCAAAGATAGGAGGGGTGTGCTTGGTAGGAGGACTTTCTAAGGAATTCTAACCGCTCCCCCCGTACAAAAACTCTAACTTAGTAAAATTGTCCCATACATTAATAAGGTGATGTACAAAACTTGAACCTCTTTTTTTCTAAAAAAGTGTTGTTGATATGAATATCTATCTATCTATCTATATATATATATATATATATATATATATATATATATATATATATATATATATACCTACTCAAGCCACTTTTAAATGCCTCTCAAAGGGAAAAAGTCACGACCAGTGGTCGCATTTCAGGTATCGTACACAAATTACGAAAGTAAACAATGAAAAAATCAATTCATAATACTTCTGCTATCATTGATATTGTATAGCCCCCTCACAATTTGATTAAACATATATATATATCTTTTTATGATGAATGACTGTAACTTTGTATGTCATTCCATTTATGCATGAATGCATTTTGCTAATTGGACTTTTTTTTTATTTATTTTTTTTTTTTTACGGGGGCCGTAAAAAAAAACTGTCTCTCTTCAGGTAAATGCAATAATCATTTTATGATTTCCAAGGCAAAGCATTCTCTCAAAAACCGAATGTGGAATCGTATCAATTTATTTAATACTAGCTGCGTGCCCATTCTTCGCACGGTAGGAAACGAAAAATTTCCTCGCATGTGTAATTCGAATTAATTCCAGTGATGTGGAATTTAGAAAAAGTAAAATTATTTCACTCTTGACTTAAAATTTGCGTCATATATGTAATAACCTGAGATCATTGCAATATAATGACACAAAAAAACTATGTCAGCGTCATTCGGTATCAAAAAAGTGAAAATGGACCGTTTGCAGTGAACTTCACACTTTCAAAATGTCTTATTTCCACAGACATGCTGTCTTTTAGGTTCTCGTTTTAGCGTTAAATACCTCAGACACTACATGAAATGGACATTTTTTTTTATTTTAAAAATACGTCACCCTCTCTTGGAACCCTTTACAAAAAGAAAAGAGATAAGAAATAAGACTGCGCTATTTATAAGGGCTTTAAAGTTGTTTTTCTAGATTATGCCGTTTAAATTTCTTCTGGCAAATAAATCCAGTATTTATAAAAGGAAATCGAGCCAAGCAAAGAAATCGTCTGCTCGCGGGACCCGTTTTTATTTATTTTTTTCAGCTGGCAATTTTAATCATTGTTACTGTATCCATGACAACCAATACCATGACAACCAGCTCATAAGCAGGTACTACTGAAATGAAAATCCCTCTTCACTTAAAAATTCGTAAAAATTCTCCTAATTTATATTTTTCCCCCGTTCTTCTTTTAAAAGTGGGCGAATTGTGTGCTCCGTCTTTTGCCCAAATATAAAAAAGTTATGACAGATAGAATTTAAGATGCAGCAGTTTTAAATATATTTTTCGAAAGTCAGCGTCCAATTTAATTTTATTTGAAAAATTCCCAAAAATCTGCAAATTATGTTACACAGTCCGAACAAATAGTTTTTAAAAGAAAATTTTCTCCTCTATACGATGATGTAAATATCGTTTTCTTGCGAGCGCAATTACCGGCGTTATTATGCATTACGTAAGAAAAATCGCTAAAAATCGGACAAAACATTTTCTAATTCGAATTTCGAAAAAATCGCTTCGAGGTGTGTCGAGACCCGTCTTGGAGAATTTCCGTACAAAATTTGGTAGGTCTACGATCGCCCGTTTCGGAGCTACGCGAGACACAGACAGACAGACAGACAAACGGACAGTTTACACACTGTTTTATTTATATAGATGCAATTGATATGAAATCTAGTTAGACGTAAAATTTTATTTTGTTATTAACGTACCTGTGCATTTTAAGCGGCTTTTCGCTCTCTCAGGGATACAGCAAGAATATGCAGCTCTTTCTGATCGAAAACTGCTGCAGAAAAAGTGGTTTTACAGGCTTGATACACACTGTTTCTTTTAAGACTTATCATAATGAATTTATTGTTTGTGTTGACTTGCAAGATTTGTAGTTGAATATATTTTATGTGTTTACCTTTTTTAGCACAAAATATAGGCATGCACAAAAAACACGAATATATGTCATAGAAGAACTCAGACTGCTGTTTTGGGTTTAATAAGTAAACCTTGTCTGTCCTGATAGCAACAAACAGTCAACCAACTGAAAATTTGAGAATAACTGATTTAAAAATTTTCACCAGTAGTCATTGACAATGGGTTTCCTTCCTATATATCACTTCGACTTTTTTTTTTTTTTCGTCCTTTTCCCACACACCGAAATTGAATCCGAATGATCGACATCCGGAATTTTTATGTCCAGATTATCAACGCTCTACTACATTTAGTGTGGGATGATAGGAAACTTTGGTTCGTTGTATTACTTTTCTCTCATGTGTAAATAATACACGGTCCCTATTTGCCCCTCATGATTGTACATTACATACCTATGTATATTCTTTTGCTAAAATACATTATAAGTTTATATCAATTAATGGTTTTATTTATCTGTTTCAATTATTTAACCACTAAAGTGAATTATTAAAGGTTTTAGGCTCAAACGAGTTTCTTTGTTCTTTGCGAAAATCCGGACAGGATCCGGACAGTTAATTCGGATTATCTGCGCTCTACTGTACTGCGCTCTACTGTTTATGGGCGAAGGACAAATTACTTTTGCGAACATAAAATCCATCATAATTAGCCTTAAAAGAAAAAGAGTGTATAAGACTGTGAAACTACTTTTTCTGCAGCGGTTTTCGATCTGACGAAAGCTGCATAAAAGCGCTGTATCCCTCAGAGAGCAAAAATTGAAAGATACTGGAAATGCACAGGTACGTTTCAAGTTAGTTGGTTATATTAAGAGAATAAATTGATAAAATTTCATATTATATTTTTGAGAGAATTCTTTTCCTTCGAAATCATAAAATTTATTGCATTTGTTGAAGTGAGACAAGGTGTATCAAACCTGTAAAAGTACTTTTTCTGACTGTAATATCGACACCATACGCCAACTAAAAAATTTATACTTAATAAAGAATTCGCTTTCATAACCGAGAGTATTTCAATTCTTATTCATAAGTGTTGGAATGGCTAGAAAGTAAGTTCTTTTTTTTTTTTTTTTTTTTTTTTTCCCAAACAGGGAACGGAAAATCAATAAAGAGGTAATTTTCAGATATCTTAGTAGCCAATGTTTTTTCTTTCTTTTTTTTAATGTTTGCTAGCATATCTTGGGAGAGGGGGATCTAAATCTATCAGTCCAGTAGCTTAAGAGTAAATGCTGAACGTACATTTGTGAAAATGGAAGTTACTTTTTTTGCCGAACCCGTAATCTTACTGTGTAAATAATAACTGGACAACACTTTGTCACGGATTTCAAATTGTAAATTTCATGAAAAGCATTTCCCCCATCAAAGTCCCATTCTGAGACTAAAATAGCCTTCCCTTTAACCTAGTCATCCAAGAGCAAGCCAAATAGCATTGCAGCAGTCTCTCCCTCCGGAGGTCGAGGGTTCAATTCTAAGGATAGAAGTGTTAGGGGAGAAATGTTGTGCTGTATCTGCATTTAGGTAATGCGTTGCTAGTGAAAGATTATTAATTTAAAATTCTTCTTAAATAACACATTGTTATTTGAAACATTATTGCACCCTTTTATTTGACAATTTCAGTAAAACGGAAACTTACCGTCCATATTTTTCAAAAACAGTAAAATGATAAACAGAACGGAAATTTTCTGGCAACTTTACTGCCGTCCAGTCAACTCCGTGAAAACTGTAATAAGGGTTAGAAGCACTTTTTACTTGGATCCGTTCTTATCCACTGAAATCTTCCTTTGCTCTTTCAAGCGTTACTTACGTGTGAAAATAAATTTCTTTATTTTCACATTAAAATAAAAATAAATACCTTCAAAGCATTTAATTATGCCGTATAAATTTAATAAATTCAACCACGCTTTACAATTAAAATATTTATATGAATTCAAATCATTTGCATTCATTCAATGCATTTTCTATGTGTACTCTGAAGAGATTGTTATTTCTTTATTTCAATATAAAATTGTTTATGTTTTAGATGTAAATCTTTTAATAAAGTCTTTTTCGTAAGTTGATAAGCTTTTAAGAGTTTGACTTTCAAAGATTTCGTTCTGAATTTAAATGATCTGAATGCGCCTTCAAAAAGCAATATCCGAGCATACTTTTTTCACTGTAATGCAGTTTTTATACTCTAACGAATGATATTTAAAACATAACATAATTTCTATTGCTGCCATTATTTTAAGCCGTTCTTCACGGTACGATTTTCAACAGCGTATTTGAAATTAAAAATCTTGGGATTTCGAATAAAATTTAATAAATGCTATTCCAAATATTGTATTTACTTTTCACTCCTCAGAGGACTGAAAATGTACCTTGTGGAAGAAATACTTCCTCAGTCAAGGCAAAGTTTGTGAATTTGCAAAATTTTAAATCATAAAACTGTCATTATTTTGTTCGGTAAAAATCATCGTTCATAACGTGGCGCTGTTTATTAATATTATCTATATTATTGTTTTGTTTTAAATATATAAACCTTGCTTTAACTGAGTCAACTTGAATTATGGACTTGAATAACTAATTATGAGTAACTTTTTACCACATGGCGGTTTTTTCTTCCTTTTTCTTTTATTCATTCTTTTGCGCATGGCTATGTAAGAAAATTTATATTTATTCGTTTATCACCATTCACAGCCTTTCCTTGTTTCTATTCCTTTAGAATATTTTTTATTTCAACAACTACCTTATACAACTATCAAAATAAGTAAAATAATTGTGTAACTTTCTCAATGCAAGTTGCGTAAGAAGGGAAAAAATAAATTTCTATTTCGATCCTCACTTTGTTTGAGTAGATCATTTTGGTTTGATGTAGCATAAAGTTTTTTTTCAGTCCTCGCGTGCACAAATTCACATGGCTTCGTTTTAAATAATTGATTCATTTTCAATTTTTAATTAAACTATTCAAAACCTTTTTAATAATTTCTTCATTGCATAAAGAATATTAATTTTTTTAAGTAATTTATGTATGTTCCCTAAGAAAAAGTTTGCCGTATGGTGCAGGGCCGTACCCCGAAAAAAGTATCGGGGAGGGTCCAAAAATTTCGGAGGAGGACCAAACCGTGAAAAGGGCTGAATTTTCCCCAAAAAGACTTCATCATTATTATTTTGTTAACAAACTTTTAAATTTCGCGGGGGGTGACCGGACCCACTTGCCCACTCAACCTGCGTACGGCTTTGGTCAGATGGTTAAGTTTGTACACTTTTTGAATAACGTTAACAGTTTCCAGATTATAATAATTCTTTTAATGATGTTTTATTGTTCAAACCAAAACACAAAGAAATGCAGTTCTAGAGAGAACTTCTTGGGGCTGTATGTTTGAGCAGCAGGCACGAAAAGTTTTACGAACCCTACCAATTTAAAAGCCAAACATGTCATGTTCTTTTTATGCAAATTCCTTCCAAAATCTTGATTGGCATTGTTTATGGGTGCATTAACACATTATTTGACATAAATTTTTTTACAGTTGCATTTGAAATTTCAAAAATATATACAGTAACTATTCTGGTCCTTTTTTTTTCCCTAACACTTTTTTACATTACAGCATACAAAACCATTAGTGTCAACGGTTTTCGTAATTCGTTAGTATCTTTCGTTGAAAGAAAGCATATCCAAACATAATAAGTTTGTGCGAAGGTCTAGCTAATTTATTGGCACTCTATGAGTCAAAAAATAAATTTTATAAATACAAACCTTAAAAGTGTATTCAAGCTCATACTTCAAAAAATAATGGCCTCAAATTTAAGGTGGCACAACAGTGATGTGTGCCGTTAGTTCGCAGCCTCGAAGGGTGTATGTTTTTATTAGGGAGGGGAAGGGGAGAAGACACGTATGAGAACCTCCCAAAAATGCCTTCCCCTTTTTTCATAATTCTTTTGTCTATCTTAAATAACTGAAATTAAATATTACGTTTTATAAATCGTTAATAAACCATTTTTTAATGTTGTTGTTATATGCTGGCGATACGTCGCAGTTTTCGTCAAAAGTCTGTTCAACAATGAATCCAATTCTTGGTTTTGTGAAAAGACATTTTTATTAACGCATTTTACTAATCCATGCAATTTAGATAAATTTAATACTAAATTTAACATTTATTTTCTCTTTTAGATCTTTATATACATCATTATTGAATATTTCTTATAACAAATGCAAGGGACTATTTTACACGATTGTCCCTTCTCCCACTCCCACCCTAAATTAAATAAAATAAGCTTTTCTTAGGGAGGCTAGCGGACTTTTATGGTTTGCCACTATCAGTATAGCTCAATACTAATGCACTGTAATTTCCGATGCTTAAAAATATAATATTACTTCCTATTGTCAATATTAGCTGAAAATTTCATGATTAAAACAAAATTAATTGTTTTAAAATATTATTAATCCCCACTTTTCTTAAAATTTCACAATAATTAGCATTTGAATAAACTTATTTATCCAGCAGAAATGCGAAAATTTTCCTTCAGTTAAATGCGACTGTATTTCACCTATACGCCCCTTCCCATCGAATAAATTTCCTGGCTACGCTTCTGGTATAAATTATAGTAAGTAGTTTAACCTAGTTATGTTAACCGACTTAAATTGCTATATTTTGAATCGCATAATTTTTTAAAATTTCAAGTGCAGCTTGAAGAGTACTTAAATTTTAGTTTTTTTCTTTCTTTTTTAAGTGCAAACTCTGGAACGAAAGTTCAATAGCTGGAAAGAGGATGTAAACGACATTCGTGGCGTTAAGAATTTAAACATCTCCCCTATAACTCCTTCACAATTTCGATCCTGAGGGTAAAAGCTCCTGAATGTTGGTACACAGAGACTGATAATGTCTAGACAGACTTCACCACCTGTATACAGTGCCGACGGTAAAACTACATTTCAAATGCCATCAAATCAATAAAGCATGGCTTTAATTGTCAAAATATAAAATCGAACTTAGACGAAGCCGACAAGACGCCATATCATTTACAGTAAAAGGCCATATCATTTACAATAAAAATAAGTACACATAAAAACTTCATTGAATTTTATAATAATATATCTCTAATAAAATAATACATCTATGTAAATAATATATCTGTGACTTAAGACAGCTAAGTGTTCCGATATTAAATATTCACAAAATAATAATACACCAAAGTTTCAAAGTTTTACATAAAATTAATTAGAAACGATTTACTTCTCATAGCAAGGTGAATGCATGAAGAAACGGATTTTTTACCGGTAATGTGAACATTGTTAACTAAATTAACTGACAATAATGCCTACTTTGCTTGTAAAACCGTTTCTCCTGTATGCAATGTATTTTGCTCTGAAATGTTTATAAACCACCCAAATGGAATTGCTATAGATATTCAGTTTTCTTTCCTAAAATCCTTAATAATATACATAATTATAAACCCGTCAAATTAAAATAATGTTTTTAATTAATTAAAGGTTAATATTTATTTTAATTACAACTATTAAGTAATAAAACAAGCTTTTGGTAGCAAAAATGTCTTCCTAAGTAAGTTGTCAAACTTCACATCACCGCAGAAGAATCAAGAATTATCTTCCTATCATCAAAATGATAAAAATGGTCAGTAGCGGATTCAGGGGAGGGGCTAGGGGGCTTCAGCCCCCCCCCAAAATAGATTGCTCAAGGGTAACATTCTGCTTCATTATGCACTTTGAGTATGTAAAATGATCTTTTTTAATCACTTAGCCCCTCCCAAAAGTTTTTACATTGGTTTAGACTAAAATTTTGCTTTACTGTACATTTTTTTTTGGGTGAAATAAGCTTTTCTCAAAATTTAGCCCCTCCCAAAACAGACTTTCTGGATCCGCCACTGAAAATGGTGATATTACAACTACTAATAATAGCAACAACAATAGTAATGGTATAATAAAGAAAATCATATGCGTTTCATCATAGTTATCAACTAATTCAAGCATATCTATGTTGATTTGAATTTCTAATTTATAGACAAGAAAAGTACACTAAAATTTTCAAACTCAATTTTTAAAATTATTTTGAAATTCCTATTTAAACATATGCAAAAGGTTATTGAAGAACTTCACTTCTAGAGTGGTTTGATACTACAAATACATTTATTATTTAAAATGAATGCTCAAAAAAACTGATGTGAAAAGTTTAAAACTAATTAAGAACTTAGTGAAATAACAAACGTAAATAAAAAATACCACAGAACGATCGATTCGGTTGGTGAAAAAGGTCAAAATTCTTAATCTCAGCTTTAATATTCATGTCTAACTAAATGGTGGAATTTTTTTGCAGCTGAAAACAGTTGGACTTTTTGTACCAAACGAAACTATCGTTTCGTGGTACTTTCGTATTTATATTAGTATTTTTACAAAGTTATCGATCAGTTTTAACATGTATTATTAATTTGTGCATTTGTAAAAATAGCCAGAAAATATACAAATTGAACTTTTAATTGTTATTTTCTTTTCTTCTTTAAACCAAATTCACAACAAGCACTCATCTGAACAAAAAAAAAAACAGATTTGCGTTTCTTCCTTAACCAATTAGTGTCTATAATCTGATTTCAGGAAAACTAATTTTAAAATTTCTGCTAAAATTTCGATCGGAAAAATACTGTTTCCTTATTTGATTTCGCAAGTGGAATATTTCCTTTTCACAAAATATAAAGGAGTGGAAAGTAATAAATGCAAATTTTTACTTTTTTTTTTTAAAGAGAAATGCATCAAATTTTCATGCCATTGATGTCAGTAATTTATTTGTGTTAATTTATCTTCTGCACACATCCGCAGAAATTGGAAAATGTGATGTATAGTGGATGGTAGTAGATTCAAAGTTAAGAATCCCCCCCCCCCCTTTTTTTTGGATCCTCTCACTAAAAGAGAAATATCAGAATTATCAGGCAACTGAGTTAAACATATTACAAGAAATTTATCTTAATAATAAAATAAATCAAAAGGTATGTCATAGAAAGAAAACTTTGGATGAAGATATTTAATTGAATATGTCGATATAAAACTCACCTTCTTTTCGTGGTCTTAGAAAGAGGCAAAAAACTATTATTAACAAATATTTTATACTACCGAAATTTTTGTTCGCGATATATTTGTTGACACAACAATTACTTGCGTGTAGAACTAAGCCTCTAATAAATTTTGCAAAGCTTTAATTTGAATTTAAATATGCAGAATGTTAGATTTGCAGCAACCATTTTTATGGTTAATGAATGTTAAATATAAACGAAAATAGTTATGAATTTAAAACAGAAAAAGCCAAAAATATAAATGTCTGAACTTTAATTTCAATTATCTTATTTTGAAAGGTAATACACAACAAAAATCAACGCGGAAAAACAGCCTTATTATGTTTATGTTTCAAATTACTATGACAGTCGTATTCGCCTGAAAAAGTTGAACATGGTAATATGAATAACTCAACATAAAAAGTGGATAATGAAACTTTCGCATCTACAGCCTTCAACTGTAAAATTGAATAACGAATTTAAATTTACAATCATGATAGTTACAAAAATTAGGTCAATCAATTTTCTCGATGATAAACTGTGATTTTAATTGAAAATGTATATTTAAAAGTCAACATGCATCTACTTAATTTATATAATAACTTCCCAAGCTCATACAATTTTATTTTTCATTTATTTATTTATTTTTACTTTTCAGCAAGGTGAATATACTAAAGGAAAAACGGATTTACAGGTAAAGCATGCATGGTTAACAAGTCAATTTGTCAGTAATGCACACTTTGCCTGTAAATCCGTTTCTCCTTTAGTAAATTCACAGTGCTGAAAAGTAAGAATAACTTTTCACATTTTTGTATTATATTAGAACTTAAATGTCAATTTTTAATCTGAAATATGACACGGAGAAAATTGATAGTTCGCTTTTTAAAGTATAATAGGATGCTGATATCTCTTTAAAGTTCAATTTAAATTTTAAAACTCCTAAATCTTGGAATTTCTACGACCGGCAGAGAAAAAGATGAAATTTTGAGCGTCCTCAAAATAGGACAGTGGGGGTTAAGGGAGATCAGGTGCGTGCTACTTACCATCGTCCGTGGTGGAGGACCTCGCCGGGCTGGGGCTCCTGGGCCGCAAACTCTGCTCCGATTCCGACATGCTGCCGCACACAAGAAGTCAACAGGTTCTCCTTCCGGCCCTGGAATCCCGCTCCGTCAAAAAGAGAGGCCGCGTCCCGCCTCCATTGGCTTGGCCAGACGTCGCGTCATCAGTCGCCCCGCCCTCTGCCATCACGGCTCCCGATCCCAAGGACCTTTCATTGGAGTACGCCCGACCCCGCCCCATGCTCCGTGGGCGGTGTCTGATCCAGGAGTGACGAGTCACGTGGCGCGGGACTCCAGAAAGCGAGGGCGGTTTTTCACCCGGTTTTTGTTTCTCTTCTCCGGATTTTTATTGATCTGTGTTGTTGAGTTTTCCCGAAGACATCACGCGCGATCGAGAGTTTGGGGAGTTAATGGAATTCGCAATGGATTCTCCTTTTTAAAATTAACAGCGGGAGGCCCACGTTTTCCGGGAAAAAGGTCCCCGGTTTAGTAATAAATTCCTCTGACTCCTACCGCTTACGCCGAAATCCCCGTTTCGTCCCGGACTTTCCTGGAAACAGCTTTTCGGGTCAGTAAGCTGTATTGGAGGTAGCAGAGAACATACCCAGGAGTAGGAAGCATCTCTGGATAATGAAATACAACTGTATAAAAGCGCTTTAATTTTACTCTGGCGGATCACACAAATTCGTGAATACCAAAGAGTAAAAATTTAATTTTCCCTTTACTTTATTGGTTTGTTCTTGGTTAAGGCAAACCCATGTGTGGGCTAGCTGCCTAATGGGAAGATGCTTTGAGTGGAGTACATTTCAAGGGGTTCTTAACGCGTATTCACGTTATCTGCAGAATCCGTCCTTAATTCCAAGCCGCTAGATCGACTGCCGCGCTAAAGTCCAGAAGTCTAGACCTACACACTGCCCAGTGTTCAGTGTCTTACCCACTCGGTCATTGGCCTTTTTTTTTTTTTTTTTTAAGATTTAAAAATAAGTGCATACGGTAAATTAAAAGATAAACAATACATGCCATTCTCCAAGTTCTTTTTTTTACCTTCAGAAATCCCTTCCTCCTTTATTTCTTCGTGCTTTAAAAAAATATTTCGCCTCAACATGGCGCAGTGGTTATATCACTGAAAAGGGTAGACGGCCGAAGTGTGAAGGTCACGGTTTCGGGTCCCGTCGTCGACCTAACGGTCTGGAGTTTCGGTCGGTTTTCTCCATATGTAACGTGAATACGCGTTAGAACCCCTTAGAAAGTCCTCTTACCAAGGCATCCCTCATCTTAGGCAGATACCCCTCGCGCAGGTTTGCCTTAATCACACACACAAACACATTAAAAAAAAATTTCACTCAATATATGTTCATAAATATGCAAGTCGTAGAAATCTATGTATGTTCTTTTTTTAAAATGTGACCCTTTCTCACAGCTCGCGCACTTTCTTCGCCTTTGAAATTAGATTATATGCAATAATTATTGTGCAACTCTCAATTTTCCACTTATCTTCATTGCAAAACATATCTTATTTTCAAATACACTTTCCCCCAATTCGCACTATACTCCCTAGCAGTGGCGCACCCAGGATTTTAGTTTAGGAGGGGGGGGCTGGGCGACATGCAAATACTGCTGAAATCGGTTATAGTGACCTCGATTAGTTACAACTCTCTTATAACGTCTACATATTCGGTACCATTTGACTGTCCCATAGAACACAAGCCCACAAGCAATGTAACTTGGTATGGAGTCATAAATAATTATGTGCTCTTTTCAGTGACGTTGTAACCGAGATTAACAGTGTTTCGTAAACTAACTGTAAGCACTTATTTAAAAACTTTTTAAATAAATGTCTTTTTTGGTTAGAAATAACTTGAAGACAATTTAAAAAAGAAAGAAAAAAATAATGCATTAGCGATAATTTTCATTTTTTAAAGCTTTTCACTTCTAACTTTCTGCCTTTAGGGGGGGGGGCTTCAGCCCCCATAGCCCCCTCCGTGGGTGCGCCTATGCTCCCTAGTCCACACCCCTTCCCTCCTGCACCGAGAACGAATTACGAAAATAGGGATAGATGCGAGAGGATTTTTTTCGAGGTGAGACAAACATTTTTAACTTTACAATATAGATATTTTGAGAGACGAGACAAAGCTTTACGGCTGTTTAGTGAGACGCGAGAGTCCTATTTTTTGTCTCTCCGCGTCCATTCCTATTCGAAAGTGGCTTCGTACTTTGCTGCTAAAGAAGAAAGAACTTATGTACCTTACGAAACTTAAACTTTCAAATAAATAAACATAAATTAAAATACTCTGCTCCGTATAAAAACATTCGAAACATTAATTTACTTCCATTTTTGTGTTTTCCCTAAAGCAATTTAAGCTTTCTGAAACGGGACTAAAATTTTGTGGGGGGGGGAGGAATGAAAGTAAAACAAAATAGAAAGAAAGGGAAGCACCAGTAAATTATTTCCATTATTAAAAGTGCGAAAAAGCCTCAAAATACACAAGAACACTTTTAAGAAAAGAATGGTTTTAAAAAATTCCACTTTTTTTTCCCTTTGTTCTACTGCCTTTCCGTATATGCAAGAACATTTTTTCTACAAAATTTTTAATACAAAGCAACCAGTATTTTAAATCTATTAAAGCTAGTTTTTTTCTGTGAGAGTAATTTTTGTAGATCATTAATATCTGTTGCATCAAGGAATATTTAACCTTATACAACAGAGCTAACTGCACTTGAACAGGCAAACTGACCCCATTTAACACTTTGAGGCGCAACCCTTTGCCAATGCTGAAAAAAAGGCAGCCGTTGCCATCGCTCGACTTATCTACCAGCATTATGGCGGACGATCGAAACGTTCATCGCGTGCCACAGATCTAGAGACCCTTTTTTGACGTAGCATTGCGCTCTGCATTGGGCAATCTATCAAGTTCTTCTGATTTGGCTGCTGATTTGGCTCCAGCTGTTCTCGCATTCTTCCATTTTTCGGGAAATGACGTGCTAAAAAGTAAATGATTCTCGTGGAGCTATGTCACCCGCAAATATTTTTATAGAAATCAAATCTATTCTTCGTGACTGGCAACAGTCAAAACGTCAGAGTTTGGTGTTCCCAGAGCGGGAACACTGCGCGTTAAATGGTTAACAACTTGGAGGACATTGGAGCCACGACGGATTTTACGTGCATCAGCTACGATTAGCGTACACGGTCCCACAGCAGTCGAGCCGAGAGGGACTTGACACTCCCAATCACTGGCCAAGCCGGATGCTGCTTCACTTGCCGTGTTCTTGTGGGAACAGAATTTAGCGCCCAGACCACTTCAGGACAGAAAATGATATGTAAAGCTGTGGTGTTAAAATACCTGTATTTTTAAACCTAATGCAGCATTAATTTTTCATTATATATTTCCTTTGTATATGTTATTTTAATATTTTACTCACTGAACACTAGCAAAAAGACAAGACAATATTAGTAGCAGGGGCGCAGCCCAGGGGGCGGGGTTAGGGGGTCCTAAACACCCCCCCCCCATGAGAAATTTTTTGCCGTACAAAATGTATTCTTCACTACATTATCACACACACGTATACATATATATGAGTTGTAGTAGTCGTAACCTCCCCTATCAAAAATTTCTGGCTACGCCCCTGTAGTAGTGCATATGAATCCTCGGATGAATTTCTTAATTTTTTTTTCTAATTGCTGTGGTTGAAAAAAATAATAATAATCTGATACGCTTTCATATGCTTTAATACAAAGTGCTATATATTAAAAGTGTGTCAGTTTCATCAGTGTGCGGTATTTTTCTTCCTTGTTCCATAAAACAATTCTTTGGAATTGAAATCTATATTGAAATCCCCTTCTAAAACTGTTTTATAATCTTCGTCAGGCATCTAATAACAAAAACACTCAAAAAAGAAATTGGTCTTAAAAGATGAAATAAATAAAACTTTGTATAATAAAATACATAAAAACGTACTTATCATATAGACATTGAGATAAGTGCCTTTTTATGTGTGATATTATACAGAGTTTTATTTATCTCATATTCTAACTATACTATCCCTTAGTAATAAACTTGGCCAGTTTTTTGCCAAATATCAAAGACATCTCCAGGCTAGATAAATTTTTTGGAGACTTATTTTTTAGATCCAAATTTGGCGATAAATCATCAAAATTTGAAAACCTTGATGACATTCAACATTTTATTCTCACTTTTTCTATTTTTTCTGCATTAAAACGGGGGTGCGACTATTACGTGATTAAACACGGTATTTAAACATGGTATTTTTGGTTATTAGACCAAAGTAGTTTGCGTACCAAGGTAGTTTTGGTTGATTAAACACGCTATTTTTGGAATTTGGTTAATCCAAACAGACGCTTGTCCCAATTAAATCGGATTAAGGGCTTTTACTGTACTATAATTTCTAAAATAATGATAGCAGTTATTATCCCTATCAATATCATCAAAAACAGCAAATCTGTGTCACATTTTCCGAGGCAAATTACCAGTATTCCTACAATCACCCTTGTTTTCATATGAACCTAATTTAGTATCTACTGATTAATAAAAATCCTCGCCTATAGACATGCACTTACAATCAGCGAAAGGCTACACCTCTATCGCCAGCCCTTAACGCAGACTCAAACGGGATTTAGACATCCAATAAACTTTCACTAACGCAACGGAAAAATACGAACTTTATTACGCTCCATTGGAAGTCTGTTAATCGGTTAAAATCGAATCCGTGCTTAATTCCGGAATTTGAAACCAGCACGAAATAATCTTTCTAATAGGAATCCGTCCCGTTGCATAGGAACTGTTCTAGTCCTCGACTTACGATGCTCAAAATTATAGCGCAGAATGAATGAGCAAGCGGATAACACCAGATTGTCCACGTTGATCCCCCGTCCGCTTCAGCCGGACTTACTAAATTAAACAAGGGATTCATTTCGATCAGTCTGATAAAACTCTCGGATAGATGGACCATTACAACCCTAGTTATATAATATAACATGAGACTCGATCCTTCTGCGAGGAAATGTTATGTGCAGAAAGTAGCTTTTTTTCTCACGATTTTTACTGAGATTTATCTCTGAGCATTCTTTTGTTTCTGGAGAGATCTTTTCAAAGAAACGAATGATCAAAAATTACAGATCCCCTTAAAGGGACCAGGTAAGCAAAATTCGGTAAAAAATTAATTTTTACTTTTTCAATGCGTTAACTACTTTAAACTTTTATATTTCTACCGATCTATTACACTTGCTTATCTGAAAAACAGAAATATTCGGAATTTTTATTTTTCACCAATGCACTTCATATTTTATACGCATATGTGAAATTTTTAAAGTGGGTTTTCTCAAAACGTGGATTTTACAGGTTCGTGTTCCTTTTTCTAAATATCTATTAAACTTATGAACTCAATTTTTAATGACTGCAGATATACTATATTACATACTTAACACGGCGATTTGTTAATATATTGAGAATTACTCATTTTAGGCAGCAAGATTCTATCAAAAATGGAGATTTAAAAGTAATTTTCATTAAAAAATCAAGAATTATTGTTTCAGAAAAAACCTGACGTATGTAAAATATGTTCTTCTAACTGCTTTTAAAATTTTATACCATTTCTGAGAAAAAGGTATATAAAGTTGATGAAATTAACATGGCGGAGATAGGTCTTACCCGGTCTCCTTAAATCAAATCATCAACCAAGAAAGATCTTTTTCTTAAAATTTAATTGCTGTGTGTCAAATCAAGAGTGCACTGTGTTGAAGGCAAACCTGCACGAGGGGTATATGCCAAGAGGGTGTGCCTCGGGTGGGGGGCTTTTTATTGGGTTCTGACTCGTATTCACTTTACATTTGGAGAAAACCTTTCCATTCTCCAAACTGTTACATCGATAGCCACGCTGTAGGCCAGAACCTTCGACCTTCACACTTCAGCCATTTGCCATGTTCAGTATCTTAGCCACTCGACCATGATGGAGCCGTCACACAACAAGAAGTTTTCTACTAATCTGGTTACAAAATGTCAAGAGTGGTTAAATTGAAATGATATGCATCTTCAAAAATTGTCTTCAAACGTCTTTTTTTATGCTTTTTAAATTTTTTCGAGGTAAGGCAATAATAAAGCGACATAGAAAAGAACATACGCTAAAAATTAGTGTCGTAAAATAAAACAAAAGTATTATCCGCACTTTATTTGAACAAGCGCAGGTTACTATGTTGAGCAAAAACATACATTTAGATATACTCACAATTTAAATTTTAATTTATTGTCTTACTGCAATTGTAATGTTCTTAAAATATAATAATAAAAACTTTAATTCCATCGAACGTTTCGTTTTAAAGTGAATGAAATTTAAACATTTATATATTTTTTTCTTTTCCTTTGCAGGGTATAAGTTTACATAAAAATAAAAAAAAGAAAAGATAAAAATATATTATTTATTTAAGGTTAGATGAAAACATTTTAGGTAAACACACAGGTAACATTTTCTAACCTGATCAGCCCATATCAATTTTCCGTACATCTTTTGGCTTCCGTTTCCATGTTAGACATTTCCGTTTAATCAAGTGATTTTCAAGCTGGGAGTCACAAGACAAAGAAATATTCTTACCCAAGACGTTTATCCTTTTACTTTTATACTCGCTTAAAGTACGTTTAATAAGAAATTTCTCTATACCTTTAACATAAAATAAATGGATTAATTATTACAATCAAATTTGAAATATTTCGTCTATTATTCAATTTACATCTTTTTTCTTTGATCGACAAAATACCTTCCTATTCAATAATGTATTTATTTCTCTTTTCAAAACAGGATAAATCTGTAGTTATATAATCGAAGGCTACTCCAGAAAAGAAACTTTTTTCACGTCATTTTTTTAAAAACTCCAATTGAATTCCTTTCTCATTCTAAACACGTAGCACAATCATCAAGGTCTTCCTCTGTAAATAATTTTTTTTAAAGTAAACAACTAAACAATTTTTACTCGAAAGTTTGAAGATTCTAATGTTTAAACTTTTTCTCACAACTAAAATGTGCTGTTTGTTATTTGTCTGCTCTGTTAAATTCTATTCAAGAACTTACGTTGCAACGGAATTGTTCCAATCGGTTTCACAATATTTATTAAACCACTAATTCACTATCAACTGACAGGTCATTTTAAAGCATAATTGATGCTATCTAAAGATGTTCAAAACATGAACGAGATTAATTAAATGTTTCTGCATCTAATTACAATATTGCATTAGTCAGTGTTCAATTTATATGAGTGAATACTTCGTACATCCATAGATTGTTAATGACACGAAATATGATTTTCTGGGGAATAAAAATCAAATGTTCGATCTGTATATTCATAATACAACACAAAAATACTGAATCTGTTCTAGTTTAATATAATAATGGACGTGCATTGTTGCATATTTAATTGAGAAGATCTGATTTTAGAGATTTTAATCGAACTTTATAGAGTTTTAATATCCGTTTAAAAATAAACTATTAACTTTTTCAGTAATGAATTTTAGATTGAAAATTTACATTATACAAAGGTAACACATGTACATCTTTTTATTAATAAATAAAGATGTTCTAGCTTTATATAATAATAGATGTGTATTGTTGCAAGTTTGATTGGGAAAATCTGATTTTGGAGATTTAAATAAAACTTTATAACTACAAGAGTTTTAAACACAAGTTTTGAAAAAACTATTATTTTAATAAAGCTAACGTCTGTAGTGTATGTCTTTTAATCAATAACTATTTCTTAACCGATACAAACATGTGTACAGATACTCAGTATTTCTCTTATTTCTAGATAGTATTTCTCAGCAAAATACATTTACTGAAGGAGAAACGGATTTACAGGCAAAGCATACATCGTTATGCAAATTAATGTTAATTCATTACAAACTATAAATTAGTGTATAAAACTTTTTAGGTACGATATTTTCAGAATATATATATATTTGAAAGACAGAATGCGTTTTAATGAGTAACCATTTCCATGCCAATACAAAATTTTGAAAGTCTATAAACAACTCCGTAAATAACAAACATAAATAAAAAATAATGCAGTGCGATCATTTCGGGTGGTACAAAAAATCTGCTCTTTTTCAGCCGTAAAAATTTCAATCTTCAACTCACGCAAAAAAATAAGAGAACGCTTTTCTCACTTACGTGTGTGGAAGTTAGAAACGACTAAATTATCTTTATTTGTCGACACTTTTAGTAAAAATGCAAGAAAAAAATTCCATAACATAAAAGAAATAGAACTGAGCCATTTTAAGCAGCAGAAAAACAGTAAAAGTTTGTATAAACTGCAAATATTGGATCGCACATAGGTCACGTGTTGTAAAAAAATTTCGGAATTTATATCCTACTGTTTTCTATAGCAAGTGCATTAAAAAAAAGACCAGGCTTTCTTAATGCATCTGACAGGTATTGTAGTATAAATGCATTGTTGAACTCTAAAAATAAGTAGGTTCAATTTTAATTTCAAATACTCCATCTTTACGTGTACATGCACATGCGAGGTATGTCATTTGAGACAGCATCGGGAGCATCGCCTGCAATTATAACACAGACAAGCATCTCCCATCATAAGAGGATAACAAGGTATTTCACCGTTCATCATCTAATAAACTGCAGTACAGTGGGAGCATCCAGGCGAAAAGCTGCTCATAACTTGCAGAAGAACATCTTGATCCGAGCGAGAGAAACCCCCCCCCGCAACTTCCTCCTAACAACTTTATCACAACCCCCCCCCCCTTCTGGTTCCTCCCATCCTATTAACGTCAGCAAAGGACAACAAGTTACTGAATCACAGTCGACACGGAGCCTGCCATTGATTAGACTTTTAAAAAGACGCGAAATAAACCGGTCAAAAGGGGCGCTGATTGGTGCACGCGGGGGGCGGCCAGGTTTTCTTGACAAAACTAAAGCACCCCTGCTACGAGGAGGAAATTACGCCCCTCGCCGACTCCTTCAGTTGCTGTCAGAGGCCAGACGCGCTTTCCCCAGCAGGTTGCTGTGTTGCTTTTACGGATGAGGTGGGAGGGAGTGAGGCAAGAGATGGAGAGAGATTTAGTTTTGTCGAGGAACGGGGGGCCCCCACGTTTGCGCAACTGTAAAGAATGGTGTCGTTTCTGGGAGAATTAGCCGTGAAGGGACGACAGTCATGGTTAAAAGCGGGGCATGCTGTGTTTATTTTGCGTTTATAATTTTCTCGAGAATTACTGGTACTATTTTAGCGGTAATTGTTAATGGAATGTCTATTGACATTCCATTAACAACACGGCCAAATGTTTTAGTCTGCTTTTTTTTTTGTATAGAAATCTTATTAATGCTTAAACATTTTAAAAACTCATTAAAAAAATAAAAATTATTATTTTCAAATATATTTTACACTGGAGCTTTATTTCTACAGGGGAATTTTTTCCGTCATCATAAAATACAGTATTTATATTAGGGGGCACTTTAGGCTGAAATATAAGAAAAAGGGGACTATTTTGCTGCAAATAAAATTGATTAGTTTATTTTCAGATCAATAACTTCCTAAAAAAATAAATAAATTTTCTACGCCAATATCTACCAATTTTTCATACATTTTAACCTACAGCGTACTCATTGGTGAATTTTTATCATAAATTGTTAATGATACGATAAAAAAATCATAGAAATAAAGTCATCGGTGAAATCACACTTAAAAATAATAATGTATCCTTTTTTTTAAATTTTTTATATCCTTTTTTAGGGATTTATGTACCACCCTGTATTTTGGAGTCGCGTGGGGCAAAAGTTGTTTTTCATCGATTTATTTTAATTTTTGCATTAATAATGTATTTAAATAATGAAGCAAACTGAGACTACCGGATAAAATAACTTCAGTTTGTAAAATAAAGACCGCACTTCTAAATACCTTCTCAAAATTTCTCTATGTAGTATAGAATTTTTTTTTTGGGGGGGGGAGGTTGCATATTATTTAGCAAATTAATTCTTTAAGATCTATTTGAAAGTAACTGAATAAAAAATAAATTTTAAAAACAAATTTGCTGTAAGTAATAAACAAGAGAATAAGTAAAACCAATTTGACAACGGCCACTTTGCCTGTAAAACTGTTTTTCCTTCATAATATTCAGCCTGTTGGGAAGCAGAATGTTGCTTGTTTTCCGGTACGTATGAATTGCGAAAGAAATTAATAAACTTAAGAACTTAAAAGAGTAAATTTTAAATAAATAGAGATATTTCAATTAAATTTCCACTTAATTTTAATAATTTAAATATGTAAAGGAAAATTAATTTTGTAGATCGAAAATTCAGAGTGAAAATCTAGTAAATAGTTAAAATTTTCAATGTGACCTCATACTGCAAAAGTAATTGCCCTTTATAAAATTCATTCTGTATGGTAAACAAGAATTGCTTCTGTAGTGCCTAGGTCTTATAGTGACTAAAGTACTATTCTATCATACCATAGGTCCGGGTTCTATTCCCGGTTTGGGCTTGGATGTAAACCTGTCCGTCCTTTCATAGAGAATAACGTTGGCCACTCATTGGTTGCCCCTTAATAAAGTGGCCAATAATTCTGGCCTTAATAGTGGCGAATGCTTTACGAGCAAGTCTCCGCCCTTAGAGAGAGAAAAAAAAATTCTGTTTAAGTAAGTCATCAACAAAATAATACTTTCTTACCTTCATTTTTTAAGGCTATTAAATTTACCCTTGATAATTACCTATTTTTACCTGTAACACTCTACATAATGTACTTAGAAAAAATAAAAAAGATCATCTTTCTGCAAACAGCAAACTCCAGAGGACATATTAAACATTAATTTTCAAATTTCTCCGAACAAAAAGTTATTAATGGTCAATTTCCAGTGACAATATTTCATTACATAAATTCAGGTCGAAGTAGAAAGGATCGGCTAATCTAGAAACCCAGGGTAAAATAAAAATTTTCAGGTCTGAGCTATATATTTTTCGTATTTACTTTTTCTTTTCTTAAGAAGACTTTAATATTTAAGCTAGTTCTTCAATAAGTTTATAGAACTATCAAAAGAAATTAATAGTGATTTAATTAAATTTCAATGATATTGAACTGAAAAAATATCAATGTTAATTTACTAATGCTTTAAGTTTAGAAGGTATTAGTTTAAAGAGGTACTAGTTTATTGCATCTTTCTAGCGAATATCCTAGCGTTTGAATAAACTAGTACTTCTTTAAACTAAGAGGTACTAATTTATTCAAACAATTTTAGCTAGACAGAATTCATTATACACATCATGTATTTTTAATTGGTTATTCTTTTAAAAAAGAAGAAGAAATAAATTAAAAAAAATAGTAATAATAATAAAAAAGGGGGGTTCACAATTTTTCCACTTTCAACACATATTAAAAATTTTTCTTTCCCAGAACTTTTAATTGTTCTTCGCTAGAAAGATGTATATTGTAAACGACAAAGTAAAACTTTTGGCTTGAAGAAAATTAAAATGCCACAAAGTTACTAGACACTAAATTAGTAAAAGTAATAATAATAATAACTATATTATTGTTTATACATAACATTTGGCATTATCACTTTAGTAAATGAACCTTACTGTGACGGAAGAATTTTCCTTTATATTTTGCGTACATTTCAAAATAACTGCTCGATAAAACACTCTTTGACTTTTAAATAAACATCTTCAACGCAAAATTTATCAATTTTTGAAACTACTATAATTCAGTTCCATAAAATTTTTTATGATTAACTAACATTAGTTTGTCAAAGGTGCCTACTTTGATAAACCAAAGTGAACCACTTTGATCGTGAAACCAACATTTTTCCGTTAGTAAGTGTATCTTGCAGCAAAGTAAGTATAAGTCTATGTTTTTGCTTGTTTCTATAAAAAAAATAGTAAAAGTTGAAAATGTGTGGATATATTTATTAAAATATATGGATGTCAGATACTAAATATAAATTTTTGTAAGATTTTTCACATAAAAGAATGATACATTCTTTTAGACTTTGCTTTTGAAATTACAATAAATAGCAAATTCAATTCATTCATTGTTCATAATTAACTAACTTTAATCTATCAACAACACACATTTTAGCCTGTAAGTCCATTTCTCTTTTAATGAATGCTCCTTGCTAGGAAGAAAGAATAACATTTTATATTTTTGTATTAGCGTGGAAAGAGTTATAGTGGTTAAAATACATGCACGTTAGCTTTGAAAAAAGATGCTAGAAGTTCCATTGCAAAATTTTTCAGAGAAAAAAAAAATCATAGTTTTATTTTTTTAGTCAATTTTATTCATTGAAATTACTAAAAACTGTTGTTAATTTATTTAAATTAATTTGTCAACAATGAGCGTGATTTACCTGTAAATCCGTTTTTCCTTTAGTGAATGAATTTTGCTGAGAAGTAAGAATAACTTTCATGTTGCTCTATTGATTCTGAGAGACCTTATATGAGAAATGCTAAGTTTTTTTGCTAACTTAATTTTTAAAATTGCTATTACTGTAAAATTCAATTAAATATGTAATCATAATTGAATGATATTATTTGTAAACAATGTATACTGTTTTCTTTTCTCCTTTTGCAGCGTAATTCAAATGTCTAATGCACTCCCACCCAACCTCTCTAATAGCCATCGGAAAATGTTTTCTGGTAGCCCGTCGAATTACTTACAATATTGTCCGTTTTTATGTACTCACTTGTATTTGTGATGAATAATCGTTTCTTGATTTTAAAATATATATATATATATTAGCCTTTCCAGTAGCAAGTATGATTTAAAATAAAAGAAAGAAAAGAAAAGATAGAAAGAAAAAATACTTAAAATTATGGATAAACTTGGAATTTGCCATCAATGAGGAATTTTCATTCTCTGGTGATTCATTGGTGATTTACGCATTCCCATAATAGATATTTATTTCTCATTGTGGTTGCCATTAAAAGAGTGTTCTCGATATATTCTTAATCACAATCCTTAGCAGATTGGCGTATTTAGTACCGCTAAATATTTAAAGCTGCCTTGGTTACAAATATCCAAGGCTTTTTGGAAACATTTTTCGGCCAATTTTGACATACCGCTGCTGTTTACAAACCTGAAAAGCTTGTCCCAAGCTTATACCACCACCTCAAAGGCAGAGCAGGTATAAGAAAAACTTGTAAAAATGCTTCAACAACGATTTTTGAAAAGATTTTAAGGGAAATTTAAAAATACTAGGCTTAAATTTATCTAAAATACGTTGATACACTTGCAAAATATACAATTTTAAATGCTTTTTAACACAAATGAAATGTTCAATTAAATGTCGAATACGCTTTTATTCGAGTAATGCTACTTTTATCACGGTATAAGTCGATTAAAAGTTTGACACACATCGCTCCCCATTAAAATGCGTAAATAATAATAATGGTTCCTATAAAACTCACAGTTAAATTAAAAGGAAGTATGTGGGTAACTTCCGCCAAAAGGGGGGTAAGATATAAGTTATGTTTAGAAAAGGATAGAAACAATTGAACCATAAACGTAGGTCTACTAGTCTATGTTTCTGACAGTTGGAGTGTTATGCAACCCAATTGTTAATCTAGATCAGAGGTTCTTAAACTTATGTAAACCAAGGACCGTCTCTTAAGGACTTATTTTTAACCCCATCTCAACATCAGACATTTTACGTTCTCGAAACTAAATTTTTGGCTCAATAATATCGTAACACAATATTATAATACAGGTTTACACAAATGTCAACAGCACAATATTGCATATAACTTAGTCAATGGAATTATAGAAAGATGAAAAAAATCAAGTTGTGTCAAAACTTTAAATGATGATGTACATATTAAATAATTTGCAAGTAATATGATATTAAAAATACATTGAAAATCCCAGAAAATAGTAATGTTTTCGTGTTTTACTTGTTGCTTTAAAAATATGTTTTTATTGTTCCAAGCCTCTTGTTTTTTCATTGACTTCTTGAGCTGCTTGCAACCGTTTTTAATAATTTCGCAGACCCCCCCCCCCCCCGTATGCCTACTTGGACCGCCAGGAATCTGCGAACAGAAGATTAAGAACCCATCATCTAGATCAAGATTTTCCAACTTGTGGTCTTCGCTACCCTTTTTTGCGTCCCGCAAAGCCCTCTAGGAAAAGAAATTGCAGGATAAAATTAGGTGATCTTATTTGAGAAAAAAGTTCTTGCGCAAATTCATTCAGTTTCAAATGAAATTCGTTGTCGGATAAATTTGATATTCATCGGTTTTCATGAAATCTAGTACGTCCACTTCACGGACGTTTCACGTTCGTAAACTCGTTTCTAACCCAAAGATATATGAGCAGCCCCTCAGATTCTTCTTCACTCCATCACCTGAAAATCTCAATAGCGGTGGTTGAGGTGAGCATCCCTTCTTTAGGAGTTGCAGCAGACAGACCCCAATTCTGACTGAACATTTTGTGTCTTCCTCCCTTTAGTAATTTAAAGGATTCACTTGAGTTTTAAAGTCATTTAACCGTCCCATATGGGATGATGATTAGCACACCACTCTCTGCGATCCTGGACTTGGGTTCGACGAGGGCTTGGTTGTTGATTCGTCAGTCCCTTCATAGGGGATAACTTTTAAAATACTTATTTCTTGAATCGTAGATAGAAAAATTGTTTTTGTTTTTCATGACTTGATGGAAGTTGGCCAATTTTGATCAACGTCGTAAACCTACCCAACTTCTAAAATGTCCTGAGTACGTTGCAGCCTGCTACTAGACAGGTGTATCCAATTGCGGTCATTGAACACTTGTAAGGTGAAAAGCCCCATCTGGATCATTGGTATCTAACCTGTGGTTGGCGAACCCCCAAGGTTTGCAAGGTAGAGAGTTCTCAAAAATAATATACTAGTATACAATGACTACACAGGATATTTTCCAGTTTCTTTCGAATTTCAAAACGATTTTCCAAGGAAAAAAGGTTTGGGGCCCCTGATCTATAGTTTTAACAATCCAGAGTGTCACTTTTAAATAGCTCCATCAAATGAGTCATTTTCTATGCCTATAAATGTCGTTTTTTTTAATATAATTGCCGCTGGTAGCAAAAAACACTCAGGCAACACCATCTCTCCATACATACTACGAGAAGAATGAAGGATAAATGTATATCAACAGATAAATATATTACTTTAATATGGACCAGAGAGGTATTATAAACAAAAGTTTGATTTTAAGAATATATTTTGTATATTTATTTTCTTATTTTTGCTTATAAAACACGTGAATCAGAAATAAACGTACATATCCTTTTGATTGGATAGAACAGACTGCTGTGTACAACAGGGAAAAAATATCAATGATTCAATTTAAATATATGCAGATTCAGGCTTTATTGTATTTGATCAAATAACTAAATAATGTCATATCATGTAAAATATCTGGCAAGAAAAGCATCATTATTCGGGACGACATCGATGCTGTGAACGCCATAATAATCGAAGATGGTCAGTTTCAAATTTGAATTTTTTCTTGTTTATTGCAAAAGGAATGGCTTAACGATTTAGCAAAGCAACACAGCATAGGTAAATTATATGATATTATGTAGGTTTTGCGACAATGCGTAAACGTTACACCGACGTGAACAAGATCCGTAAAAGTATTATATTTTTAAAGTAATCTGTTCTCTAAAACATGGCAAACATTGAAACAGCTACTACTAAATGACAAGAACCTTTTGTAATCAATAACAATAGGGAAAACCGAAATATCCCTCCCCCGCACACACACACACACCCAAGAAAAAAATGTTAAATTAAAGTTGGGCGATTCAAATCTACAGTATCTAGTTTTCATCCAAACATGGGCATTTTCTGAATTTTCCAGATTATGCCTTTAAATATATGCTTATGGATGTTTATGTACTGGCACGGACAGTGGCGGATACAGATTTTTTTGGGGGGATAGGCTAATTTTGTTTATCCTAAACAAAGAGTACAATTAATTAATGTAAATATTTGGGAGGGGCTAATTTATAAGAAAAAGCTCACTTGATCTATACAATATATACAGCGCAACAAAATGTTACCCTTGAACCGTGCCTTTTGGGAGGGCTAAAGGCCCTAGCCCCTCCACTGGATGTGAAACTGGACATGAAAGTCTTATAGAGGAGTTGGATTCGAAATAGACATAAAAGGAACAATGTGCTATCTAGGAATCGCGCACACTTAACTCTTCAAGTGACAGCATTTGCATGCTACACCACCTACTGTAACTAACACTGTCACGAGGGGTGTGACAAAGTTACCATCGACATCCCTGACACTGTATTCTCCACGCTTCATTGTCCCCGCTTTACAATTTGTCCACTTAACCATAAACTTTAATTCCGACCACTTCTCTGGATTTACATTACTTGCAAGACACAATCTGTCACCTCTTCCTAGGGGGCATTCACGCATCGATTAGCGATTCAATAGCGAACACGTTGCGAGAGCGCAACGAGAGAAGAGGGGGTTGAATACGAGTGTCCCTCCCCCAACCTTTCACCACATACTTCGTTAAACGTGCCCCCTCTGGTTCTGATTTGATAACCAGACTCCCTGAGCGGAAAGTGAGAATTTCGCATGAACAAAAGAGCGTCGGATCGAAACAGAAAGTGGGGATGTTAAAAGAAATGTTTTTGTTGAAAAAGGAAAAAAAAATCGACGATTCAATTAATATGTTTTTTGTTCGAGACTCCCGGAAAAAAATGTGAAAAAAAAATTAAAGAAGGCATACATAAAATAAAAAATACAAGGGCGATAAAAGTTTAACAACCAACTATTATTATGCTTCATTTTATCAGCAAGGGGGATTTGTTGAAATGGAGGGTGGCAATATTGATCACCGATACAGGTCCGTGAAAAGTTTTAAGTGGTTCGGATGATTTTTTTTTATTATTTCGTTACGATGTAATGAGGTATGCATAGATGCATGCATGCGGAGATAAATTGGTGAAATGGAATTTCTGAAACGAACTCATACATTTGAGTTATATTTCTAAACATGTCAATCGATTTTCTTCATTTAAATAAATAAAAAACCCTTGTATTGAAGTTTTCCACATTTGTTCTACTATTAACATATAAAACCATTATTCCCACGAGTCCTTATAATTTTAAAATATCAGGGTAATGATTTTTTTTCCAAGAGTATTAAATAGTGTGAATAGTTCTTCAGTAATTCTAAATTCCCCCAGTTTTAAAATCTCTTTTTCAGAATGTATCATTGTGTAAATAAATAGTTCTGGTGCAATTATGAGGTCAATTAATCATTTTTAAATATAAGTCCCTTTCAGAAAGTAACATCCTGTAAATAGTTATGTCATTAATCAAATAATAACAAGTGATCCGAATGAGATCTCTCACTACTTCAGGTTTCAAATTATTAATTTATGTTTCTGAATTATAAAAAAGCATATTACGTCGATGATAACTTCACATTTAGCCTCATTTTTCTCGTTTATTTCTAGTGAATTTCTGAGTTTTTTTAATGCTTGAATTTAAAATGCAACTTAATACACCGAACACACCTTTGCAAAATACGATCTTTTAATAAAAATCTAAGACTGATCGACAATAATAAAAACGTAAAATATTTGAACACAATTTTCTCATTAATTGCATCCAAGTGCTACAAATACTTCAAACCAAGCACTACATCGTACAAATGTCTTATAAATAATGAACTATAATCCGGATGAACGAAAGGACTAAATAACAAAGATAAAATCTTAGTGCTCCTATCCTTATCTAGGAATTTTATAATCCAGCTTGTCTCACTTGCAAATACCGCCGTCAAGGTAAGTTATCCTCAATGCCTGTAAATGTTGTTTTACCTACATGTGCCTGCATGTGCTAGCAAACATACTTTCTCGGGTAGGGGGAGATAACAAAAGAAATAGTTTTTCTTCAGAAAAGTTTTGAGGACGAAGAAGAACTAGATGTACTGTGAAAAATGCCGAATTCGGCACCTCCATAACATGAGAAGGGCTCGGAGCCAGAACGGAACTCGTACTTTGTAATTCACAACTGTGTTCGGATTCTGGATCATGAGAAATTTTTCAGTTATTGAATACACACCTTGTAAACAAATTTTAAAAGTGACTCATCGTTTTGGATGATACAAATGTACTTACGTTAAAAAGGGTTTAATTGAACCCCTTAGGTACGTTTGACGACTGCGTTGCATCATGTACTTGCTTTTCCTGCTTAAGTAACGTGTGACAAGTATGTTTCATCATTCAAGCAAGGACAAAATCAAACAAGAACATTCTTGTTCATGTGACAAGAGTGACTTGTAACCGGAGGACGTTTCTTACAGTCAGGGTTGCCAATTTAGCCACTTTGTGGATAGATATGGTCATGATTTCCGTTCCAAATACAAGAATTTCTTCAAATAAAATCTTACCCAAGGGGTTAATTAATGTATATATAGGGTGACATTTATTTAACTATATGGGAAAAGACCTTTATAACTTTTAACTATTGGATAGTGCATCACAGTTATCATAGTTAAAACATAACGGTTGAATGCAGGAAAAGTTCAGATTTTTTTCTTTTAGCATGTCCACTTTAATTGTTGTTTTTGTTCATTTTTCAGCTGAAAATGTCGAAGCGTATATCGATCGTCCAGGCCTCACGCAATGACTGTCCTGTTGAGGCTAAAAGGAAATTTGCGACTGACTACAAGCTGAAGACAACTAGTGCAAGTGTTACAACAATCAAAAATTTGATTAATTTAATTCAAAGATGGTTTTGATTCGAGAAAATGATAGAGAGAACCCTGTCCCCTTCAGCGAGTTGTGCAGAATTTTGCTCTTCGTCTTCGCTGCATTACTGACATTGATGGGAAAATAATCGAACATGTCATAAACTAAATACGAATACCTGTAGTTGTTTTAAAAAATTTACATTATTTTTTTAACTCAACAACTTTTGAAAAGTTACATTTTCATTTCATATAGATGTCACTCTATAACTTTAGCCTTTTGGTTAAAAAAAAAAAAAAGAAAGAAATGATGGATGTTTTTATTGTCTATCATTCACAACATCATTTCTGCCAGCAAAAGTTATGATATTCCAGTAATAAAATGATTTTATTTTATTTATTTATTAGCTTGAATTTCGGCTTGAACACTGACTGAACGGATATCTCTTGGGCAAGAACGAGCCAAATTGCATGTCGCCGGGCTCGAATTTTCATAATTGGTTCCAAAGTCATATCTAGTGTACACATCCTTAAGTTCCGGAGTTGTGGTAGCCCAATGATTAAAGAATCAGACCAGTAACCGAAAGGTGGGGAATGGAAAAAGTTTAGTTTTCGATTCTCAACCTACCATTGAAGACCCTCATGTGCGGCTAAGTCGCACCTCAAATCCGTGGTTCCGAAAATTATCTCGGCAGTTTCCGAGGGATGCGAACATTCAGAAGTTTGTCACCTTCTCAATATATTGTGTCAGAAACCCCAGAAAGGCGCAAATAGTAGTAAAAGACACATTCGGTGACGTGAGCTGCTCTTTCTTGGAAAATAACGACAAACAAGCTTGGACTGTTTTCTGAAGAACGAAATGGGTCTATAAGATTTACCTATTCTTCCACACTTTTGTAATTTCGACAATTTTTGTGGAAACTTCAAATGTTCACTTTTCAGAGGTTTTACCATAGATAAATATTGATAAGTGCATATTTTATAAATTTTAATAAAAAGTGTTGTTTTAAATGTAATTATTAGTATATTTATCTTTCGTTTTCGCCATTTTTATTAATAATATATTATTACGAATACTGAAACTGCATATGCCATATTTCAATAAATAGTTTTCATTTTACTATATTACATTAATTATACCACTTGTAATCATCAGTGGTTTGTTTTTCGATTTTGGGTTATTGAATGAAAAAAAAAACTCTCTTTGTTCTTTCTGCTTCAAAATTTGAACCACATTTTAATTATTTTCCTCTTTGCCATATTTTTAATGGTATAGTTAACATTTTTGAAATTTTTATCTAGTCTTTTCATTCCTTTTTATATCAACAGGCTAAACAATCACTATTTTATTAATTTTTAAGTAAAATGCTCTAAATGTGTGCACCCGTTGAGCTAATAAAATGCACTCTACGTGAAACGCGTCCCTTTTTTTAAATGTGATAATTTTAAGATTTTCATCAAATAAAGCTTCAAAAAATACGTCCATGTTATTAAAAATTGAAACTAAGCAAGAGTAGTTAAAAGCTGAAAAAGTTCTGCTTTTATAATATGCAAAATAGTGCTTTTTCTTATTCCCTGGGTTTATCTACTAAACTTTCCACATGGAAATGCTCATTGAAGCCAAATAGTATAACTTATAAAGTGGATACGGATTGATATCCGTATCACAGATCTAGTAGTAAAACTTTCATTCCTATCTGTATCTGCAGTATAGATCTAGATTTTTTAATATTCCTGCACATCGCAGGAATATTCAGCTTCTTTGCCTTTAAATGTTGTTTTTCCTTCATATGACTGCCCTTGCTACTAAACAAGCTCTGTTGTACGAGGAGAAAATAATGCTGAGAGATGATAGCACCTTTGTAAATATTTTAATAAAGAAGTCAGTGGGTAAATAGTAGTTCAGACTTGTTGCCATTTAAACTAAATTATTTTAGTTATGTGCACTTCTTAAATTTCAGTAACAGTTTTCAGAAAATCATGCGTTACTTTGCTTATGCACTATAACTCCAGTGACTTGAAATAGCAATTACCTTTCAAAAGGGCAGTCTTCTATGAAGTTGGAAATAGACGCTTTGATAAATTGAATATTGACATTCTCCAAACTAAAGTTCAAAACGAGCAGATTTTCACGCTTTCATGCATTAAATATCTTCACACAAGTTGCATTTCTATTTCTCTCTAATTATTAAGGACTCTAAACTATTAAATTTATGAAAGTTACTATTATACTTGTTCACATTTTTAAAAGATATTGATAGTAAACGAAGGCGTCAATGAATCGTAGCAGCTCTGGGGTTTATTATATTTCATCTTTGACAGCAAAAATTAGATTTGGGTGGTCTGTAAATCTTCAAGTGGAGTTTTTGGCCAATTTTATTGAAGTTGTCTTAATAATAGTATGTTTCAAATAAAATACTTTTTTTTCTTTTTTCAGAGAATGGTGGGCATTTGTCGTTAGGTATTGACCAGTACAGGAGACTGAGGTTGTTGTTAGGTCATTATCATGGGGGCATCTATTAAGTGGCCAAATGTTCGAAGGGACGGACGAAAGAACTAGATTGGATAGAATCAGAGCCTGTAACTAACAATATAATTATGTTAATTGCCTTACAAAAAGCCGTTATAGCCCGGTTGGCTGAGTATTGAATCAACTTCGAATTCTGAATGATCAGTTACAAACGTGTACTCACTGAAAAAATGTTTTCCTAGATTACAGTGAGGGTAAACTTAACGCCAACACGTTGTGATGTAAAGACTGTGTCAATTTGTTGTACAGGGTTTATCGTGATTGTCTTATGAAAGTCATTACGTCATTTCGTGAGTGGATTTGCAACACATAGTGCTGTATTCCAAAGCTGCTGCATTATTCTACAGCAGTGTGTGTTGCAAAATCACAGGTATTTCTAACAGGGATCGTACGATAACAACGTGCGAGACCGTATGTCCTTAGCTGGATAGGTCAGTAGGTGGGAGAAAAGTGAAAACCAGGAATGACTCGCTTTCCGGTGAGGCTCTAAATTGTGGAGAACAGCGAACTTCTACGCTCTGTAGAACATACCGTGTTTACTTGCTTAATAGTTGCACTTTTTTCATGGTGAAAGTCTAAGTGCAATTATTATGCGTGGAAATCGACTATATAATATTGTAATTCTAAAGCTATTTTTTCTGCTTCAAAACGGGTTGCGACTATTACGCCAGTAAACACGGTATTCATTCCCCGCCATTCATAGTTTTAAAGCAGTCCTGTACAGGTAATCTGTCAGTCTTCGGCTAATACAAAAACAAGCTTTAAAAGCTTGATGGCGAAATTACATTACACTGCGGATACGTCGTCGGAATGGTAGTGTTTCTTTTCCTCATTTATTTTTTCTTCGTTTATATTAATACTTATTTAACATATATTCTCATACTGTTTCGTTGGCATTGTCGTATAGTTATAGATCTAGCTGACTCTTTCCTGCGTGCAACTACCAAGAAACGCACCGAGAGAATAGAACTAGTTCGTTTTTTTCTTTCAATTTTCAAAACCGTCGGCAACTTAAAATTTCAGTCTTGACTTTAGACCGATCGAAAATCACCCCGCGACGGCTCTTAACAGCGCCTAATTTCCTGATACCCAATTTCTCGCTTTTAAAACAAATACACGCTGTACTCAAAGAATCTTCATCAAACAGAACAAACCTCGATTCTCCCTCTCTCCCTAAAACCGGAGGAGAGAAGAAGACACGCCCGTCACTCCTTCTATCTCCTCCACGGGAAAAAGGAATTAAACGTCGAGGCGAGAGACGTCCTGCCTCTCTCTTTTCCTTCCTCCCTGGGTTATCCCGGCGTCCATTATGCAGGCGCACACACACACACACACACAACAAGCCTTTCCGCAAATGAACTTCCAGATGGGGGGATCCGAGCGTCCGTCTGTCGAGCCCGGATCCCCGCTAATCCGGGGCCCGGACTCGGCCACCTGCGACGGGTCGCATCTGTGTCGCGACTCCCCGGAGACGACGCCGAGAGCGAATGGAAATAAAACGCGGGAGAGAGAGAGAGTAGAGTAGAGTAGAGTTGTAGGGAAGACCCCGAGCATTTCATTTTTCAGTTTTGTGTTCTCTTAAATCCGCCATTCGCACATAACTCGGCATCAGTTGTCTCCTTTTGCCGATAGCGACACTGCGTCTCTTGCGCCCCCCCCTTTTTTTGCTTTATTTTATTTTTTATACCGTGTTTTATTTTATTTTATTTTTCTCTGCCCCCTTTTCTCTTTCAAGGGAGTGTTTTCATTTCTTTCATCTTTCTTCCCCCCCCCCCTTATCATATCTTTCTGTTCTATCTTCCACCATCGCAGTGATGCTCTTTCTTTTTTCGTTCCGATGGATATATAAATAGTCTTTGCCCCGGAGCTGGATTTTTTCGATTTTTTTTATTTATATTTTGTTTTTTCCCATTTCCATTTTCGATAGCTCGCGCTTCTTCATTTCCTACAAATGTCACTCTGTCGCGTTTGTTGCGCCTGAGATTTTCGATTATGTTTTTTTTTTTTTTTCCTCTCTTTCTTCTCGTTTTTACGTGCAGTTTGAGGGTATAAATTCTGGAACAGCAATGGAAATGTCACATAGACGTATATATATCTCAAGCAGAGAAAGAACACGGAGAGGTTTCGAATCAATAAATCTTACACCTTTTGTTTAGGCTCTTTGTTATTGCATTTTTGTTGCTTTTTCCTAATACATTTAAACTATAAAGCAAAAGCGCTCTTTTTTTCAATCGCACGTTTTAAATTCTCTTCTTGGATAAATCGCCATACGAGCTGATAAATTAAAAATACTTGTAAAAACACTTATATTAATAAATATTTTTCATTGCGTCTTATATCAAGCTTAAATGTAATTCAAATTTTAATTTGTTGGTCTATTATTATTGAATTGCCTTCAATTTTAATGTAAAAAGAAAGATAAATCATGCTAAACGCTTCTTTTATAAAACACTTTCCAGGACAATAGTTTCCTTTACAACGAAAGTGGCAATGTATGGTCACCAAACTTGTCAAAATTTTGGGAACAGACAAAACAAAAAAACCCTATATATTACTGTTATGTAATTTTGCGAGATCCTGTAAAAGAATTTTTAATTCTATCCCCATCCTTTAAATGAAGAATAAGCTGTTATTGTGTACTGCTTGAAATAGATTAATTTCTCAATTTAATGTAATGTAAAATGGATAATGTTTATGTAGAAACTGCAACAGACCGTAATGTATTTTGGAATTCGTTTTAGCACTCCTATGGAAGAACTATTAATTCTACGTACACTATTTTCGATGTAGAGATTTATTTTGTAATTCTCAATAACATATATCATTTTGTTTTGTTTAAAATAGGCGAATGTCTCTAAAATACGCTTTAAGCATTAGATTGTCCATAGGGTGTAATGCATCGGAATTCTTTTTGTGTTCTTGTAATCGAGTTATAAATGTTACGTACACTATTTACAATCAGGTACATGGTATGGTATGTTGAAATAACATTTATAAATTCCGTAGTAATCCATACATTTTTACGGCAATTAGAGCACTCGTGGACAGACAGACAAAGCGAAATCACAAACAATTTTCCATTTTGTTGGAAAGTTTTAAAATCAAATAATTTTATGGACAAGAAATAAACAAAGAAATACTTTTAAACGTAATTTCATTGCATATATAACAAGTAACATCAAGCAAATTTCATCTAATCACGTATGGTCGAATATGAACTTAAGCATGCTCTTTGAACTCATACCGAAATTTAAGATGTCGAATTCCTCCAGAAATTTATTTTAAATTTCTCCATTGTTTTAACTTTGCAGTGAACTCTGAAATACTAGCATATTTCCTTCAAGACTTCTCAAATATTAAAAATTGCTGTCAGATGCGATGGAACCTGCTTTACTGAGAAACTGCTCCAGTGCTTTCTCGATGAAAATCTTTTCCATATAGATAATATTGAAGAGAAAAGTGCTTTATCACGGAAGCTTCTTTCTGATAAAGAACGCAATGTTTATCGCGTACACATATCTGGTACGTGTAATTACATAAATATGCTCAGTCGTATTGTATAACTTATTTACGTCATGCAATTATTTAAATTTTACTAAACAAAGGACATTATTTAAAATTCCCTTTAATAATATTCTGCCCAATTGATACGATTGCAGAACTAGAGGTTACAGCAATTGTAAGTACACAAATTTCAACATTCTTCGGCTAATCATTTGCTTTTTCAGCTATGCGAGTTGCATACATAAGTACAGATGCCACTTTAAAACTTGTCAAAAAGGATTCGGGGATGTTCAAAATGGATATTGCCATTAGAGTCTGAATAACAAAATTTTTCGTGATTATATTAGTTCCTTTAATTAGAAGTACAAGGAAATAAAATAAACGTGATAAAGAATTTTTCAAATCAAATTTTATTTTTGCGTGCTACGAAAATTCAAAGCAAATTAATTTCTTTGAACCTCGAAAAGAGTATAAGATATGTCGCACCTGCCTGCTTTCTGATTTTAATGCAATGTATTTGAATTTACTGCGTAGAAAATGTTAAAATCAATGAATTACTAAATGCTGAGAAGTTTTTTCATCTCAAAAGCTGCCCGATTGCTTTTATGGTTTCAATTTAAACCAATAAAATCAAATTTACTGGGTGTCAAAGTTTGGGGGTGAGGGTGGGTCTTCTTTGGTTGTAAGATAAATACGAACCAGTTTTCATTCAAAAGTGGTTTATGAACCCGTTCTCCGCCTATTCCTATATAACCCTTGCGATTTCATTTAGTTTTTACTGTTAAATGCAGATGGAATCTTAGCGGAGAAATAGCATATATCATTAAACTTTGTATTTATTTTAACTAAAAATAAAAGAAAAGAAAAGAAGTTCAATCTTCTAATAGAGAACCGAAAATAAAATTTGCATTTTTATGAAATAAGTTCCCGGTCCGCCTCTCTGAAGATAAAAGCCAGAATTTCTTTCACCCCGCAGTCAATAATCGGAGTTCTCTTTTCTTTTCCCCCTTTCCTTTTTTTTTCCTTCTCCCCAAACGCCCTCACGCCATCTCCTTTCCCGTATGAAAAATAACGTCTCAGAAAACTGCTAAAGAACACCACTAGCCATCCGAGATAATTACACACGAGGAACTATCTGACGCTCTTTTTCGGGCAGAAATAAACAAAGAACTAACTCCATAAGACGAGGGAGGCATTGTTGAGCAGCGGGAGGAGGGAGGAAGGTGGCTCGCATGTATATACCACCAGAGGAACGTTCTCCGTGTGTACCAACCATCCATCCATCTCCTTCCCTGTTCTTCGGCGCGAAGTTTATGAATTCATCCGATCTCCAGGGCACCCATCGATCATTCACCGAGACGTGCGATCCGCTGTTCGATTTTCCCCGTGCGGGCCGGACAATTAATTTCCGCAGGCCGTATAATTCCACCGGAATCGGCCATTCATCTTCGGGCGGAGCGTCTTCTGCTGTCAAAGGTCTCGGGGCTCCGTGTATTCCATCAGTCACTTTGCGTGAAAAATTGGAATTTATTTTTTTGTTTTTTTGTCCCGTGGAACAATTAATGCGTAAAAGAGGGGTGAGGGGGATTTTGAGCAAGAGGAAGAACAAGCGATACATCTTCTCTCCGAATTTCCACTTCGAGAAGGTGCGTAACGAGAGTCAATACCGCTTGGAGTGTCGAGACTTGAATGGACTTATCTAATGAAGCAAGGTGCCTCTGATGTGCGCAGGATGTAATGTTTTCTGGAAAGTTAAAATTGATGGGAGCTTGTGTCTTCCATTAATTGTAGCAACGGCTAGTACAATGCATTCTCTCGCTGATTTCGGAATTATCAAAAGAGAGGGTAAAAGAGCACGGAGAAAGAGGCATTCAATAAAAATAATGTCATATTTTCTCAAAAGTATAATATCTATTTAAAATGTATTTTAAATTCTAAAATAAAGAGATATTTACTGAAAAAAATTGAAGGATTTTTGTTATAATAAATTATTAATGTAAAAACAAATCTTGATTTGAAGGAAGAAGTTAATTTCTCCGAAACCACTTCAAAATGTGTAGCCATTTTTCAAATAAAACTGCACGCACAGTTTAAGAATTAAAAACATCAGAATTAAGGATCAGCTATGTTTTTGAAGTTTTTTTAATACATTTTCTTTCTATTGTTTGTTGTAGTTACGCAAAATAAAAATCCATTTTAACACATAAAATGAAATAGAATTTTTCTAAGCAAATGATTTTAAAGAAATCAATATCTGTGAAGAATAAATAAAACGACAAGTAAGATAATAGATAAACAACTTATAAAGATTCTTAAAATATTATTGATGTTTTGCATTCATTGTACGATATATGATTTACTCTCATTTAGTGTTCATTGAAGCTCTTTTTTATAAATCAACAAGTCTTTTGTAGAAGGTAAAATTATTTGTACATGCATTAAATTATTTATGTTTTAGAGAACTTTTCTATTGATTATTTGAATAGCTTTATTTTATCATTAGACATAAATAGTGTTTGCGTTTGAGTGACAATGAACACCAAATACCCATATCAAATGTTAAGTTATAGGAGCTTTTAAGAGAGCTTGACCACATTTTTAGATAATTTGCATCTTAAATTGTGCCTTAGCAGTTTAATCAAACATGCAATAGCTATTTAAGTAATAATTTTGACCGCGTAGCACATTAACAGTTTGTACTGAGCACCCCCCCCCTCCCCCCGTCGATGGTTCATTGAATAGTCTACATGTCAATCTCAGAATCCTCGAGAATTTATTTTATTGGTTTATATTAACATTCAATCATTTTCCACATTGCATAAGTTAAAAACGCATTCGTGAAATTTGATTAATTTAAATAACGATTTATAAAGAAAATATTGTTACATTATTTTGAAAATAATGCATATTACGTTAACTTCACTACTTATGTAAGAACTCTGTGATGCAATTCATCATATATTTTTAATTAATAAGTATTTCATTTCTTATTGTAAGTTTAATATTTTAACCCTTTTTTTAATTCCTATTTTTCTGTACCATTTTTTATGCCATTTTAAAACATGTCACTTTATGTTTTCACTCTTGGTTTAACAATTATTTGCCATTGGGGTCTTGTAATCTGTTGTGTTCTAAATATAGCTCTTCTCCCAAGTTTCTCACTTTTTAATATTAAAGTAACCTACAGGTGTCAATATTCTTATACCTTTCTCTAGTTGGCGAATCTAATTTATTTTCTTTTCTTCCAACGGTCTACGGCACCAAACTCCGTGGTAAAGTGGATAGAGGTCACTGTTTTTTATATGACGGCTATCAAAGAATTCTGCCTGTGTTCTCGATAATTTCGATCATCATCTTGTACTTTATTTATTTTTTTTTTCTGACAAGCTTGTCTTACTAAGTACGTGATTTTAACATTTCTATCGACTAGCCACCGTGATTTTATATCTCATTTATTTTTAAAATCAGATCTTTTAATGTAAATTTTACTACTTTCTGAGTACTACGTTCCAGGGTTATTGTTTTACGGTGTAATTAAAAATCTGCACGATCATTTATTTTTTCCAAGTTTAATTTAATATACCTTTGCTTAAGTTTCCCGTTAATTATAAGCTAATTAAGCTTCAATACTAAGCACAATAAATAAACAAGAAAGCCACAACGTACATACATTACACCATTTCAAGTAATAAGTTTGGAAGATATGTTTAGACTGTGTCCATCATGTCATCAACTGTGATAACATTTTAAGGAAATTATTCATGTCTTGGACTTAAAGCGGAACTTACATCCAGCAAGGCACTTTAGAAGAAAAACGAATACCAAGTACATAATTAATACTCAAAGTTGAGCAAATTAACGGTATTAATGAAGATACCCCCCCCCCCCGAAATACACTTAAAATCCTCCATACATTGTATTTTGTTTTGTTTTTTCTGTTGTTTTAGTACATCATCTCTCTTTTGAGTTTAAAAATTTCAAAGTATTTCAAAATTTCAATGTTTGATTTCCATTCGAGCAAAAATTTAATTAGTTAATTGAGAATCCTCCTCTGTCACTTATCCTCAGTCTGACCTGACGAAGTCAGACGAGTTCTAGGAACCCGTTTACCTGAAGGAAATCGAAGACTAATAGAGGAGAAGAATATATGTCTTCCCAAAGAAGACCTAGACGGTCCATAATATGTTCAGCAGAAGCCTGGTGTTGACGGCATTTGGGGCAAAGGGGGTAGGTTTTAATCAGCTCCAAGAAAAGTAAATCTTTCAGATGGCTGCTGGCTAGGCGTGAGAGGTAGGTGCAGACTTTTCTTTCAGAAGGAAGAGTTAAAGACACGCCAGGCTTTTTCCTCCTTGTACCAATGGTTGGTGGTTGGTACAAGGAAATCCAAATTTATTTGAGGAAACTGGTGTTTAGAGAATCCTCCTCTAAACACGTTTCCTCAAATAAATTTTAAAAATATATGAAATGCATACCGAAATTTGTAAATATTTACATGATTTTGCTTCAAAATCAGCTTTAAAAAAAGACTATTTAGAAGCAGGGCCTGATTACTGAAAAGGCTCGGGAAGCTTGAGCTTCCCCTCAGAATTTGAAGGGGGCCCGAAAATGACTGAAAAACTGCGATAAAAATTCAAAATTTTGTTTTTAAATGATCTTTTTAAGTTATTGTAAACATCTTTAATGAAGGGAAGTGGTGCTTTTCAGAAGTCTTGATACTTCATGTCGCAAAATTTCTAAGTTGGTTGTTTGCAATGTCTTTGCCTGGGACATCTGCTGTAGTTGAGAGTTTTTTTCGATTATGGGGAATATTTGGCCGGCAGAAAGGGGTAGACTTTTAATATGTAATGTTAAACATCTTCTAAATGTCAAAATTAATTCTCAACTTCTGTGTTGTGATTTTTATGATGTCATCAAAACAAACAGAGATTTCCTGAAAAAAGCCATGTCTAATGAGAAATAGGACTAAATTAATAAAGTTTAATGTTCCAGTAAGGTAAAGTTTTTAGTTATTTGTTAATGTTTAAAGTAATTTCAAAAATACTGTAAAATCGCGTTACAATGAACTAAACTATTATGAAGATTAATGAATAAAATATTTTTATTAAAGGAAAATTTCAAATCAATGAATAAAACTCTTTTATTAAAGGAAATGATTAGAACTAATTAAATCAATTAAATTTCTTTTTTACGAATAAAATATTTTTCTGAAAGAAAATCATTAAAACTTTATTTTTACTAAACAAAAAGGGGATGAGGGGCCCGAAATGAAACTGAGCTTCCCCTCATTTCAGAGGTTAATCGGGCCCTGTTTAGAAGTGTCTTTAAAAACTTGATTTCAAACTTAGGCGCTCAAGCCGCGTAAGCTTTAATTTCATTTATCTGGAAGAAACATAATTAATTGTGAACAGGTGAAAAGGAACGTGGGGGAGTAACAAACTTTGTAATAATAAATTCCTACCTGTTGGCAACTTTCGCTTGTACCTGTTAACATTTTTTGCCATTTATTGATCTACAACAGTTTGAGTAAATAGAACCCATATGGTAAAGCTTCTTGAAAATGCCTTACTTAATTTTTGGTTAAAACTTGACTTACAGCTCTTTGATTTGAGGAAATTAGTATGGAATTTGGAAAATTGTATCTTCATTGCACTAGGAAAGTATGTTACGCTGGATTAATGTAATGAAAATTTTACTGGTCTTCTAACAGGGTGTCCACCAATGTTAGGAAGCAAAAGTAGTACCATTATTAGCCTCACCGACATAAAATAGTCGCCAGCTTAGCAGCCATTTCCTTAATTTTAGTTGCCAGACTAGTCGTATTTTTGCATAATTTTGTAGTTATGAGAAGTAAATATACGTCATTTAGCTACATTTAAGAAGGAATAAATACAATGATAAATTAAAAACTTCTTGTATTGTTTAACAGAGCATACAATACATTTATTTTTATAGTACGATTAAAAACGCAGATTAAAATGTTTGGTGAACGACTAATCGCAACTTTAAAAAGAAAAGGGAGTTGAAAAAAACCGAAATCTGATTTTTAAATTAGTCGCCTGAAGTAAGGTACAAGTAGCCAAAAACTTTAAAATACTACAGAAATTGTGGTTTTTATTCGAAATAGTCGCCCAAGTCACCTTATCTTTAAATTACTAGCAAAAGTCGTCTTTTTAGCCGCCGTTGGACACCATGTGAAGACGACAGAACGTTGATGCAACGCTTTCAGAATTCTAACGCAAACTATATTTATATAATTGAATTTTAAAACGATGTTTTAATATACGTTATGAAAAAAGTAATACTAAAATGTTTAATATATTACATAGTTAGACAGCTACTAATAACACGAATTTCAAATTCGAAGCTATAGTTCTGCCCAAAGTTGGATAAAATCTCACTCGAATCTAAATTTACCATTCAGTTTGCAAAAATCCGTAATCCAAGGTAAAACTTTTCATGTTAGGAAACCGATAAAACTTATGCTTGACACAGAAATTTCCCGTATCTTTTTCAAATATTTCTTAAATTGCGTTGTCTTTATGCGTGTGTCCGTTATGTCTCCCTCTCCCCCGCCTGTCTATCCCTCTGTCTCAAGAGTTTTGGATGGATTGCAGTTGTATGCAGCATGCATTTCAAATTCTGTGTTTGAAAAATGGATCTAGACGGGATTCCTCCTCTTCAGTCGGTGTTTATTTGTTTGCGAGACTAAGAATTGGGTATTTACAGCTGGAAGAGAAATGTAAAATGCATATGATTATTATTTTTTAGCGCGAGGGCCCTCCGTCTCACACGGAAATATCGCGCCAGGAAAGAGGAAAAAGTTGAGTAAGCGATATGACAGGGGCGGGACATGACAGACTCACCTTACGGATGATAAAGGAATGATAACAATAAAAAAATACTACTTTTTGTTTTCTAAAAGAGAAATGCACAACAATTTTTCGAGACGAAAGTACGTCAGTAAAAATGTTTCAGAAAACAGAGGAATAAAAGTTGCACATTCAAGTATTAAAATGTATTTCGAAAATAGATCCTTCCGTAAAATTGTACATATATCTAATCCTAATTAGATTTTATGAAGATTTATACAATTTTCTTTTTAATCTTTTTAATTTAGATAATCTAAGTTACAGGGCCTGATAACTAAAGTGGGGTCATTAACTTTATTGCTTAAAATGCAAAACGGACTCGAAACTTTTTATTTTTTCATGCTCTTCAGAAATAAAACTTTATGTTAAATCTATTTGAATGGCATAATACATTGGGTTGGACGACTACGTCTGAATTTTTTTACTCACTCTCATTGTACACTTAGTAAAAAAGGCTTTAAAATATAATAAAATTAATACTGACTGCCATATAAGTAACTCGTGTTTATAAGTCTCAAAAATCCGCCTGTTAGGCGTGGTTTGAAAACCTGTCGGTTTTGGATACAATACCTAATACGAAGACTAAAACAAAAAACACCAGAGATATTTCATTTCCAGCTCATACATGAAATTTAATGTGGGCCAAAACCTTTAACGAACAGTTCTGTAGTATTGTATCAATTTTTTTATCTCTTGCTATGAGATATTCATCTCCGTTCACAACTTGAAATGACCAAGTTTATGATTGTCAGAGGCTTGTCAGGAGAAATAATATAATAAAGATTCCATATTAATACATGAGAATAGTTGAGCATCAGCATGTATACTCATCGTCAGACAATAATACAAAAGGAAGACAAAACCGTGGTAGTAACAAAACTAGCCCAAAATTTCAGATGGGCAGAAACTATAAATTTTTACGTATTTCTGATAGCACCCTGCTTCGTGGTTGTACGCATAAAAACAAACATTTTTTTATCAAAGAATGCATCATCTGAAATTAAATACAAACGCAGAATGCAACATAGTGAAACGGAGAATAAAACGGAAGAGCAACTTTTACGCTTAAAAAAATGTGCTTTTAGCAAATATTTACTATAATTGTAGGCCAACGGTAATGTGAGAAGAATAGTAGCAAATGAAGGATTAATGAACGTTCTGGAATATACCAGGTATATCGCAAATCACATCCTCCTCCTCCTTCAGCAGAAGTTGAAATTCTTGTCATTTGGGCCTCTTCTGAATCAAGAAACATAAACCAGACTTATCAACTTACGTTTTATACTTCCCCAGGTTGTATTTTCATGCAGGTTGTTCTTTTTCTACCAACAAATCACAAAACCATGCATTTTAGACCATGCATTCTTTGAATTGTTTGTATATTAACCTGCACCATCACCTATTAAAGTTCTTCTCGTCTCTTTTAATCACCCTGTATAGAACGACAAAGTTTATTTTCTTGATTTTAAAGAATTAAATGCATTCTCGGGCATGAAAAACTATTGGATCAGCGAAAAATAATCTAAATATAAATCATGTCATATGTAGTATGTGTAAACTGAAAAAAAAGTACAATTTCTCCTCTTTAATAAATTCGGAGCTAAAAATTAAAATCATGACACGTCTATTGACTTAAGTGAACAAATTTTCAAAATTAAAAATGCACATTTTTTTTAAAGAAAAACAAATACTTCCTAAACTAAATTCCTCGTAACTTGAAAAGAGTTCATTTCTTTTTCTTCGAAATTCAGAGAACTAATCCAAGCAGTTGCATTAATGAATAGCCAAAAGTATAAGACTCACGAAGTTCTTCGCTGAGCCAGAGATTAAGCTACAAGCAGTTTTCTTTGGCCTCATTTGCTTTCAATAAAAAAAAATTGCTCAAAGTTGTAGGAAAGAGATATAAAAGTAGAAATTTGGAGGCAGTGGATTTCAGAACGTAAAGCCAAACATCTTTAGAGGAAAAGTGGCTTTTAACAACATAAGCGCCTTAAAGAAAATATTTAAACTAATTAATTCAGCTGTTTTAGAATACAGTTTGCTCTTTAGAGATTGTATAATTCACATTTTTCTGTATATTATTCCTCTTTTAATTCATTGAGTATTTTATCAATATCATCTTTTTTATCTTCAAGTTTTTTATTGTTTGTATAACGCACAAAACACCATCCATTCGAGCAAATAACAAATATTTTCATTAGATTATTTAAATTTTATTTCATACAAAATTTCAAATATTTTTTGCAACAAGTTATTTATTTCAAAGTACAATCCACCTTTGCGAAACCGTTGCATTTGGTTTACCTTATTTTTGTTGATTTAAGAATAATTATTTTATTATTCTTGCGTATTTTTATAACTTTAAAATTAATTATTTACTATCAAACGTACTGATATACTTTACTAATTAGTTAATTATTTATAACCTATATTTAATGTTTAAAGTTTTTAAAATGTGACTTTATTGTATAATATGCATGTTTAAAAAAATGTTTTATATTTATAAGTTATGCACGAAATTATGTGTTTTTATTTTAATATTAATATGTTTTTAAAGTTGTTTTATTACATTTAATGAATACAATTAGCTTTTAAAACTCGGAGAAGAAAAATAATTTTTCATTCGATTGTTATTCAAAATAAAGTATGTATATTATTAAAATATTTAATGTTAAATAAACTCATGGGAATTATTCTTAATACCCTTTTAAAAATAAATAAAAGAAAAAGAAGAAGTATATGAATATACAGTATGCCCACTAAAGTCCCTTATCACCCTCTTAATTTCGGAACGGTTGCTGCTATTTTTATAAACGTGGTGTCTAGGTATAGTAAATTGGATATACGCTACCGAATGAGACCGCTCACAGCACCACCTGGTGGAAAACTGCGGAGTTAGCTTTCGTTTCTCGAAAACGGTACAAGATAGTGAATAGCAAAGTTGTAGAGCGTTATCGATTTAGTACAAAAAGACACCTCAATATGCATGTGAAAAATAGAACGGTTAAAATGTGCATTTGTATTTTCGTGATTTTCTACACTGTGACATCACGAAATGTGAACAGAAGGAGAAAAATATTATCTTTTGGGCTAAACACGACGCCGCAATGTAGCACAGTGTTATCGCTTACGATTCCTAGCCCAAAGGACTCTAGTTCAAGCCCCGACAGTTGCATCCTTGTACTGATCTCAACAACAACTCAACGCAACTCGCACTTAATGTTCGAAATTTTTGCAGTATGCAAATACGTAAGAAACGCCACACCTGTTCACTTGAGACCAATAGTATAAAAGAGACGTCTTGTTGGGTTTCTACTGTGTTGAAGGTCATGGCCATGGAGTGATTTTCCAAAGCTGAGTATTGTGAGATGGTTTTACTGTACGGTGAATGTGGACGCAAGGCACGATGAGCAGCAAGGTTTACCGTGACCGTTTCCTTGCAGGCCCGCATCCTTCTAATCAAACCATCCTATCTGTAGTAAAACGTTTAAGGGAGACAGGCTGCGTGACCAGTCGAGCTTGATCTGGCAGACCAGCTAAGGTAGGACGGCAAGTTCAACCAGATGAAGTACTAGCATATGCCCTCGCATACCCAAAATTCAGTACAAGACAGATCAGTGAACACAGTGGCCTCTCAAAAAGTCAGGTTTGGAAAATCCTACAAGAATCAGGTGCTTATCCATACCGACCAACGCCTCAGCAGGTTTTACTGGACGGGGATGCCGAGCAACGCTATTCATGGTGCAACTTAGTTATGAATCAGATACAGGTCCAGTTAATATTCGTGGCAGATGTTGTGTGGACGGACGAGGCATGCTTTTCACGGAATGGCATGTACAATAGGCAACACACCAATTACTGGGCGCTGGAAAATCCTAGATGTTTTATCGATGTTCTACATCAAGTGCGGTTTGGTATTAACGTTTGGTGTGCAATTTACAGTAACAAGTTTATCGGTCCAATATTTTACGATGGTACCTTAACGGGCGCACGGTATTTATAACTGCTGCAGAACGTAATGCCCAATTTTGTGGAGAACCTGCCGGTGTTTAATCTTAGGAATGTATGGTTTCAATATGATGGAGCGCCAGCTCACAAGACATCTCCAGTGAAGCAGTATCTCGTCCCTTGTCACCCACTAACCCACTTACAGTGGGCATACTGTATATGTAATACTAAAATAGTATAAGTGACAATTATTATAATATACGCATAATAATTAATTTCATTTGTATTTTACACTATAATATACAGGGTGGTTATAAAATAACTTGAGGTGTTCAGAGCCCTATAGCGTATAAAGTATTGAACGAAACATAACCAAATTTGATGGGCATGACATAGTGGACCTTAGATACGTTTGGTACTATCTTTTATTTTAAATAAATAAAAGATAGTACCAAACGTAGCCACCAAAGGAAATGTTGGCGCTATTTACTGAATAAAATGTGTTACTCTGAATAATAGCGTTCCTTGTTGAGATTATGAATATAAAAGGAAAGAATTCTCACCATCTCAGTCCGTCAAAGAAGTTACGAGAAAGACCAATGAGCATAACAAACACATCTAGATGCGAATGTCTGAAACTACAAGAACTCTATCATAGCAACATGGCTGGAGACGTTAAAGAAGTTGCAACTGCTTCAAGCCAGTTGGCCTCAGAATAACCAGAATTCTTCCAGAAATTCCTTTTATACTTATAGTTGCAGCAAGGAACGCGATTACGCAAATAAATTCATTTTATTCGGTAAACAGCGTCAACATTTCCCCTGTTGACGACTTTTGGTACTATTTTTCTCTTCTTTTTTTTTTTTAAATAGAAATTTCATGGTCCACAATATACTACAGCAGGCCCATGGACTTAGCTCTGTTTCGTTCAATACTTTACTCATTAGAGGGCTCTGAACAATTCATGTGATTTTAGAGCCATTCTGTACTGTATGCAAAATGCAAAATAAAATTTAAAGTTCATTTATTTCTAAAACATGTTGCGCCTTCCTCCAAGTATAGGGAGAAGATGCCACACTCGCATATTTTTGTATTGCTGTATGATTATGGCCGATTTTGCTTGCCTTGTGTATGTAACAGAATGCGGAACTCACTTATATTGTTAATATCATTTAAAATAAAACCTCATTTTATGAACTTTAAATAAGATCAATAGAATATTATAAGGGTCTTACTCAAAAGGTTAAATGCTCACGAGATCAAAAATAACTGCGATTAAAAGCCATTAATTAAGATAAATTCACAATCTACGTATACACTGGGATAAGATTCCTCACACAAGAGGTTCAGTTTTGCTATCTGTTGGCACATAAATATACTAGCAACAAAATTCTTTCTTCTCCAATTGATATCTTCTCCCGTGTTGGCTTATTCATATTTTTTTGTTTCTTGTTAGTTTCATGAAAGAAATTGCTGCATTTTTCCCAATGTAGCATTATGACACTGCAGATTGGTAAAATTATTACTTAGTATCATAATACAGTCGACCAAGCTGCTTCAAAACGGGGGTGAGACTATTATGCGAATGCGACTATTACGCGAGTGAAAGCGATAACCTTTGCCATCGGCAATATACAGTAAATACTTCTTACTCTTATTTTTGTTAGTGTAATTTTTCCCCCTCAAACGTCTTTGCCTGTTCTTTAAACACTTCGGCAGCAACTGTCCCATGTTTCTCGTTTGATCGTATTATCCACATCAACAATCGCATCGTCCGAAAATTCGTGCCACCTCCCATTTTCCATCTATTCCCCTCCTGCAGCCCCTTCCTTGATCCTGATCATCGTGTAAATCATACACAACAAGTCCACACTCTTCCCGGGCTCAAGTTAAGTCCGATCAACGTAAATCATAAAACTCCACCCCGTCTCATATCTACACAACACTCAAGCAAAAGCAAAATTCACGAATGAAAATTCAATTTAAAATGGCATGCATCATATATAAATCGCACATCTGGCAATTATTAATGAACGATGCTATCTGTACAGTCCGGATTCTTTTCAATTATGACTTATCTCACTCCTCCCCTTAATGTACAGGAGCCTCTTCTGGGCTCACCCACCAGCTTCACTATAATTTTATTCGGTGGGGCTGCATTGACCTCTTGTGCATTCACCATTTTTGGGAGATCCCACCCAATTCAGGAGCGGAGCTTAGTAAGCGAGATCACTAATCCTTTCCTTAAAAACCTTTAATCCGCGGAACGCAGGGGCGCGCGGTCAAACGCCACCTAGGGACCCATTTATTCCGTATTTTGCATCAGCCCCACTAATTCGGGGCTAAGGTAAAAATGTTAATTGATTCCTTCCCCTTCACTCCCCTTTTTCTGGGGTTTTATGGTGGGATGACTGTGGCCTTGGGGGGAGGGGGGGGGGTATGTTTATATGGCGGAAGAGATTGATTATATGATGAGACGATCTGACTGTTATTACATGGCATTTACAAAATAAAACCTTCGTGGAGAAGATTATTTGAAAAGGATTATTTTTCAGAACATTTTTTTCTGAGTATTTGTGCTATACGTGTATTAGAAAAATTAAATATTGTTGTTTATGAGAAAGTGATTTGACAGGTTTTATAAAACATAATCTCTCAGATTTGATGTACAAAGAATATTTTCTAATACTGTTTTATAAGCAGAATTTGAAAGTAAGCCAGGCTTGAACACAGACTGTCGAATAAAAATTATTGTAACAGGTGAAGCTACCAGAGTTTACTTTCAAATATTTTGGCCTGCGAAAAACTTTATAATAATGTGAAGTTGCAGTTAAATTGAACAAAGCAAACAGTTGAAGTAGTAATATAATTAAAATTTTCGTTAAATTTTGACTGTCATATGTCATACATCTAGTTGCTAATTTAGGCATGAAATTCAATTTTAGTTTCATAGATGTAGTGAATGTTCAAAGTACAACCATTTTATCATTTTAAAAGATAGCAATTATAATAATGGCAAGAAGCAATAACAATAATTTATGATGCAATGCCTGCAGCAAAGGAAGTGCTTATTAAGGAGAAGAGATTGATTATAAGATGAAACGATCTGACTGTTATTATATGGCACCATGTTACCAAGATATTAGATGACACTGAAAAAGCAAGTAACATTATTCGATCAGAATCATCATGAGCATTCTTATCATGACATGATTATCATTTTTCTCTTGATGAGGATCTACTTAGTGTATATTAAAAGGTGGCATCAGGTCAACGTGCCTAAATGAGATAATGTTATTTTACGTTAAATCTTGCAACAACAATTTCATTTAAATCTGATGTAATGAAAAAACTGAATTTTAAAAACAAAAATGTGGAATATTCCATCTCATTTAAGGACTTAAGGTATTAGACTTTTGCACGAAACTTCTCTTATTTGAGTTTCATTATTTGAGATTTCATTTAGGAGCTCCCCCAACTCACTTTAAATTTGGAGGGTAATGGCGAAACAGAGATCAGTTATTTGTTTCTTAACTAGTTCATTAAACATAATTATTTAAAATATGAATGGTAAATAATTTATCTTTATGAGTATAATGTAATATTTTGAAAACTAACTATCTTAAATAAGATGAGTTTACATGTATAAAATTCATTGTCCCATTTATGTACTTTGATAAGCTCATTTAGGTTTCAATTACTGTAAATGTAGCAAAAAGGAGCCTAACGTGGCAGTGATATTTAAATCTATTTTAGATTTAAATACCAACCGTTATTGATAACAAATAACGGTTTTATTTCTATAAAAATATTAAGGTAGAATTAAAATAGTAATATTTAAATTATTTCATGTAAATATACAATAAAATACAGCCTACGCACTAAATGTGAAAAAATTGTTAGAAATTTTATCTCATTTAGGTACAATGACCTTATTTTTTTTTTTTTTTTTTTTTTTTTTTTTGTAAATCAAAACATCCAATCGTTTAAATCAGTATCATCGTCATCTGGACACTGAAATTAATGTAGCCTTTGCTCTCTCTAATAAATATTAGACATTCTATCAAAAAATCTTCACTAATAATTTCATCTAATTATACCATCATATTTTCCGAAGAATTTTTTAAATTTTTATTCATATGACTCTAAAAAAGGCATATGCTTCATTTTCGGATCTTGCATCACAGTCGTAAGGTGGGAGATCATTAAGAAAAGTCATTAAACGTGTGTAACACGTTCAGTGGCGCACCCAGGATTTTAGTTTAGGGGGGGGGGCTGGGCGACATGCAAATACTGCTGAACCTGGTTATAGTGACCTCGATTAGTTACAACGCAACTCTCTTATAACGTCTACATATTCGATACCACTTGACTGTCCCATAGAACACAAGCAATGTAACTTGGTATGGAGTCATAAATAATTATCTGCTCTTTTCAGTGACGTTGTAACCGAGATTAACATTGTTTCGTAAACTAACTGTAAGCATTTATTTAAAAACTTTTTAAATAAATGTCTTTTTTGGTTAGAAATAACTTGAAGACAATTTAAAAAAAGAAAGAAAAAATAATTCATTAGCGACAATTTTCATTTTTTAAAGCTTTTCACTTCTAACTTTCTACCTTTAGGGGGGGCTTCAGCCCCCATAGCCCCCCCCGTGGGTGCGCCTATGAACACGTTATAATATGCACCGTTACAATAGCCTTACTCCAAATAATAAAATAAATAGTAACAAAATTTTTGTAAAATTGGATTCAGAAAATTTTAAATTAAAACTTCATTTTTCAAAAGGAAATACTTACACAAAGTTCTAACAAATGATCTCAACAAGAAGAATATAGAGGGTGGGTTTAATACCTACAGTATAATTGCTAAATATTCGACATTGTTTAAAATTCATCATATTTTAGACAGATGTTTTTAACGTACGTTGTTGCGTATTTTATTAAAAGTACATTGTTTAAAATTTAATATATTCAGTCAGATAAGTAAAAAGTACATTGTTGAGTATTTTGTTGTAAAAAAGCTAATTGGTTAAAATTTTATATACTTTAGGCAATTTTTTAACAAATAAATATAGCTGATGGCAAAAGTAAATTGTAAGAGAGAGATAGCCACATTAGTATACTTTCCTCAAAAATATATATATTTTAGGTCATCGTTTTCGATGGAATATGACATGTTACACTACGTCGAAATGAGTCTTCTAAGTTTATATTTTTAACTGGTGTATACCAGTTTGTTGAGTACTTTTGAATCATAACCACTTTATTTATAAGTGTTATGTGTAAACTTTTCAACAGTTACAGTATACACCCTTTTCATCAATTAAATGTAAGGATAGTCTAAAACTGACTAAACTCACTTGCCTTCAGGAAACATCATTTGAGCATTTCCTTACAGGGTTATAATGTAACTTTTGACCGAGAAATATATATAAGGTTAACTCATACCAAAGTTAAGGTATGTTACTGCATGGCAAATATTTAAAAAAAACAAATAACGCCACTAAAATATTTTTTTTTTTCTGTAACAAACCAAACTCTTTGACAAACTTGACACACGCATTCAAAACATATTTTAAAGGCACATGTATGGTAAATTTAATTAAATTAAGTCTATAGTTCTTTGCTTTTTTTTTCAATATATTCTCGATGTAAATTAAACATGTTTTTGTTTTCGTTTTCAGCACAAAGTTTATTCTAATTTGATCAATCGAATTACACAAATGCTCAATATTTGGCTATGATTAATTCGAGTAATTCGAAAGGTGGTAGTTTTAAAATGTAGACATATCGCATAAAACTTAACCACACCTGCACGAATATGTAAAAAAATAACACCTGATAAGTACGTTTCCCAGACATTTTTAACTAACAGTGCGGAACACGATTTTTATACAAAGTTGCAAAACGTATCCTTTGAATATCTCTGTATGAGATTATTCCTTGTAAGAAAATGACTTACGAAGATTCTCAACTTCACTCCCATTAGTAAATAAATTTTCTGCGAGAGTAACTTTAGCGCACGCGACAGTTAAGTAGATTAGTGCATTTCACCGTACCTACTCTTTCATAACAAATTTTCGATGAGGTACCCATGATTTGCCTACTACAGTTTTGCATAACCTTTCGAAGTGGATGCTCTCAGACAGAGTAGGTTTAAGACATTATTATATTAACGAAGTTTCTCTTGTAGAAAAAGGTTTTGATGCATTTTAAGAGGAAGAGTAGATAAGTCTGGACGAAATTTCAATGAACAAATCTGAGCCACAAGTGCCTTAATCTTGAAGAATTGGAGTGCATTTACAATTTTATATACTTTTTAAATATAAGTTCCTTTTTTAAAGTCTAGGTTTATCAGACTTAATTTTAACTACATTTTGGTTTTAAATTGGGTTTTTTGGGTAACTTAAGTAATATAGGAAAAGTAATTCAATGCAAGAATCTACATTCTGCTTATTAGAGTTAAGTATGTTTATTTTATTTTAGAGGACTTAAATTTAAAAGATTAAATACTTTACCACTTTTTCTATTTGCATTTTATTTCGTTTATGCATTTTTTTATTGTATTTTAAACAATAGATTCAATACAAAATTAAGAATTCAGAAGGAATCTTTTATAAAATGCCAGTTTTGTTGCCATATTCCAAAAAAGTGATGTATCATTCACATACATTTTTTTAACTACTCTTAGAGAAACCAATTCATTAGTTGAACATTATTTATATGTCGTTTTTTTTGTTACGTTCATCGATTTATAAATAATATTCTATCCATTTTTATTTCATAAATGACAGAAATTCGTTACACATTTCACCTAACAGAATGGGGTAAGAAAAAAAAAACCCAATTGTAGGCAAAAGTGACATTTTCCAAAGAGTCTATTTTTTCAGTTTATTTTAGATAATATTTTAAAAGTTCGTCAAAATGTGTAAAATGCTAAGGCATGTGCTCTTTAACATTTTTTCATCATGCGACATATCTACATTTATTCAAGATCTTTTGAAAAATCACGAGATTATTAAACAAAAAATCATGAATAAAGTTTAAAACTTATTCAGTTTAACTGCTGTAACTAACGTTTAAACCATGTGCTTTTATTTATGAAAGAGTTAACTATCAAAATGTTTGATATCCTAAGTGTTTGTAATTGTATTAGTTGTGGATTCCCATGCTGTTTTATATTTTTAGTAAAGGATATGTATAATAATGATAATTGATAAAAGATGTTTCACGTATTAAACTGAGATCAAGGTAAATGAATTTAAAGTATATACTTAGTGAGTATATATAGTCTTTATTAATAAGTTTTACTATGAATGAAAGTAACTCTAAACAAATATGGATAATAACTCTGCCAGAATAATCTTACTTTGTGTGTGTGTGTGTGTGTTTCAGTTATGACAGATGCCAGGTAAATTTTGGTATTTAATGTAACAGTTTAAATCAAACTATTATAAAATACAATCTTTTTTCGCCGTTAATAATAGTTCAACGTTTCACCATGATTTGGTTCTATTGATCAGTTTAAGCTCTAAATCGTGGTTTAACGTTTTTCCATAGAAAGGTTGCATCTAATTCAGCACTATTTTATAGTGAAATGTTAACTAGTTTTATTAACAGTGTTTATTGACCGGAATCGTAAGTTTCTCTTTCATAGACCTCAAAAAATTAACTTGTTCTACATTTTTATTAATTTGCTTGCTCCCCAATAACTTTTTAATCGGCTTCTCAGCTTTTTTACTATTCATTCGTAAAAATGACTTTGAAAATAAAATTATTAACATTAGAATAATAATTTAAATGACTTGTAAAATAAAATTATCAGCATTAGAATAATAATTGAAATGACTTGTAAAATAAAATTATTTGCATTAGAATAAAAATTTTCTTATCCATTGATTAAAATACTCAGGCATTCAAGGCATCAAAATCCTGTTTAAAAAAAAGGATTTTTTGTTGAATTCAATTTTTAAGAAAATGTTGGGGAGCAATCTCGATTGTAAACAAATCTGAGATTCCCGGGGAAAAGTTCGAGACAGGAATTCCTAACTAAGGGGATGCCAACCCTTTGCGTTCTCACCTGATATCTCTATTTATTTCTCTTTAAAACATACAATTCATCGTGACTTTCTTTGTTATACACGTAAAAGCCATATCTCGACTGAAAATATGAAGCACGATCAAGTAAAACAAGAAAAAGAGGAACTAGTTATTGCATGGGATTTGGTGAAGATCTCGATAAACGACCCATCGGCACAGCAAATCTTGAGCTGTTATGACTCGCTCCAAGTCGATTCCAGCTCGCCAAATGGGACCTCGTATCCTTTATTTTCTCTCTGTCTCTTATATGGCTTGCTATTATGTCTCCCATGAAAAAGAAAGGATAAGAAGACAAAAAATACATAAAGTTGCTAGCATGAAGAGATTGAGAGAGAGCAGATATTAAAGTGTAAGTAATGGTTACTACGAAGAAACAATTCGGAAGAAATGGGATATGCTTCTCTCCATTTCTAGCATTGCAATTTTGGACTGAAGAAAGTAAGTACCGTATATTTCATTGTTTAAGCCAAAAAATTTTGGAGCGGTTTCTGGGACTAAATTAAACTTATTACCGTATATCCAGGTGTATAACATACGCCAGTAAATTGAAAATGTCTTACGATAATAATTATCTTTTATAATGCAATGCATATTTGTAATGTTCATTCACAATATTTTCATATTAAACATTTTATATTCGGTATATAACACGCACATGAAAAAATGAAGTAATTTTTTGAAGTGTGTGATATACGCCGAGATATACAGTATATAGAACTGGATAGAGCTTCCTGGCGTGATGTTGTACGTACGTCACTTGAGTGACAATGGAACGGGCTTCATTTTTCTCAGATCATGTCAATGTTTTAAATCCCAGTAAAAACAGTGTAAAAAATGTCAAAGAAATAAACATTATTCACAGGGAAAATACTTAAAGTTTTTTGTACTGAGAATATCAGGGGTAGAAATTAGAATATTTAATCAGTGGTACAAATGAACCGTGACTCCAAAACTTCTTTGGTCCGTATACATGATTTAAAGAAAAAATGCAAAAATCGTCAATTCCAAAATCGTAAGCAGTCGGTTGACTGCTTACGATTTTGAAAATCTTTCTAATTTTGAAATTCTGATTGAATCAATTTAGTGTCACCTGTCTAAGAGAACCTTCAAATATTCAATTTTGACTCAAATGGAGTATTTGAAGGTTCTTTTAGACTGGCGAAAAGTTGCCAGGAGAGAGAATCTGTTCACTGCTCTTCTGACTACAGGAATGAATGTTACTAAGCTACGATCAAACTTGAAGAATGGTTTCGTGATTGAAAATTTATTTGTTTGAATTTCATGTAAATAACGCATGCATTTTTGCCGACTCAATATTATCACTGTATTTGTTATTACACTTTCTTCATTTAATATTATTGTCGGCAGTGTGGAATATTTTTATAAGACTTTTGGTGGTATTTTAAGTCAGATGAAAATTTAGACAGAAAAATGCGATTTTGAATGTTTTTTAAAGTATGGGGAAGTCCAAACACCTGATGTTTTAGATATTAAAAGGTCAAATTCATGCCTGGAATGTTGAGGATGTTAGTTTTTCAGAAATAGGACGTTGTATTGGAAGACATACATCTACTGCATCTAAGTATATACATGGAAAATATTATATTTTGAGGGGAAATAGTAGCGGACACAACATAGACATTTTATAGAATCACCATCAAACTGTAGAAACCTCCAATTTATTTGCTTCAAATTTGCTATTTTTTAACACCGTTAATTTTACTTTTTTTTTTTTTTTGGCAAAAGAAATCTATACCTTTATTTTACGCAATTTTCGAAAAAAAAAAATGCCGCTTAATAAATTTATGTACGGTCCCTTAACTCATGAAAATACTGAACGTAAATATTTGAAATTTTGCACAGCCATGTAATATTGCTTTCTGCATCTATTTTCATAGGAATTTGGCTTGGTCGCCAATCATAGTTTTTTAATTTCAATTTTATCCACAATTCATATAAATATTTTATTAAAAATTATAATAATAGTAAATTATGTTTGGGTTATTTAGTTATAATATTACGAATAAAAATCAGCTCCTTATTATCAATATTATTTAAGATGTGAATTAAAGTATGAAAAAATATTTTAACATGGGGAAGGGGATTTTGGAAACTCATAACTCGCTCATTTTCAGTTCAAGTTTGTTGAAAATTGGTATCAGGGGCTAAAATGAGCTAAATTTTTGAAATATGAAGTGAAATCTAGGGTTTGTTATTGGGGGGGGGGGTGTTGGTTCGAATTTTAATATGGAGGTGGCCCCTTATTTAATTTTTATGCATAGCAAATTAAAATTTAGGTCAATCATTAACGACTGGTATATACAACTTTGCTGTACGACGAACGACGCCCGAATAAAGTACAAGTGCGCGGGTTTTTTTTTTGTTGTTTTTTTTTTCCACGTCTGTACATTAGCTCTTTAAAATGAAGGAGGAAAAATTATAAATAGAGAAATTTAACGTGCACATCGCAATCATAGCCGTACTGCAAATTTTTAAATTGAGGTCTGGAGTAGAATTTTGAATATGGGTTCACATCAAGTGGCATATACGTTACTCTGTTATAGGATTTACCTTCCATTATCAACGTAATTCGTTATAAAGCCATAAATGCTGATTTTTCATTGACGTTGTAATAGGGTTTAGCTGTACTTTATACACAAACTGTAACTATTTATTTAAAAACCAACGCGAGAAGTTTCCCCTCTACCCTCTTCTGTTCCCACCCACCTGCGGTCGCCCCTCCGCCCCACTCCCTTTAATCCGCCCTTGCATTCAAGGGGAAAAAATATTTTAGTTTAAAATAATTTTTCAAAGTTAATTTCTTGTACATGAAAATGTAATTCTTTCGCAATTTCTTTCATTGGCTTAAGACGCAAAGGGCGCCTCAAGCAGAGGTGCAGGGGGACACGTCCCCCTGTCCTCCCGGGCAGCACGGGCCTGACCTTATCTAGCGAAGCCATTCAAAGTGTCCGATACAAGTAAGCAACACTGATCACAGATTTAGAATCTTTGCCATATTGTATTTGTAATGTTGGATAATTAGTGAGATTTGGAGTAAACGAGTTAGTTGTAAGCTTGGTTCTTTTTTTCTGGGGTGACACAGAATGTAAGCGTGCTCTTAAACATTTGTGGATCCAATATTTAAAAAAAAAAAAAAAACAGCTGTCAAGATTTGGTTTTTCTTTAGTTAAACTGAGAATACCACTTGTATTGCTGATCCCATTTTACATTTAATAGCAGACATATAACCTCTTTATTACGATTTAGTTAATGCAATTTATATTCCTCCCACACAGCAGTATAAAAAACTTTTGCATTCCTGCGCTTCCAGATGATCCTTTTTCGTTCTCCAATTATGAAATCAACTAAATATGTCTTCTCATAATAAGCTCTCTTGTTTTCGTTCTAAAATTCTGTCGATTTCTTGCCAATATTGCTCTATTTTTTGATGTACTTTCAATTCCAGAGAAGAAAATTGCTCGCGATGACCTTTGGCTTTAATCCTAAGTCAAGCTGAATGGTTGTAGAGGTGTTTTTTTTTCGATATTTTTAATTTGAAATTAAAATACGGTATAATTCTTCATGAAAATTTTTTCTAAAAAACACGAAATCACATTCCTCAAAGGCGCGAGGCAATAGTTCTAAACGACATTCAAGCTGTGAGCTATTCTCTTTTTGATCTGCAATATAGCAATCTTTGTTGAATGCATCATTATTAATCATTTTTGACAACCGCAATTTAAATTCATAAACACGAAATTAACATTTTTATGCCGTACTTTTATTCAGAAAACTTTATAAAATATCTCCCTTTATACCCAAATAGAAAAACTCTTAATTTCCCATAAAACCACAAGTTACTTTTTTTCTTATTTTCATTTAAACACTTTCATCTAAAACCCATAAATATATCTTTCTGTGTCAATACAAAACTGAACAAAAAACTTCCATGCTGTCTTCCCAAGCTCTTTGTACTTACAGAAGGGCAAAGAAAAAACTCCACCCTCCGCCTTCTTTCTCTGAAAGTACGTAAACAAAACGCATAAACAAAGCAGTAAACTTTAGCTACTAAAAACACTCCGTGCCCATACTTTTATAGGCCCTTTCCTCCAAGACAAGACAGGGTGAGATCAGCCACTTAGAGTTTATTTCATGAATAATTCAGTCGATCGAAGGCGGTGGTCGCCCCCCCACCAAACAATAAAAACGATAATCTATCCATTAGGCTGATTTAGCGGGAGTCCTTGGTGCCCGAGACTTGCCGTGAAGAGTGGTATAAAAGCGTAAATATGACATGTATGGAACGCGGAGAGGTATATGAGTAATCACGGCGGCCTTTTGAGATGACGGGCCTTTTTAAAAAGGGCTTTTCATCACCGAGATTATACATTAACACTCGGTCGGTTAATACCAAGAAGTGGCCTGGCGGGTATTGAAATATTCTCCTGCAAGTGTAAAGTCCTTAGACTTTTTTTTTCTCGAGAGGTTTTCATTTTTCATAACGAGCTAGAGTTTTGGGGAATAGGAGTTAATAAAATATCACGCTCACCCTTTAAGTGCGACATAGGAGAATTCCAGGAAAATAATTCAAACAATTGCTTTTTTTCTATTTAATTATGCTCTTAACGTAAATACAAAGATAATAATTTTTTGTTAAAAAATTTAAATACAGTAACTTTAGTAGAAAATACCCATATCTGAACCAGAATAACCTAAACGGTTCTCCCTTCATTTACATCTGAATCAGATTGTGCAAAATAAAATAAAACTAGTTAGTTTAAAATTTGTGAAAGATAGCAAGAAAATTATATTATCAGACTAACTGTAACATATTGAACCTCATTAAAATACACTCTTTTATAACTGACCACACACACCTTTTCTTCTGTTGAAATCGAAAAAAAATTAACCCCTTCTCTGTTTTAGCCGTACGCCGTACAGGCACGGTTCTCAGGTCTTTACTAATATTCACGTATGGCGTACGGGCAATCAGATTTTCTTTTCGGTAGTTTACCCACCACAATTTTTAATCAGTTTTATTTTACATTAAAAATTTGGTTTTATTCTAAATTTGAAGCCCCCCCCCCAAAAAAAAAAAAATAATGGTGGATAATCTTCTAATGAAAGCGTTAACGTTGGCAGCTGCTATGCATCAGTAATTACTAACAATATTTACTAATAATTATGCAGTAATTGTGAACGAAAATAATTGCGTAGTAATTTAATTTTTTAATATACACAACTGTAAATGTAACTTCCTTCCCAGGTGTATGTAAGAGAGGAAAGAACACTTTCAGAAGCAGTGGTGCACCCAGGATTGTAGATTACGGGAGGACGGGGGGGGGATAGGCTACAGTTCTGCTGAACGCTTTTATAGTGACCTCGATTATAGTTGTAACTCTCTTATAACGTCAAAATATTTTGTGCTACTTGACTTGCCCACAGAACAACATGCGCACAAGCAATGCAACTCGTTATAGTCAAATAATTATACAATCTTTGAAACCGAGTATCGTTGAAACCGCCGATTTTAACTGTGTTTCGTGCACTAACTGTAAGTATTTATTTAAAAACTAACTTTTTTGTAAAACGTACTTTAGAAATAACTGAAAGACAATTTTTAAAAAGAAAAATTTAATTCAGTAGGGACAATTTTCAATGCTTTTCACTTCTAACTTTCCACCTTTAGGTGGGGGGGGGGGGTGCTTGAGCCTCCATAACCCATTCCATGGGTGTGCCTATGGCAGCAAGGAACCATCCTAATCTTATAGAGCGTAGCCTCTCTGCAACAGACCCCCTTACGTGGGACAGCTTTGGGTTCTCGAAATGTATTTCAAGGGAAATTCGATGGAGAATTTTTTTTTCTGGGGATTAGAGGTTTGCGCAATAGCTGACATCTTATGAAAATCGTCAGCTAGAAAAAAAAGCAAGAGGCCTGCGTGACATTCTTCTTTGTCCGAAAATTTGTGGAATAACTTGTAGGTGATTTTCGGGATGGAGCATCTTCCAAACCAGGAAGACCACCTTGCTAAAATAACGAGGAAAGGCTTAATGGTAAATTATATATATTGTGACACTGTGAAGATGTGACGAGTAAAGATTGTGCTGTATGTTTAAATAGAAAAATCAAGGGCAGAAGACGCCAAACTAATTATTTTTGTGACACACGTAGTCGAAAACCAGGACCTTCATATTGTAGATTGCTTTGAAAGATACCACACTGTAGTGTCTGTAAGATATAATTTTTATATAAAAACATTAAATTAAAACACATTCTTGTATGAACATATACCTAATGTTCACAAAAGAACTAATAAATCTTGTTTATCCTTCATAATCTTGCATACTATGTATCACCGCTCGTTCAATGGAAATTAATTAAAATGAACATATCAGTGTTAATAAATAACAGTATCATAAATAATAGCATCGTTAATAAAAACAAATTATTAACCAATAAATGTATGTCCACTCTGTTACTCAGATCGAGCATTTTTCTTAGATTAGAAAAGTGATATATTATTATTTTCGATTTATATACGCTATTGTACTTCGTGTTACTAAGCTTTATAAATGTTTATCAATATATCGATAACAAAAGGAAAAACTGTGATAAAAATATGTAAAAGAAGAGGCATATTTTGTAATTTTTTTGAGAATTACTCAAATAACATTAATTTTCAGTACGAATTATTTTAAAAAAACTATTTTAATAATGTTTAAAACGATAACACAATTATTTCATTTATTTATTTTTTTTTTTCTTTCCGTAAACCACTTCACCTCAAATCACGGTGAAAACGTCAGGATTCGGCTTTCGTATGACAAAGAATGAATTAGAAATGACAGCAATTTACGACGAAGAAGACATTTTCCAACAAAGTCACGTTTCAGAGGAACTGTTGTCACGTGTTGTATGACATAAACCATCAAAGCGCGAGTTCCGCTCCAACCCCCCATTAAATAATATAAAAAAAAGATCAACAGCACGCAACCTTGTTCAGCCCCAGCTTTTCGCTCTATTTTTGAAAAAAGACTGTGTAAGCATGTAAATGTTACTGCATGACATGCTTTAAATCATACTTAAAATAAAATGATGTAGTATATTTTTTAAAAAGAATCTCAACACAATATAATTGCTTTTTGTAAAAGTTAAAACTACAAATTGAAGATTGTTCTTATGATATTGCTTCACTTTGCCATCACAATATAAATTTTTTAATTGGAGCATCATATTTAACAAACTTTCAAATATTGAGATTTACCATGAAACTTATTTCTGTTTTTAATAGCATTTGTTTAAAATTGTTCAACAAATAATATAAATTTCATTCACATAGGTCAATAATTTAGGAGATTATATTACATTGCTACAACTTAAAAATTTAGAGAAAAACTAACTATCGAAAACTGTACCACCGTTAATAGAAGTAGTTTAACATTTCGCAATAAAAATAGTGTTAAATTAACAGCAACATTTCTATGAAAAAAAAATTTAAACCATGATTTGGTATTTGAGCTAGTCAATGGAACCAAATCATGGTGACACCTTTCTCTGTAGAAAGGTTGCAGTCAATTTAACACCACTTTATGATAAAGTGTTGAACTATATCAACAATGTAACTATCCTAAAATATTAGATGTATTTATTAGTAATACTATTTTTTCTGTAATATAACAATTTTTATGCGGTATTGCATATACTTAAAATAAATGAAAAATTGAAATTTAACGATTTGGTTTGAAATTTTACTTGTTTATGATGGAGTTTAACATATGAGAATACTTTCGGAATACATTTTTTAAATAAAATTTTAAAACTTTTTTTTCTGTTTAATTACTATTCGTTTAAAATTGTACATCAATAATACAAATTTCATCCACTCCCAAATATATTCCCAAATTTATGCCCCAATTAAATGAAAATCCTCGATTTATTTAATTGGGGTGTAAAACTAAAATTTTAAATGCATTTGTAATGGAATTTAATGTTAACTTTGAAATATACTAGCAAACGTAAGTAAAAAATTTAGAAAAAATTCTCTTTACGTTACACCTCCTGTAACCAATCCTAATACATATTTTTTAATGATATTTATACAGCACATAACTCACATATTTATCTGTTTTATGAACAAAAAGATTTGCAAAAGTTCTAATAGTTGAAAGTACTTCTATTTTTATGCACGTTCAGTATTTTTTCTAAAAATAATTTTTGAAGAAAAAAATGATCATTAAATCAATAAATAAACTGCTTCATAACACATCTAGTAATAATCAAAACATGCTGGCGAAGTTTCAGATCAACATCTTAAACGCGTTATCAGATAGAATATTTATCTTAAAGTAAATTTACAAAAAAACGTTTTTTTATTTTTTTCGAAAAAGTGTTTAAAGATTTTAATATTGCACCAAATACCACCTTTCCAGTTCATTATTGCTTGTTTGACTTAGTTTCTAGCTATCATGGATACAAAAATATAACGGTTTTGAAATCCTTATCTTGTGACCTATAAAATAAGTTAATTAAAAAATTTCGGAAATTTTTACAAACAACGATTTTTCGGGACATCTTATATCTTATAAAGATTCTTTTCGTGAAAATATACAGCCTTTTTTTTCATTTATATGTGAAGAACTTTTTATATGTTTATTGCATTTTACAAATTTAAAACTATGGTGGATAATTGTTTTAAGCAATATCCCCATTAATTGAAGCTATGAGCTGCTACTGGGCGTGGAGGCTATTGAAACTGCTAATACTCGTTTGTCAAGACTGATTTTTAACTATACGTATGCTAAAAGTAACTTCATATTAGTTAAGATTGATATATAATACAATTTTCGGCAACCATTTGCAAAATCCCTTTTAAATGGTATTCTCGAGCCCAAATAATTGTTCATCCTTGAAAAACTGTTTGAAAACCTCAGAGAATGACTGAAAAAACACTCAAAATACTGGTGTTAAACGATAAAGTAATTAAAAAACTTTGTAAAAAACACACATAAGAAGTAAAAGGAAAGAGGATACGCGTTTCGTTCAAAAATTGTTTTGAACTTCTTCAGTCCAAGCCCTTCGACGTAAAGAACACAGGGAACTGAAAAGAGAAAAACAAGCAAGATGTTGCCACAAGGGGCAAAGAAAAGTCGAACAAAACCACGGAGAGGGGAGAAAAAAATTAAAAAGGGGGATAAAAAGGAAAGGAAAGAAGCACAAAAAATACAGAAATAAAAAAGGAATAAAGAAAAATAATAAAAAAGGGAACACACAAGTATAAACACACACACAAAAAAGAGAAAACAGTACAAACAAACAAAAAACAAATAGCACACTTTTTTTTTTTTTTTTTAATAAAAACCACGAACAGGACAGCACAATAAATATATATATAAATAAATATTATTATTTTTTAATAAAAACGAAAAAGAAAGACAGTACCACACGTACATACACATTAAAGAAACAGGGGGGAAAAAGGGGGGGGGGTAGACGAAGAAAGTGAAAAGAACCTTACAACAGCAACTTCCAAGCAGAATGAACGAAAGGAACGGAAGAACCATCGTTCACAAGACGATCTAAGTACTGGGTAATGGAAAAACCTTCCAAAAAATCCAGATGGAACAAAGACTGAGGAGTGCACAAAATCTTAGCCTTAGAAAACTGAAATCGATGATTGGAATTCCAACAATGTGAGGCAATAGAAGATTTGGAAAGATCGTGCTTAGAGACATATCTCTCATGCTCTTTGAGCCTAAATTTGAGAGCTCTTCTGGTCTAACCAATATAGCCCAAATCACAAGATTCACAAGGAATATAATAAACACCCCAACGGTTCTCAGTAGGAATAGGATCTTTAAGGGAAGAAAATTTAAGTTTATTAACAGGTTTAAAAATGACTTTGAAACCGAAATTTTTGAGAAGTTTAGAAATTTTGTAGCATAAAGGTGAAAAGAAAGGTAGTACAATTAATTCGTTGTGAAAATTAATAGTATTAGTAGAAGTATTAGGCTTATTAAATTTAGAAACAGCTTTATCAATAATAGAGGGGCTAAAACCACGAGAAACAGCTAAGGATTTTAAGTAACTAATTTCATTATTAAGAGAAGAAGAATCAGAGCAAATTTTGATAGCACGAAACACATAAGTGTAAAAAGCAGAAAGTTTTTGCTGGTAAGGATGATTAGATAGGGCATGAGGAGGTAAAGATATAGAAACAAGATTTGGAAAGATTTGGCAAATCTTCTATTGCCTCACATTGTTGGAATTCCAATCATCGATTTCAGTTTTCTAAGGCTAAGATTTTGTGCACTCCTCAGTCTTTGTTCCATCTGGATTTTTTGGAAGGTTTTTCCATTACCCAGTACTTAGATCGTCTTGTGAACGATGGTTCTTCCGTTCCTTTCGTTCATTCTGCTTGGAAGTTGCTGTTGTAAGGTTCTTTTCACTTTCTTCGTCTACCCCCCCCTTTTTTTTTCCCTGTTTCTTTAATGTGTATGTACGTGTGTTACTGTCTTTCTTTCTCGTTTTTATTTAAAAAAATATATTTATTTATTTATGTATATATTTATTGTGCTGTCCTGTTCGTGGTTTCTATTAAAAAAAAAAAAAAAAAAAAAACGTGTGCTATTTGTTTTTTGTTTGTTTGTTCTGTTTTCTCTTTTTTGTGTGTGTCTTTGTACTTGTGTGTTCCCTTTTTTATTATTTTTCTTTATTCCTTTTTTATTTCTGTATTTTTTGTGCTTCTTTCCTTTCCTTTTTATCCCCCTTTTTAATTTTTTTCTCCCCTCTCCGTGGTTTTGTTCGACTTTTCTTTGCCCGCTGTGGCAACATCTTGCTTGTTTTTCTCTTTTCAGTTCCCTGTGTTCTTTACGTCGAAGGGCTTGGACTGAAGAAGTTCAAAACAATTTTTGAACGAAACGCGTATCCTCTTTCCTTTTACTTCTTATGTGTGTTTTTTACAAAGTTTTTTAATTACTTTATGAGATGTCGAAATATCTTTTGAAACATCTTTCTTTGGTTAGCATTACAATATTGTCTAAATGATTGTAATTCTGAGTATTCCTTTGGTTTCTTCTGCACCCGAAATTACCACCTGTTTAGAGAAAACAAAATTAAAGAACCACACTAAGCACAAATCCATGTCAAGAGTACAGCTGCGGAAAGAAAAATCACCCGTTTGCTCTTTATTTCGCCGTCGTTCGTCGTACAGCAAAGTTATATACAACATTCGTTTGCAAATAACGTATACTTTAATTTACAATTAATTTAATTTGCATTAGGGGCCGTCTTCACATTTAATTCTGCATCAACTTCGTTTTTGCCAAAGGCAACACTGTATCCTGACTTTATTAAACGAAAGAAAACCTTCAAATTACCTTAAATATAACTTTTCACCAATTTTCTACGATAATTTCAGGATATATTGCGAATTTTTTTTTGCGCGCGATTTTAAGGGACTTTCTGCAAATTGAAAAACGTTATTTGTAGGTTCCAAACTTTTGCCTTTCATTAATTTCGCTCGCGGGGCTTAATAGAAATAAATATTATTTTCTAGGAAATTACTCTTTCTAGCCTTAAAATTTTTTGTACTGAGAATATTAGGGGTAGAAAGAAGAATATTTAGTCAGTGTTCCAATTGACTCGCGAGTCCACAACTTCCTTAGTTCGTACACATTATTTAAAAGAAAAATGCAAAACGACTGCTCACGATTTTGAAAATCTCTCTAATTCTGAAATTTTTACTGAGTATTTGAAGATTCTCTTAGACAGGTGAAACGTTGTCAAGAGTAAGAAGCTGTTCTCTGTTCTTCTGACTACAAGCATGAATGTTACTACAGTCAAAACTTGAAGAATGGTTTCATGACTGAAAATTTATTTGTTTGAATTTCATGCAAACAACGCAGTTACTTTTTTACCGACCTAATATTATCACTGTGTTTGTTATTTCACTTTCTTCATTTAATATTTTCGTCTACAATGTAAATTATTCTTATAAGACTTTTGGTGGTATTTTAATTTATAGTCAGATGAAAATTTAGACAGAAAAACGGGATTTTGAATGTTTGTTGAATGTTTGAGTATGGGGAAGTTCAAAGACCTGATGTTTCCAATATAAAAAAAGGTCAAATTCATGCCTGGATGTTAAGGATGTTAGTTTTCCGAAATAGGGCGTTGTATTGGAAGACATACATCTCTTGCATCTAAATATATACATGGAAAATATTTTATATGGAGGGATATAGTAGCAGAATGCACGCTTTATAGAATCATCATCAAACTGTAAAAACCTCCAATTTATTTGCTTCAAAATTTGATATTTTTTAATACCGCTATCTTTTACTGTTTTTGCACAAAATAAATCTAATTTACGTTTATTTTGCGCACTTTTCAAAAAAATTGCCACTTAATAAATTTATATATGGTCCCTTAACTCGTGAAAATAACACGCTTTATTTAATATAAATTAAACTGCGGAACGTAAAAATTTGAAATTTTGCACGGCCATGTAATATTACTTTCTGCATCTATTTCCATCGAAATTTGGCTAAGTCACTCTTAATATTTTTTTAATATTAATTTAATAATTCATAAGTCATATTAATATTTTATTAAAAGCCATAATAATAGTAAATTATGTTTGGGTTGTTTAGTTCTAATTGTACGAATAAAAATCAGCTTCTTATTATCAATATTATTTGAATAGAATAATATTATATAGAAACTAGCTGACCCGGCAAACGTTGTTTTGCCATATAAATTATTCCTAGGATTATTTTAGTAGAAAGAAATGACTAACTTATTGTAAGTTTGTGACGATGTGGTAAATGAGTGGAAGAGGCACGTAGCTCTGTGCCGTTTAAATTGAATTGGCACATCCATGGGTATAATAGGGATCCGTGGTAGTAATATATTTTCACCTCGAAATTTGCCATTTAAAATGACGGCTTCGACAACATTTTTCATTAGTTTTTTAATAACTAATCGCGTGCCGTTACACAGCCGTGGTGGGTTCAAATTACGAAGCAAAATAACCGGAGATCCAACCTTCAGTTGTAAGTTATGCGGCGGCATGCCTGGTAAATCTAATGAGTTTAAAAACTCTGCTGGATAATTCACACCTTCGGTGGCATCGCAAACTGTATCAATAGATTTGTATGACACTAACTCCCCTGGCAATAAATGTTGTATTTTAAGATTCAGTTCGTTGACGTCTACATTTTTTGCTGCTAAAATTGCTCTTTCTGCCAGCCACTCATGATTAATATATTGTGTATGTACATCGGGAAATATCTGGTCAATGAGAGCATCTTGCGAATCAGTAATTGTGCAGAAATCGGCCGGTAATTTTATGCATCCAGTTTCATCTACAGTAACTTTTCCATCGCCGATATTTAACAGCTGTTTTGAGAATGCCTCAGCGGATAGATCTCGAAGTATTTGAACGCGCATATTTACTTTCAGTTGTAATTTTTCAACATTACGCCACAGTGGCGATGATTTTAAGCAGGCGTTGATTTCATCAGCATACGTTGAACGTGGGATGACGGGAAGTGTTTGTCTAAAATCTCCTGAAAGGAGTACCAGAGTGCCGCCAAATAGTTTGTCCTTGTTTTTAAGATCTTTCATTGTCCTGTTCAACGCCTCAAGCGAATGTTTGTGTGCCATAGTGCATTCATCCCAGATGATAATTTTACACTGTTTCAGCACTGTGGCCATGGGCGATTGTTTTTTTTATGTTGCACACTGCATCTGGGTTATTTTGAATATTTAGTGGTAGCTTAAATACTGAATGAGCTGTTCTGCCTCCATCCAATAAAGTTGCCGCAATACCAGACGATGCAACGGCCAATGCGATGCCATTATTCGATCGTATTTCGGCTAGGATTAGCGAAATAAGGAATGTTTTGCCAGTTCCACCTGGTGCATCCAAAAAAAAAGAATCCACCTTGCCCTGCCGAAACTGCGAGCATAATGCGATCGTAAATGCTTCTTTGTTCCTCATTCATTAGTGGGATATTGCGAGTAACAATCGCTGCCATTTCTGCAGTATTGTATTGTAGTTCTCGATTCATTTCATTATTTATTAAATCAGATACACTACGATTTGGCGAACGCATGCCGAAATGACTGAGTGGTAAGTTGGCAATGATAATGCACAGATCCTCAATAGCAATCAATGCTTCATTGTACATAGCGTCGCTGAATGGTATTGTTAAATCGTTGCACCGTGTACGATGTTCATGCAAAATATCATCACTCATTGAATCTTTATGACTATCCCACAATGTCTCTGCTCGGGCCGGGAAACATGCAGTCAACACTATAGCGAACAGTAGACGAATTTGTTTTGCCGTACAGTTCAATGCTGCTTCAGCAAGCATACATTCCCACTGGTTGTCATCTTCCAGCAAGCCTAGTGCAAGGCATGCTTCTTTATACGTTGGATATTGTTGTCCATTCACTTTACGTATATCTTGAAATGACAATGGGCCGGTAATATTAACCAACAACAGTCGAAGATAAAAGCACTCAGTCTGCTTTGGATTTACTGCAAATACTCGTCCCAAGGTGTTTGATTTATATAAACCGGGACATGCATCAATCGATGTACCTTGCTTGCGAGGCATCCATTTTTTTGTTTGAGCCCATGTGAAAAAACTTGGTACTTCTGAATAGAGTAATGTCCGTGCAAAGGCACCAAAACATCCGCACGATTACACAATTCAAAAAATCTGATGTGTCCAACACATGACTTCCTTGCACGTCTATTAATTCAAAAATGTTTTTTACGCACTTCCTCTAAACTTATTTGTTTGAAAGAGATAAAATATCAATAATAGTAAGGTTTAGCGATTTCTAGCCAAATATTTCGATATCGCCAAGCTGAGTTCAATTTGAAAGATTTCCTTCTGACACTTTATTTGGTGATATTTCACCAAAAGTGGTGAAATATCACCAAAACGTTTCGTAAAACCCATCTTTGGAATCGAAATCTATCTTAAAATTGCCTACTAAGACTATTTTACAATCTACGCCAAGTATATTACAACTATACTTCATCGTTTTATATCTTGTTTCGAATGTGCATCATAATCCATGAGTGTACTGGTTTGTCTTTCTTGGGTTGATTCCCACTTTAACGCCTCGACTCTCGCCAAGATTTGCGATCATTAAACATATGCAGTTACCCTGACGATTTTTTGCTTTTATGTGGCAATCGTAATTTAGAATTAAAATGGCGATTTGGAACAACATGTAAGTACAGCATGCCGTTAAAATTTTATTTATTTTGGATTGCCAATTAATGAAGTTTTAATAATTAAGGGTCTTCAACTTCCTTAACTGGTGCGTTTATCGCTAGTTTGTTTACTTTAGTTGTCATCTAGTTCTTTTGGGCGCGTTGAAACGGTACTTACGTATTAACTCGGCGGTCACTTCCGCCAAACTACTTTTTCATAGATTTTAAATACATTGCCAATCGTATTCCAAACCATCAACAATTTCATGTGCCCGGCATTTATCTTGGTGAAAAAATTGCTTGTCTTGGCGGACCGCCTGGAAAATACATATGTACCGTTGAAACTTGTGCATAACTCCCAGAGACCCATGACTGCAAAGCTCGCCAAAGTACGGGAATTTTTTAGGTTGGCGAGAGTGGGGGCGCTAAAATAGGAATCAACTCTTTCTTGTACCATCAAACACATCTTTGGAATCGAAATCTATCTTAAAATCGCCACCTGAAACTGTTTAGAATTTCCTCCAGGCATGTTCTTCCTGTAGGCATATTCCAACTATACCGCAAAGACATTTTAAATACTGTTTGGAATGGACATCATAATCCATGAGTGTACCGTGTTTTCCTTTCTTGTTCCACAGAGCACTTCTTCGGAATAGAAATCTATATTAAAATCGCCTAATAAAACTCTTTTACAATATACGCCAGGCGTTTTCGAACTATACGCGAAATATATTTATAATAAATTGTCGCGTTTTGGCACCACATTTAGCGATCAATTATCAAAAGTTGCAAACCTTGTGCGACTTTCAACATTTTATTAACTTCCCCCCCCCCTCTCCACATTATCTGGCAAACACATTTGAAAAGTGATTCGACACGCTAATGTCTACACAGAAATCCTGATTGAAATTAATAGCACTCGGGGGCTAAACATTTTGGGGTGGACCGCCCTTATGACTTAGGGGTATGAGACATAGTTAAAAACCTATTCTATGGCCTAACGAATATACATAGAAAATTTCATTAAAATTGGTCGAGTGGTTTCGGAGGAGTTAGGTGACTAACACTGCGACAGAGAATTTTATATATTAGATACAAATTAAAGTATGAAAAAAATATTTTAACGTAGGGAGAGGTCGATTTTGGTAGCTCATAACTCACTCATTTTCAGTTCTAATTTATTGAAAATTGGTATCCGGGGTTAAAATGAGCTAAATTTTTGAAATATGAAGTGAAATCTAGGGGTTGCTATTGGGAAAAAAAGTTGGTGCGAATTTTAATATGTGGATGGCCTTTTATGTATGGCAAATTAAAGTGTACGTCAATTGTAAACAATTAGTATCTGTAACTTTGCTGTACGACGAACGACGGCCGAAAAAAGTACATTTGGGCTTTTTTCCGAAGCTGTACATGTTTTTTATTGAATAATTTATTTTATAATTATTTCTTCTTCTCAAGTGCTCCTTCCTTAAAGAAATATTTTAGTGGTATAAAAATTAATATTTATCTTTGCAATATTTTTACTTGTCTTTTAAATAAGTAACTTCTCTTAACAGAAAAATACTTATTTTATTGTTTATTGTGTCAAAAAAGTTTCCTTGTAGAATGTCTTAATACACATATAACAAAATATTATTTAAAATTAGAGGAAGAAATATTTCGATAAAATCATTATGTGTCCGACCAAATGGCCATACACCTTGGAAGACTATTCTATAAAATTCCTATACAATTGGGTAAAAAATAGATTTCCATTGCAAATACTAAGACTCCCAGATAGATTTTAATTGTGTCCATTTGTTTGACTAGATAGACACATTTAGAGAACTAAAGCTACCGAAATGTCTTCATCCTCTATTTTTACAACAGAAAATCTAATTTTTTAAACTTTCTGTGGATGGCTTGTCACTCACCAAGTTATGACAAAAGTTGAGTCTGAATAGTGGAATTGTGTCTGGAATAGATTTTGGCCATGTCCATAAATGGTCTATCTAGAATTACTCTTTATTGTTTAACAAGGGCAGAACATAACTCCATGAACGGTCTTAGATGGTGTGGATTGTGTTTAAAACCCATGGCAGATCCAAGACCAAGGTCGGAAGCTGTTGAGATCGCTTCTCATCTTGTCTTGAATTCATAAATTGAGTCTGGGACATATTTTATTTGTGTCCATGAATGATCTATCTGGAATTGATCTTTTTTGTTCAACAAAAGCAGAACATAACTCCATAAATGAACTCAGATGATGTGGACTGTGCTTAAAACCATTTGAAGAATCGCTTCTCCTTTAATCACAATTAATAAATTGCCGAGATGTTTAACAAGCCAAAGCTTATGGTTAACGTTTTTGTTCTCATGCTGTTCTCATGGTTTTGTTCTCTCTCTGATCCCAGTAAGAATTATTTTTCCCAGTTTCTTTTCATCGGCGAAAACAAATAGGCTAAACCTGGTTTCAAGGGAACAAAGAAAAAAAAAATAAGAATGGCTCGTCCTTGCTAAAATATTTCACAATACTTGTCGCCCCCCCCCCTTTAAGCTTTTTTAAATCCGTTTAAAATTGCGCTCTATTTTACAACTTCATTTTAATATGAGGAGATCAAAGCTCTAAATTTAATGCAGCTCTTTTATTCATATTTCATGCCATGTGTTCAAACTATGTGTTCGAAGTATGTGTTTTATGTCCGAGAATCCTAATAAAATGCGACAAGATAGATTGTGCTATAGATGTCCCTAGCACTAAAGTGAGTAATTAGCCATTGAATTAATTGTTATTTTTCTAATTATTATACCATCGAAAATAATCTTAAAACGAAAAAAAAAAAACATCATTCTTTGTCAAAATACAAAGATTCTGCCTTAAAAAATAGAAACTTGTATAAAACTATAAAAATCATTTAGCCATAAACATACATTTAAGCAGCTTTCTGCTTTCTTCTACAATTAAAACTCAAACTATTCTTTCGGCATCATTTTATTTTTGAGTATTTTACATATTGTTACAAGTAAATTTCAGTAACGTACATTAATTTCGTATAATTTAAAACATAACAGTGTAATTAAACTACATTCCTGATTATGGGTAGTAATTTATGGGATTTCTTTGTGGAATAACTATAATTACGTACCAATTGATGTGTGTAGAAAACATTAATACCTTCAATAGCATCTGCACTTTTTTCATACTTTATTGCTGAAAGTTCCTTATTAAATTTGCATATTAATACGTCTCGGAAATTCGTATAAGTGTTTTGGTGATAGACACTTATGGGCCTTTATTCCACACTGTTTCCTGACTATCATTAGCTTTTGTTATTTGTTTCTAAGTTGGATAATAAGTTACTAATTCGATTATAAAGTTCACGTTCTCTTAGAAATCTTTCTCAGATTTAAAGCCACTTTTGCAAACTTAACGTGCACAACTGTATAAGTTGTGAATGCGAACTCATCGAACTTATTGTGTGCTGCTAATCTTTAAAACAAAGCTCGGTCTTCGGAAGGAAGAAAGAAAATTCTTTGACTATGAGATAACGCATAAAATTTAATTAGGTGACAGCTTTTGTGACCCTTTTTAACATTTTCTAATTGGGAGACATTTTTAATCACTATAACTCGAGATTTTAAATAGGAACATGGATCGGAAATTTAATTTGTGGGCTTATCTTTCTTTGTCTTCCAGTCGCTGATTCCAGTTTTCTTGATTTCTTCAGCAATTGTGTTCGCATAAAAGGGGTCTTTGAAATCGCATCCTAAGTGGTTAGCAGCCTTCATCAAAAACTTGGCGTAGTTTCGCTAAAACTTTAACTGAGAGTGTAGACACTTTTGTGTAGGGCATTATTTCTTTGCTTTCGCACGTACATACTTCTTTAAAATAATTCAATTTAGTGAAAAGGATAAGGTAACTGCTAGAATATACCTTGCATTGTAATAAAATGTGTAACGGCACCTCTCGCTGAAATTAACTTGATCGTTATCCGAAATAAAGAACTTGCATGAAACATTTTTTTATTATTTATAAATTATGATATAATTATACGAAGCTTCTTGTTAATGAGCTGATGCTTTGAGATTATGTTTTCTAAAATACTTATTAAAATATGAGTTCATATCTATTTCACGTGTATTTTGTTGAAGCTATTATAGGAATGGGTGAAATTTATTTATGGTATGAAAAATTTATCAAATAACTTTCTTAACTCTATAGTACATGTATGTTTAAGAAGATTACCAAAAAACCTCATTGATGTCAGTCATAATCAGATGGTCTCGTTAAATATTAATTCCATTCATTATTCCCTCGCTTTATTTTTATTTATTTTGTACCTGGGTAAAATATTCTGCTCATGAAACAGTTCCAACAGATATGAACGTAAAGAGAAAAATTTGAATTATAGTTAATAACGTTATTTTTTTCACTAGGACTTAAATGTTTATGAATGTCGGAATTCGACAAATAAACGTAGTTCAAACTTTAAAATTCTTTTTTTAAATTTTTAAATTAAAAAGAGTAAATGATACAATAAAACCTCGAATCTCGAATTCGAAGGGACACCGAAAAATATCGAGACATTGATATATCGAGTTTTCTAGATTACGAGGTGAAATAAAAGGTCAGTTTGTAAGGGAAAACACATTTATTCGAGATATCAAGGTTCGAGATATCGAGGTTATATCATTTCGGAGAGAGCAACCTTTATTTATATTTCAAGCAATATAACTATGCATGCAGAAAATAGTCCTGTAGGCAAGGAAATTCATAAAGCAATTACTTTTCAACAATATAAGTGCAAACATTTCAAGTTCAGTGCTTGATTAAACAACGTTGTCATCAACTGAAATAATAATTAAATCTCGATTACCGTCTAAATTTGATACAAAGTTCACAAGGAACAGTACAAAGAGCAAATTTCTTGCTTGTGACAGGTGACTCAAAAAAAAAATTCATGTCATTCGCAAGGGAGAACTAATGTTTACATTTCACTGCATAATAACTTTTACGGCAGAAAAAGGAGTTTTACAGGCAAAGAAAGATCTGTTAATTCACAACTACTGAAAACTATAGTGTTCACATTTTACTGCAAACTAACTTTTAATGCAGAAAAAGGAGTTTTACAGGCAAGGAAAGATCTGTTAAATGTCATTCACAGCTGTTTACGTTTCATTGCATTACAACTTCATATACGTAAAAAAAAAAGTTTTACGGGAAAGGAAAGGTTAGATAAATATGATTTCATAGAGAGAATACAGTGACCTCTTACTTATATGACTCTCTCGGTTATAAGCCGAATTCACTTGGTGCCGTCCACGCTTTATGAGAAACAATGCTAAATTTCTCTCAGTTTTACGATTTTTCTCTCACTTATACGACGGCTTTATACGGTTCAGGGGATTTTGCATGTCTCATTCAAGATTTCATTTTAGAATTTTTAAGGTACAAATGCAAATTTTCTAATCTTCATACTTTTACTATTGTTAAAGTCTATGAAATCAATTTAAAAAATAACATTTCTTATCTAAATCCCTGTGTTGTTAAAGATGAAATGTATGGCTGGAGGTCGGTTGTATAGAATACCCTTTTGTCTGTGCTTTAATATTTTCTATTTTAATATATTTTATAAATTTTGTTAAAGTATGTTCCTAGTGCACAAAACTTGTCTTTTTTAATATGGTTCAAATAATAAATGCATATAAAATTTTAAACTTTTATAATAAGACGGTCTCTCGTTTATACAACTCTTTCAGTTATTCGACTTTTTTCTACGATTCCCCTGAAAGTCGTATAAGTAAGAGGTCACTACTACCACTGGAAATGGTAGACGGGAGAAGTGTGAAGGTCCCGGGTTCAGGTCTCATCGCGCGTCCGTCGACCTAACCGTTCGGAGTTTTCCGTTTGTTTTCTCCGAAATTTAGCGTAAATACGGGTTAGGACCCTTTAGAAAGGCCCCAACGGAGGGCATCTCCCCTTGTGATGTCTTACTGGCGAGGATTTATAAGCGGGATTCGAGCCAAGCACACAAATCCGATATACGTGTTCACAATAACAGCATCAACAACAGGTCACTACTATTTATATTTCACAACGTAATAACTTTTTATTCAGTAAAAGGAGTTTTACAGGGAAGAAAAAATCGGCTAATATCATTTGCAAGAGAGAACTATTGTTAACCTTTTACTGCATTATAGTTTTTTATGCTGTAAAGAAGTTTTACAGGCAGGACAATATGAGAAATTTTCAAAGAATGCTTGTGTAATGATCGATGATAAGCAGCTCTTATTTTTTCCAAAGGATGGGGGCGGAGGAATAGACTACCCTAAACATTTCGTAAATCCACCAAAATAAAAATTTTATTTTGTAAGGTAATGTACTGGAGCAATGTAGGTCATGTTTAAATAAGCTTAAACTTTTTTTATAATGATACGCAAACTTTCGATATCCTGAATACATATCCGACATGAATAGGAATGATACATTTTTGCATGACATCAGTTATTCAGCTATTTTTTTACCATAAATTAAAGGGGTTTGATTGAAAGGGGTGAAAAAATAAGGCAGCAGAAACTATCAGTTTAGACATTTAGCTACCTAAATTCAGATTATGAAAGGAGAAAATTAGTTCAACATAAATACCAGTTTGACAAATCGTTCAAATACCGCTTTAATGAACTTATGCCGTTTTGTGTACTATCAACACGTAATTGAATACCTCTCCCTCATCTATACACTTTTAATGCGACCTAAATGCAATCACTCGCGACCCAGCAACCTCACCCCCCGCCCCCGCTCGCCTCCCCCCAAATCGTTGAGCATGAAGACCTTTCGACTGACAGCTCATTTCATCATCGTGTCTTCTTGTGCCGTAACCGAATCACTCAATTGCTGAAGAGCCCCAGTCAAACGCAGTGTTATTTACGATAGAATCCCACCAGATTCAATATTTTCCTGCGTAAAAGGGGAAGTTGCACTAGGGGGCGCTGATTACTGCCCGGCGAGTGCCCGATTAGCCAATGAGATTTGTTCCTTCCGGACGATAATGAGGGAGTGCGCGTCAATCATAGTACGAAGCACCCCGCTTTTAAAGTTCGTTAGGCCTAATTGCTTTTGTTTGGTGACTCGCAACGTGTTAGGACTGAGGGGAGGGCAGAATAACGATTTGGGGGGTGGCTTTCTATCAACGCTCACTCTCTTCACTTCATTTTGTTTGTTTATTTATTTTTTTCCCTCCTCGCCAGGGAATTCTCGGAGTCTACAGCAAACACGATTGTTCCCAAATTCTCTCATTTTGTTTGAGACAAATATATTTTTTTCTATTTGTTTTGTATCTGGTGGAGGCTTTATTGCTCCGTAATGGCACAATGGCTGGTTTTTATTTCTGTTTGCCTTCTCAACGAAATATGTTTTTGTTTCGTTTGTAGAACTTTTCTTCATACTACGTTGTAAAAGGCTTTTCAAGCATTAAAATTTTAAGGAATAGAATAGTTTATACTTTTATAAGTTTGAAATCAATCGCTGTGACTTTATTTTAGGTATTTTCAATTCTCTTCTTTCTAATAAGACACCGAAAGTTAAAAGTTTTTAACCGTCTGAGAAGCTAAAAAACATTCTTCTCACTTTCTCTTTTCACAGCAATACACCTTCATATTTTGTGACTAAATATTGGCCATACGATACAGTGAACTCTTGATTACTTTTAAAACTTTAAAGTAGTGTTGAGATCTGATTTTCTGCTATTACAGTTGCATTTTATCCGAATTTCTGTCTTACATTGTTAAAATTGCCTGTACGCAACAGCGTGTGCAAAATTCTTTTCTCCTCTTTTTTTCCAATTTTGATGTGTACCCCCAGGTTTAACCTATTCATTCTCATCTTTCAAAAGACGAAACGGTGACGACTATTTTCTGCAAGGCATATTGTTTAGCAGTATGATTCTTTAGATTCTTCGTGGAAATCTAGCGTTGCGCTTGCGTAAGATGTCGCTAAGGAATTAAATAAGAAAGGGAGAACAAATAGTGAATTAAATCAATCCCACAAAGCTCTTGTATTAATAGATAAAATCTCCACAATCGCACTGTAAAGTTCTCTTACTCAAGTCACGCTTAATTTCTAAATACCCCCATACTAACATCATTCATAACCGTATTTAGCTCTGCAGGTTCCCCATATCCCAGGGGTCGAAATAAATCGCAGCGACCACGGTAAATGCCGTGAGGTTAGCCCAATAGCCTGAGTAACAGCCACAATAACTGTTAATCAATAATGATCAACAGTTATTGTGGCAAATTTACCTGCAAGTACTAATTACTTGAGAGTTTGTCTATACTTTAGAAGTATTTTAAGGTTGCATGTGAATTTACAGAAAGCTTACAAGAAAGTGAAGCTTTTTTAATCTTCTCACTGCATTGTTGGTTTAATTTCTTTTTAAATTAAGCAAAAAAATATGCAACTGCAATTTACCGTTAGTGGGAAAATTTAAGATTATGCTGTGAACTAAATAACTGTTGCCTGCTGATAGAAACTCACAGTATTTTTGCTGTCAGCTTCAAAATTTTATTTCGAGCCCCGTCCTTTCCTATAAAGTTTGTCAAGCGCCTTCTGTAAAAATTGCCTTACATTGAAGGTTTATAATTTGAATTATCCAAAGCTTTCTAAGAGTCATAATAGGCCTTTGGCACAATGTAATATGAGATTACAATGTAATATGTGATTAGGCATACAGTGTTAGATATTTTTAACAAATGCATAATTGTAGTTTGCGTATATATATGCAAGCTATTCAATGCAATACAATTGTTTCCTTTTTTAGCGAAACGCATTTGCTGAATAGGGTAAGCGCGACACCATGAGACGAGACGATACTTGCGGGTGCAATACGTGACGAGACTTTAAGATGTGGCACGAAATCTCGGTGTATGAGATGAGATCGGGAGGCGAAACTTCGATAAGTAAGTACAAGACGACATGACACCTTGATGTACCAGACAAGACTTCATTATGAAGTGATCAGAACTGGGCCATTTCTCGTCTCACGTCAATTTCTATAATTTAACATCCAAAAAGTACACGTGGTTGATTTACTTACAATTTCTGTTACATTCTTCGGGTGCACAGTATTTCGAATTTCTTTTTAAATTTAAAATAGTTCTCTGTAAGTCTGATTAGTATTTGCAGTATGTTTTCTTTGATTTTTTGTTTTCTCTCTCTCTCTCTCTCTCTCTCTCTCTCTCTTGAAAGGGTTCTTTTAAAGCCTCTAAAATGATCAGGGTTTATAGGCTAGAGTGTACTGTCCATTCTACAATAGAAATTACAGGGATAGCAATCTCAACGAAATGATTAGAATTAACGACTTCACGAACACACCCTCGCCATTTCTAAATTCAGCATGCATAGCATACAGAACTTGCTGAAAACCTCACATCGGGAACGAGATAAAAACGATACATCATCCGAGATTTGAGAATTTTTCTTTATTTTATATATTTTGGCCCCCTCACTCTTCCACCCACACCAAAACTTCTTCAAAAAACTTTTTTCTGCTTCCATGAGCTTTTGGACAGTTTAAATTTCGATTTTGGAGTAGAAACGAAAAAAAAAAGCATGTCCGAAATATATCCAAAGACCACACGTATAGAAAGGAATTTGGACTTTTAGAATGGAGGAGGAAGTTTGGGGGGGAGGGGGAAACGTGAAAATAGTTTTTACTCTTGAGGTGACACTGGAAAGAAACAAAGTTTCTACGTGTAAGATTGATTTATTTTAAAACTGGGCGAATATGTTGACGCTTCGGAAGGGGCACAGATGAGAATATAACTGGTATTTCTTGTCGCTTAACGTACGGGATTTTCCTTCAAAGTTGCAGTTGTAAAAAAAATTGTTTTTTTCTTAATACAAAAAAGTGAGATATTCTGGAACGTAGATGCCTTGGACTAGAAGGGCGGCCTAATAGCTTTTTCTTTTCCTTTTCTTGCGACTCTTTCTGAATTTTTCAGAGGAAAAATTTTTGTCATTCTCAACCCGTTTTGTACTGGATTTATCTTCTCAAAATTAAAAAAATAGTTTTTTAACTAAGAAAAGTAACTTAGAAATTACTTATATTTGAAGTTTGTATTGAATGAGATATACTATTCACTTGCATCTTATAGCCTCCATAGTTCTCGTAATTCATTTATCAAGGCAAGTGAGCACTTCAGTTTTGATTTTACAAATAATTTATTCATCTTCTTTCAAAAACTATTTATTGGTATAAATTTTTAAGCGTCAATCAAGTTTCATTTCGAATGATGAAATTTGACACTTCCTGTCATATAACGTCATAACATAAAATTCATGTCATATCACGTCATTGCTCGTTAAAGACATAACACAGCTTTCGAAGGGCTCTTCGTAATTTTTTACGTCTCTGCCGTAAACTTCTTATAATTTACATGATTTTTTGAAAGAAGAAACAGCCTCATAGAAATTTCCTTTTGCACACATTGGTTTACACATGACACATCCTCACATTGGTTTGGGCCAAATAAAATTCTGCTAAGCCTGTATATCCAATTTTTACTCTTGGTGACTGTTTAAGTAGAGTAATAAGCTTTATTTATTTATTTATTTCAAATTTATAGCTTTACAATTTATGCATAACGCAAGCATGACCCTTGCTAAGAAGAAGGAATCACCCCCTCCCCACCCTAACATTGGCACATTCATGGCAAAATTAAAAACCTAGCTGGCAAACTTGGTGAAAAACTTTTCAAGAACACTATAATTTACTTTTATTCTAACAGATTTCGCAAAATTCTAATTTTATAGGAAATATTCTTTTCTCCAATTTTATAGGAAGGCTTTGTTTTTTTTAACCAAGACGATATTTTCTAACCGGGGTTGACTAGAAAGAATTATAGAACTATTGGAAAACTTGTAAATTTTCCTTTTCCTTCAATTGAAAACTTGTAAGTTTGGCAAAACTATAAATTTTTTGCAAAGTTAAAAAAAAAACTATGAAATCGCTTCTATACTTGGCAAAATTACACAAACGAGTGGACGCAGTTTTCAAATTAAGTTAGTAAAAATCTGTATTTGAAAGGCACTACATAGACCTCTCATCACTATAACAGTCTTAGCAATGCCCCCGAACACACAAGTTGAGAATTTTCTTCAGTATCCGACACACTTTGTTTGTAATTAACATGATTTATTAGTAATACTTTGGCTTTGGCTTATCCTCACATCGTTTTGACTCGAATAAACTCTTGCTACGCCTCTTTTTCTTTTGAAGACTAATAAAGTGGGGCAGTAAACATTTTTTTTTGGGGGGGGGAATGTAGGCAGGAGGAGTAATAATAATTTTTAAATCATAAAAAATACTAGAAAATAAATTATTTTAATGAAACAGGCATAATTAATATTTCATATCTGAAAAGGTTACATTTTTTATGTACAGTTACAACTTATACCTAAGGTCCAAATGTCACATGTGCATTATTTTAAAAAATAAAGAAATTAAACCAATTTCGCAAAGTGATATGTGCTCTTACAAACAATAAAATGATATGACTTATGAAATTGAAAATTGTTCTCAAGCACTAAATCGCAATACAAAATTTCCTAAAACGCGACATACTTTTGGATGTTAATAACTTTTTTAAATGAGTATAGAAATGGCGATTGTAACTTGCAAAAAGGGTGAATTTAAGGCAACAGTAACCATATTGCATTTAAGGACGTAATGAATTTGACGAATCGACAAAAGTATTAGCGTTGAAACATGAATTTTAAAAGACCTAAGCTGCCGCGAATTAGTTATTATTATTTGTTATTGCCGTGAAGTGTACTGTTTAAAGAAGGTAATAAAACTTTGAGACAAGTAAAACATTTATTATATAAATTAAGTTTATATGAAAAACACACACTACAGACATACGAAAAAACAAAATGTTTAATCCATCATAACAAAATCTTATAAATAAAGCATATTAGACTGTGCAGTAATAAGAAATTTAACTCAATGAGTTTACTTCAATGAGACTATTCGTATCAGAATAATCAGATTTAGCTTTAAAATAAGACAAATTTAACAATTAACTTATTATTCTAACATTTTTATTAATTATTTTTTGTTAGTTAGGATGACTCAACAACATAATAGTCATCAGATAATTACAAAAATCTTTAAGAGAAATACTTGAAATACTTAAGAAAATGATTATTGATATGGTTTGCTTATAATATTTTTAAGAACTATGAAAAATATGTAAAGTATTGAATAACGGAATACTAGAAAAATAGACACGACTGAAGAACAAGAATAAAACAACTAAACGCTTTTAATTAAAATTAACGCTTAAATGTTAATCGATTTGTATTCGTGTTTAAAGCAATACGACATCCTAAAGATTCAAATATTAATTGACTAGACTATTTCATGTATTTTTAACTGTCACTAAAAACGTCTGACATGTGCTCGTGAGCTTGTGAGCATTTTCTTCTAGTTTTTGTGATGCCTAATTTAACAATGTGTTTTTTGTTCAAATCTCTACTTTAAAAAAATGTGTATGAAATTTGCTACTTAAGTTAGTTTATTTTTTGCTTTATAAAGTGAAATAATGTAATTTATTCGGATGTTAATTAGTCGCTAGGTTCTTGCAGCGGTAGCTATTAAAGGGCAAGAATTTAGTTAAAGAGGAGGGTGTCAAAAGGTGGAAAAGTAAGACTTTCTCACAAAGAGGCTTTGTTATTATCCTTTTATTAACAAAACTCTAAATTACAGGGATAACAATCCTATTCTTTATTTTGGCTTACATCCTGTTAAAATGTATTTTATGTGGCTCGTTCTCTAATAAATATAGATATGATTTCCAAAAAATCAAAACTGAGTAAAAACCCTTTAGTTTCTCAGATTAGAAAATATGCAATGATAAATCACAAATAAGCATATAAGAAAAGGTAAGATTTTACAAATAAAGATCACATATATAAAAAACATTGAATCGTCAGTGAAAAAGTATGGTGTCCTCGTCAACAGCATAAATACATCTTCATACTGTAACTTCTCTCTTACAACCAGAGAGATGCATTAATGTGGAGACGCCCTAGGCCACTATATGAAACGGAGCTGAGCAAGTAGCAGAAGAGAACGAGATCCAATGCACCAGGGAAAGCAAGAGATGTACTTTTGCCGACGTTTTTGTATTAGATGTGTGAAAGGTACTGTCTAAAAGATGTACATGGGAGACATCATACAAAATATAGGACATTTTTGTGAAATTGCATGGTATCCGTTCATTTTATTTATTTATTTACTTAATCACTATTTATTTTCTTTCTTATTTTTGTTTTCAAATAGTGATTACTGCGATTAAGAAATCCAAGTTTGCAAAATTGTTTCTACTTGTTATTAAGACCCAGAAGGTTACTATTATGGGGCACTTCTAAGTCATCTTCAAAATGATTCGTGATATACATTTGAATACATATGAACTCTTTTAGACAAGACAAAAGTAAGTGCTGCTAAACATATACAGGATCGGGCCCTATCAGATAAGAAAAAAAAAGAAAACAGAATAAAATTAGCATCGATATCATACAAAGTAATAATTAAAACATTTTTAAACAGTCATTTTATGCGCTTTTAGCAGTTAGTAAACTGAATCACACTTTTAATGATATAATCAGGAATTCAAAAAATGAATGTGGATAGCTACAATTTTAATCACATCAGTATATTTTAGCGAACTTCTAGGATATATCAGTAATCAGTAAAACAACCTTTGCCTACATATAGTGCACATAACCTAGCATATTTACTCTAACGCATTCTACATGAGAATTTATTAAAACAGTCACTATTAGAGCCCTACAAAAATGTTGCCCTGTAAAAAATTATAAGCCCTATACATACCAAAATTGATACCGCTTGTACTTCGGTGGTCTATAATATGTATACCAAATTCGAGCTCAGTCTAATACGCAGTTACCCTATTAAAAATGAAAACATTTCGACGGAAATCAGTCCACAAAAGTATGTTCACAAACTATATTAACAGAAAATACCGGAGAGAACGAAATAGCATTGCAGTTGTAACAAATATAAAAAAAAAGATTTTAAAACAACAAAAAAAACTGTCAAAAGCAAACAATGAAGTACTGGAGACGTTTAAAAGACTAATTTCTAGCAAATGATGACGTAAGTGTTTTTTTCCGCCCATTATGAATAGTGATGCGGTTTTTGCGAGTGTCATACTCATTAAAATTGAAGAGAATAGAGAGCAAGATATAGATGGCAGGTAAACTATAGTAACATTTTGCAAAATCCGATTAAGAATTTTTCTTAAATAAAGTAACCTGAAATTACTTTGCACAAAACCTTAATATACATACATTAATTCTGTGGAAAAGGAGATCACATATAAAACACGAACACTGTCGCGAAATCGTTCTGCGACATTGTGATCGTTCCATTCCTGTCTCAAAATCATTTATAAATGAATTTTGGAAGGGGGACAGTCTCGGGTCGTTAATTTCTACATTTCACCACAAGAGCTTGATAAATGGGGAAACATCGTCATTAAATTCTTCTCTAACGAGGTCACCCCATCTTTTAATCATAATTAATGAACAAAGGGAACGCAAGTTTAATTAAAAGGCTAAACTTGTTCGATTATTGATTTAGACTGCCTCTCGTGCTTTAATGTTTTCCTTTATTCTTAGCGATTCAAGGAAGCATAAAAAAGTCCTACGCGTTAATGGAGCTGTTTAGTTAAATATTCTTCTGTTGAATGATTTTGTGGAAAATTAACAAGAAATATAAATCTTGGCAAACGCATAGATTGCAAAGCACTTTCCAACATAATAGTCTTTTGCACTAAATTTGATGATGTATACGTGGCGATATACGTAAAACTTCACAATATTTTGGGTATAACCTCAATTAAGGAGTATTACTATTGATGTAACTTTGCGAGGCCCTGTAAAGGAATTTTAAATATTATGAAGAGTAAGCAGTTATAAACGTTTAAATATTTTTATAACTGCACACTGATGGTTCTTTGACGGAACTTTCACCAAATGTCGAGGCAGGAATATTTTCCTCCATCTTTTCTTTTTATGTGCGTGTTGGAAAACAAAAAAACCGCCTTTGATGTCGAAGTTATGGCTATTTATGTGGCACTGGAGCAGCTTGTCTCCAGACTCCTTTACAATAAGGCTGTTATTCTGTCAGATTCCAAGGCTGCCATTCAGGCTATTGGATCTGGGGAAATACCCCTCTCAAAGAATATCCTAGACTGTCGGGCTCTTCTAGAGAGTCTGAAAAAAAAGGGCGACATATAATGCTCCAGTGGATACCAGGACATTGTGGCATACACGACAACGAACAGGCCGATATGCTGGCTAAGAAGGGCACTGAAATAACTCAGCAGCCATGTGCTTACAAGTCCTTCCATTCCACAAAACTTTACTTAAAGAATCCAATGAGACAAAAGGAAGGCATTGCTCAATTCTCGTATGTGTTCAAGAAATTGGAGGAACAACTTGGAGCAGGGTGTTTCTGATAAACCCCGCGAAAAAGCTGTGGCAGAATTCAGACTTGCAGTGGGCCATGACTACCTGGCTGCCCACCTGTATCGTATTGGAATTTTCATGAGCCCGAATTGCCCTCTTTGTCGGAAGGACGAAATCATGGACAGGGGCCATTTGTTGGGATGCTCGGCTCTGCAGGGTGACTCCAAGGTAACCAGATCCTGAGTTCTAAACATCTGCTCATGAGATATTGACTTTTTTCTCTTACTGTTTTCGAATTTGATGTTATTCCTTTTTTGTATTCTGTAAGAGTTTGCTTTTTTCTCTTGTCAGTGGAAATTTTAAAAAAAAAAACTTTTTATAAAACTGCTCTATTTACTTTTATAACTGCTATACTTTTATAACTGTATTGTACTGGAAATGAATTAATGTGTAGAAACCTCCATAAATCCTGATGTATTTTAAATTTCTGGAGTGCTCCTGTAAGAGAACTATAAATTCAACATACACTAGTTTTGAAGGAGAGCATAGCTTTGTAAACCCTATTAGCATACATTACTTTTATTAATACTTTTCAACAAGGTTGAAAAGTGTTTATGATTTCGTGCTCCAAGTGTCGTAAATATGCATTGATTGAAATGAAATGAGTACTATATATATTGTTTCTATGTACAGTACCACGTGCCCTATTGGAAATGCTGTATGTAGCATTTGTAGATCTTTTAGAGTAGTGATCAAAAATATTTCTATACATTACGCTCTATGGGCAGTCATTCTTTAAAGCAAAATTGAGAATATTCGTGTACTATTTCACACGAAACAAAGTTGATATATGCTATTAAGGATTTTAAAAAAAAAACAAGAATTTTTAAAAGAACTTTTTACTTGAAAATAACATAATTTCTTTAATTTTTAAACCTTGGTAGCGATTTCTATAACTCATTTTAAAAATCTGTTTTGATGTATTTCCTTTTTTAGGTCATAGAACAACTTTGAAGATTGATTTTTTAAGGACCACCCTAATGTATATATTCGTATATACGGCTTCTCAAAAAAATTATGACTTTACAGAATAACTTCATGTCGTTAAAAACCTTTTTCTAATTGGAAGTATGGTACTACAGTTAAAACAATACCCCCATGCCATGATCAAACAGTTTGAAGCACCTGATATACTGAAAGCTCTCAACTACTCTCGAGTTGAGAGCCGTATTTCTGGCAAAATTTAAAGTTAGCGAATAAGAGACCAATCATCAGAATATTTTGCGAGTGTGATACTTGACCACCACAAAAGAATATTCTAGTTACTTGGTGAACATGCACCATAAATTTGTATCTCCAAAAGTCCATTTACCAACCGTTATCAATTTCTGAAATATGCAATATTTAAAAGCTGCTAGCAGTCTTTGATTTTGACCAAAAAGTAACCAAATTCTGTTACATAACTGACATTTTGGCATTTTCTGTGCTATAAAAATCAATTTAAAAGTATATTGTTTGACCTGCAATGGTTCAGTTGGTTTGATTCTCGATTTCCTTCAGAGTATCGAAAGTCAAGCAGTACCATCCTTGGTCAACGCTTAGGAGGGCGACAGCATCTCTGAACATCTTCAGGACCGTGTGTGCTAAAGGAAGCTGGGAGCACGTAAAATCTGTCGTGAATCCAATGTCCTCCAAATTGAAATGATATTTCTGGAGGTGTCAATCCAGGTGCAGGCCTCTCGTCTGTTATTTGTTCAAAAGTAGGAGACCCCCAAAGAGGGCGACTTTGGCTCATGTATTGGTTGTCCTGATAGTAAAAAAGCCAACACTTCTCGCCTTTGTAGTAGCGAATACATTTACATGGCAAGAGACCGCCATTGAAAAAAAAAATATGTAGTTTGAAATATGAAGAACTAATTACATCCAGTTTGAGCCGTCATTGATCTAATTCCCTTGTAAAAGTTTAATACTTACGGAGGAATACGTTACAGAGTTTTAAATATATCCTCTACCCAAATAAAACACATTTGAAAATGCCCCCATAAAAGTGAACACGATTAAAAGAAAGGTTAATGTTCATTGTTCATCCAAACTACAGTTAAAGAAATCACATTATCCATGATATTGCATTCACTTATGGACGTGTACGGAGAAAAAAGAAAAGAAAAAGTCTGACATTAACTCCTTTAATTTATCTACTTCAAAAGAAAAAGTCATTATCAAGATAAAAGATCCTCGCATAAAATCACAATATACAGAACAGAAGGGGGGAAAAATATCTGCTTCCCATCTCAATAAACGACAAATCGATTCTATATTCAACTATCCACTTTGCCTTCAAAAAAAAAAAAAAAAAAGGAACTCCTTCAAAAGAATATAGATTTCCTCCCACTCACACACCCTTCGCCAAGACCTTAATCCTTCCATGCCATCTCATTACTTCTTGAACCGAACAAATAATAATAAAAAAAGAACAAAGAATCTAAAGAAACAAAAGCAAAGGGAAGAATCTGCCGAAGGAAACAGTTTCTCAAGATATGATTTTGAGTATTTCCCCCTGATCCCTATTCGGGCGGAGATACTTTATCCCCCCCCCCCTTTTTTTTCCAGAAGATTTCAGACATTAAAGTGTAAATAACGGCAGTACCCGCTCCGAATTGTAATTGCACTTCCTGAAGATACTGGAGTTATAAAGATGTATGTATGTGTGTGTGGGAGGGGGGGGGAGATATAAAAAAAAAAGATGGGGGAATAAAAACTATCGCCGAAGAGATTGACTCAACGAAAAGGTGGTGCGTGGTATCGTAAACCTTTTGTCTTTCCTCTTTTTGGAGATACTTTATTTGTTTATTTCTTCTATCCCCTCTATAGAATGTATATTTTTGAATGAATTTTCGAGTTTTAATTCACTGAAATACTGCTCTCTGTTGGAGGCGGAAAGGTACATGTAGTAAAAAACACGAAACACGTTGTAGGTATACGTAGTAAAAAAAATTCATGCGCATTGTCACAGAATGGAATATCTATGATATTAATTTAAAAAAAAGAACTTTAAATATTTAAGACAAGAACATTTCGATTATAAAATATTTTCTAGCAAAATTGTTTTGTCCCCCCGCCCCCTCTACAAATTTGGCCTTGTGTGTATCGATTATGTGGCAGTAAATCGTTGCCGAACTAAGATGAGATTTTGCGCATAACCCCAAAAAAGCTAATCGCCACTAATGTAATCTTGAAAGACCCGTGTGAAAAATTAAAATATAGCTTCCATCGTTTAAGAGACAGATATAAACACTGTAATAGACGTCTATATACAGGTTGGTCATAAAATAAAAACTTTGAGAATAAATGGACCTGTAGCAGCATGTCCGTTCAACAAATCGAAATGAGATTTCAGGTATTGTTATTCAGAGCTATGAGCTCAAGATTCTGTGAACGGCAACAAAGCGGAGCAAAATGCTCAGCACATGCGAAAACTCAAAAGAGCGTTGGAACGGTACGTGTATCACAGAAAATGAAAGCGTTATGTGTGCACAAATAAATACATTAATGTTTCAATAGTTTAAACTAATTTGTCTTAAAATCACTTCCTGAACTATGGATTACTTCACATCTGTAGAGTTGCATTCCGATTTGCGGAAATATGAGCTGTGCTTTCTCAATTTCTGAATATTTTTTTCTAACATTTTAAAACTTTATCCGGTTTACTTGAAAATAATGGTTGTTGTTTGTTATGGAGTATTGAAAATAAGCTGTAGTAACACTACATTCTTTAAGAATTATATAATTTATATTCAATAAAATTGTACAGAAAGGAGAAGTTTCGGTACTTACGTATATTATCCCGGCGGTTATTCCTGCCAAACTATTTTTGTGTCAAATATGCTGGCAAACTGTTACCAATCGTATTCTGAAATATCAGTAGTTTCATGCGTCAAGGCATTTATCTTGGCGTAAAATCGCTCATCTTGGCGGACCGCCGGGATAATACGTAAGTACCGAAGATTCTTAAAAATGACATTAGATTATTTTCTGGACATTCTTCTATAAATAAATAAATAAATAAATATATTATGTATATATATATATATAGTAAAAGGCATATCTTATGAATCAACGTAGCATCCACTTGACAAATACAGAATTCTAAATATCCATGGAATGATAGATGAGCAAAATAATGAACTTAAAATCTTATGTAAAAACAGGGATGAGCAGACACATCCAGCAGATAGTAATCCAAACAATGGTAAATCAGAAAAAGAAAACGGAATTGGATGGAGTAAAAACAATGGGTAGCAAGCATCGGCTAAACTCGTCAGGCCCCACGAACTGAATACTTACTACCAAGATAAAAAAAACAAAATAACAGGATTGCAGTTACTTAGCACAAAGAAAGCTAAATATGTAACTACAGGGGGATATCCTGTTAAGAAGTAAAAAGTAATCATAAAGACATATCCAGAAAAAAAAAGTAGTTATGAAGAAAAAATGGAGATGAAGAGACCAAAAGCATTAAGCCTGAAAACATGGCTCAACCATGGAGCTGTTGCCAATTGTAGGGGGAAAAATATACGTTGCCAGAAAAAAATTGGAGAAAAGTTGAACAATAAGTAAAAAGTCAGAGTTAGTAGAATAATAATAATAATAATAATAATAAAGAAATAGTATAGAGGAAATTTGAAAATTTAAAAAAAATAAAAAAATAAATAAAAATAAATAAAATAAAATAAAATATTATTATTAATAAGAAATTTTGGCATGATATATATTAGGGTTATGATATTTTAAAGGAATACATCTAATTACTTAAATAGCTCGCTATTCGCATTATATGCCTACAGATATTTCAGAGATTATATTAATTAAAAGAAGAGCATTTATATTTAGATGATACCTGTAATCATTAGTTCATTTGTACATTTTTTTAAACAAGAACAAATGTAAACTCATAGTATTTTTTTTTCAATAAAACGTACTAAAAAGCCAGAATTTTATCGATTTTTAAAAAAATAATTTTGTAAGCAAGCCAGCTACCAAACCCCAACCTCTCCAACCAAGAATTCCCAGAAAGGACACATGTTTATAGAAATGCTAATTGCAACTAGGAAATAGAATCGAATTTAGAAATTTTCTAGGGTAATTGTATCTTAAAGCAATATGATACAGTGAAGATATATTATGAGACTTATAATTACTTGTACAAAGAGACAGTACTCTATATAGATGGTTAGCTATGATATTTCTAAATACAGATATATGCATGCATGAGGTAAAATCTGTGAAACTAATTACATTGAAAGGAAATTCATCTCTTTTATTATATATGTTAAATGTGAGTTTCTTGTCCTTATTTATTATTAGTTGTAAATCAATAAAATTAATACAGTTATTAGTTAAAGGATATTTAATTAATTCTAAATTATCAGGATAAGTAATAGGCAATTTATCTGTGTAAATATAGTTATCTGTAGCTATAACAATAATATCATCTATGTACCTCAGTGGCGCACCCAGGATTTTAGTTTAGGGGGGGCTGGGCTACATACAAATACTGCTGAACTGGGTCATAGTGACCTCGGTTAGTTACAACTCTCTTATAACGTTAAAATATTCGGTATCACTTGACTGTCCCATAGAACACAAGCAATGTAACTCATTATACAGTCATAAATAATTATCCGATCTTTTGAGCGACGTTGTAACCGTGTGTAACAGTGTTTCAACTAACTGTAAATAAGCATTTATTTAAAAACTTTTTAAAATAAATATCTTTTTTGGTTAGAAATAATTTGAAGACAATTAAAAAAAGAAAGAACTAAAAAAAAAATTAATTCGTTAGCGACAATTTTCATATTTTTAACGCTTTTCACTTCTAACTTTCTACCTTTAGGGGGGCTTCAGCCCCCATAGCCCCCTCCGTGGGTGCGCCTATGATGTACCTATATATTATAAGTGAGGAGTTATCATAATGTTTCTCATAATTAAATAGATAGAGATCAGCTAAATAACTTGAAGTAGATCCACCTTGTGGTATACCTAAGACCTGTTTGTAAAGTTTATTATTGTGTAGTACATTGTTATTGTATAATATAAACCTAAGTAGATTTTTGAAATAAGTAATAGAATATTGTGATGGTAGATTTAGACTATGTATGCTATTATTAAAGAGATCAAGTATAGTATTGAAGAGATCATCTAAATGTATTTTATTAAATAGATCTTTAAAGTCATATGTAGATATGGAAGATATAGAATGTAAATCATTAATTTTGTTTTTTAGCTCATAACTATTACTAATTGATATGGAATTGCAATTAGCCTTAATATATAAATTATGCAGGGAAGTTAGTATTTTTAGTAAAGATTTACTAGCTATATTATAGTAAGTATTACATCCAATAGTTACAGTTCTAATCTTAATTGGAGTTTTATGAAATTTAGGGATTAATACTAAGTAAGGATAATTAAGATTATCATGTTTCAGGTTAAGTAGCTTATGGTAGGCTAGTATCTTTTTATTAAATATGGACTCAGTAGTATTAGTGAGTTTAAAGTTAGAATTGTTGTTAATTGAATTAGATAAAAGACTGATTATATATATATATATATATATATATATAGAGAGAGAGAGAGAGAGAGATACAGAGACAGAAAGGGGGGGTCGATTCTTTTTTCTTTCTTTTTGTTTGGTAAATGTCTATTTTTTATTAATTTTAGACTTTTTTGGGGGGGGAGGAGGATATATCGTCTGCCTCCTTGAGGGTGGCCAAATTTCAGTCATCAATTCTTACAATAAGTTCAAAACTCGGTATTTTGCCAATGTTTCAGTTTTTTAAATTTTTCCTGATATTTGGCCCCCCTTGAGTAAGCTGAAGATATGTGCTGATCTGAATAATTAATATTGAAGAATTAGATTACTTTGGCACACTATATATAACATAATATTTCAGACATTTAAACCTCATTGTTTACATTAAAAAGTACCGATTTCAGATATTTGCAGAAATTTAAACTGCTTGGATAGGCAAAAAGGATCAGTTTATCGGGATGAAATTTTTTGCACTTTACTTTTACCTCATGGGACAAGTTTTTCTCATTATTAGAAAGTGACAGCAAGGAGAAAAAAAAAAACCTTCTTTTCTGGCAAACCATATTGATCACGAGGGTTTGTCGGAGATTTCTCCTCCTCTTACTTCCACGGGAAATGCTAAGTGAAAATTTATTTCGTGGTCATTTTCAAAACCCAAATAATTTTCAAGTACCTCTTGTAAGTTTTATAGGATCCAATTTTCTAAAGAGAAATTCAAAGACTATGGGAATTCTGTTCATCAGATTTCCTCTGTTATCATCAAATCAGACAGATACGGTTTAAAACAAAAGGTTCTGTAAACCTTCATTCGAAACGTTTCTGGTATAAAATTTAATTTTTCAAAATATTCCTGGTTGATTTTTTTTTTGTTGTTGTTATTCTGCTAATCCCCCACCCAGCCACACACACACATACACACTCTACATCATAAAAACCCATAACTTTGTAAATAATTCTAATAAACACTTGGCCGGTGAAGCTAAAATTGTAGTGTATACGCTAAAGTTTCGACATGAGTTCCTATATCGTAACTGACGAACATAAAAAGAGCGAAAAAACAAGTACCATTTCTTTTAAGGAAATAAAAAATAAGGACAGACTTATTATAATTATAATTGTATATTAAGCCTTTTGCCCAATGCCTGTCTGGAAATAATTTTCGGTATTTTCGAATTTCGAAATCGATGACACCGGCAATGATTTATATCGGGCATTTGGGACAATACTTTGGCCATTCATCCTCAAATTTCATCCAGCGGGAGACAAATTAAGGTGTAATTATTGAATTCTTCGCTAACAAGGGTGGCAGAACAGGCTCCTGCGCTAATCTTAATTAATGAACAAAGGGATTTGGAGTTTAATTAAAAGGCAAAGTATAAGCCATTTCGGGAAGATTCCCGAGCACCATTATTTGGGGAGGGCTCTATGGCTCCAGAAAGGAGATCTAGAAAGAAAATTATATTAAAAAACGTAATAAGTAAAACTGGAAGGGTTTTTTTTCCTACATTTACTCATAGGTTTTTAATATTCAGATGAACTTCAGTAGCAGATGGACACAAACTTGACCCTAGTATGTTTGATTTGAGGGTACCTTTAATATTAGATTGTAACGAAAGTTTTCCGCCACTCCAAGTATTGCCTGTACAAGAAGTTCGCGTTGGTGTCTTTGCCAATATTTTGCAAAACGATTTTTGTTATTTGAAAGAAAAGACTTGTTTTAGAGCACTGTGTTGTGAAATCTGTAAAACAATATCGTTATGATTAAGTATAAGGTGTCTGAAATGTAACTATCGCGCTACCAGATTGATCCATCATTTACTCTCAGTTCTTTCGCAAAAAGTCAGCTACAGAATGACACTGTACAGCTTAAGGTACTACTGTTGTATCATATGACACTGTGAAGATTTGGTACCGAAAGTTCAAAAACGAGGACTAAGATATTAAAGGAGCAGAGCGCTCTGGTCGGCCTACTGATGCTGATGAGGCCCGCCTACCAGAATTTGTGGAAGAAGATAAAATATTCATCCCCTCGAGAGCTAGCTAAAAGAGTCAGACTTTAGTGCCATGTCCATTAGTCGCGCTAAGCATCGCATAAACTTGACATATAAGGTCAATAGCTGGGTACCGCGTGAGCTGACTCAAGCAAATCTGGCGGAAAACTTTCGTTACAACCTGATAGATACCTGTGTAGCCTGAAAACATTGATTTTTTTCAAGAAACTTTTTAAAAAAATACTTCCAAAGATTGTGAGAATATTTTAAAATAGACTGTAGTTACTTGTAATGACAGAAAACTTTAAATATCAACAAGGACATTTAAAGTCCATCTTTAAATTTTATTCAAAGTTTCGTAACGGAAAAAGTGAAGATTGTGCAGTTGAGTTCATCCCGCTACTTTTGGAGACAGTTTTCTTAAAAATAAGTAATTAATCAATTAAAATAACGAATATTTTCATTAAATGCTTAATTTATATTATTTAAAATCAAATTTACATTCATAAATGAAAACTCGATTATATTTCGATTCTAAAAGTCGTGTCGCGTTCATGTGCCGATAATGGCATATTCCAAAGAATTTTTTGCTTGCTTGTTTATTTAATAGCAGTGGCGGATTCAACAATTTTGCTATGTTACACGTGTTCACTTATTTCTTTCATTGCTACTAACACTGTAGGCAGAAGATTAAGTTATTGTTACAAACTTTGTACGCTATGAAGATTCCGACTTTCTGGCAAGCTTTTTGGAATTCTAGATCTTTTTTTTTTTTTTTTTTTTTCCAATGGGCAGGCACTTGCACATCAAGCATTTTACCACTATTAAGGCCCGAAATTACTGGCCATTTTATTATGGGAGCACCCAATGGGCGGCCAGCGTTACCCCCTATGAAGGGACGGACAAGTTAACATCCATGCCCAAGCCGGAATTCGAACACGGACCAAAGGCTTGATAGAGTGGTTCTTAAGCCACTACACCATTTGGGCGGCGGAATTCCAAATCTAGAACTGTGCATCACGATCTAGAACTGTGCATCACTAAGAAAATGATATTAAAAAACGTAATAAGTAAAACTGGAAGGATTTGCCTTGTTTTTACTGTCATCGTAGCTTAGTTTTCTATAGACTTCCAAGTCTTCATCTATCCTTTGCACATCAGAAAAAGTAACGTTATCGCATTTAAATTTTTTGAATTCGGGAAGATCTGGATCAATATCGTCACATTCTTCAATAGGATTGCTCTCTTCGTAGCTCGTGAATTTAGCATGACGAAAGCAATTACTAATTGTGTTTTCTTTAACAGCATCTCATGCAGTGTACGGATCATTTATAGCTGTCAGTAGAGTAATCTTATAATTTTCACTACAATCTAAAGCAAAAATGATTTGTTGTAAGAGTCTCTCGCGTTGATTTGTTACAAACTTTGTAAGACTGTAAAAATGGATCATGGTCTCATTACAAATGTTCTGAATGAGTGCTTGATTCATTAGATGTAGCTTCACATTTATGTTTGGTGGCAAATATCCATCCTGTATGGAATAGAGTTCTGGAAGGTTACTGTTGCAAGCTGCGTTATCCACAAATAAGAGAATTTTATGCTTTTTCCTCTCGAAAACTGCTTATCTATTCCTTTTAACAATTAACTGAAGATGTCTTTTTCCTTCATGCTTTTGCACTAGATACATAATCAAAGGGCACTGTTTTAATTCCTCGAAAACACCGTGGATTCTCGGACTTTCCAATCTCTAATAATTTAAGCTTTTCGCTCCCATCCATATTAGCACAAACTAAAGCTGTAATCCTCTGTTTACCGCTTTTATCGCCTACGCAAGCATTACCTTCAAAATGTAATATCTCATTATTAAGAGTTTATAAAAACATCCAGTTTCTTCCGCAGGTAAGTAAAGAAAAAACTTGACAGTTTCCTACCGAAATTAATACATACGTCTTCGACTGCATCAGAGCTTTGACTACATACATTCTGATAATAAATATAAGAATTGTGCTTTGATTTAAATCGAGAAAGACCACTAGTGGCCGAGCGTATAGCGCTATCAACTGGGAGAGGAAAAGTGCCTGGTTTAAATCCAGGTCGCGTCCGCCGACGTAGCTGTTCGGTGTTTTCCGCAGCTTTCTCCGAAACTTTGCTTAAATACGGGTTAGGATCCCTTAGAAAGACCCCACGGCGGGCACTCTCCCCCGGTCTAGATCCCTTGAGTAAGTAATCGGCCGTAATCCCACAAACTAAAATCGAGATAACCACCCATCACTGCCAACCCTACTGTTTATATTATGGGAATATTAATTATCGTCAATAAAAGCGTGTGTATATTAGTGTGAGGTGGGGTATAGTTGGAGTATGCAAGACGAAAATTGTAAAACAGTTTTAGTTGGCGATTTTAATATAGATTTCAATTCTGAAGAAGTGTTTTATGGAGCAAGAATGACAAATACGGCCCACTCATGAATTATGATACACTTTCTAACTTAACAGAACAATGAAAGCAAATAGGACCGACGCATGGATTAGGATTACATATTTAATGTATAGCATTTAAAATACGTATGAGTGCTTCAGATTTTTTTAACGTATATAGACATGTAAATATTAGTTACTTTGATAACTAAGGTATCATTTTTCAAGACTAACTAATTTACTTTTTATGATATTTTTAAAAGCAGTATTCCGTTCAAAGTAGTTTAAGCTAAATCGGTTATTTACTGAAATAGTAATATTTACCTTCAAAATCTTATATGAGCAACACAGTTTTTTCTGTATAATTTTAGGAACTTTTATTATACAATTAGTTTAAATTATATTCTTAAATAAGTAGATAACTGGGAATTTTGTTTATTATTATAAATATTATTCAATTTACAAAGGCAATCCTGATTTATTGGCAAAACAGTACGGTGTTAATGAGCGTTTGCCATAAAAATGGAATAAATTGATACAAAGCAAATTTTTTGGTCCCTCTTAATAGCGTTCCAAAATCTTAATTCTCTCAAAATAATCTCTGAACTCGATAAGGAGGAGAGACCTTCATTTAACTCTTATAATAAAAATTTCTTCGTATACACCATCCAAGTTTCTGAACAAATGCTTCCCGCTAAGAAAATAAGCGTCGAAAAGTCTGAAATTTTCTTGACATCAATAATCGAACGCACTTTTAATTAAAGTCTACTGCTTCGCTCCTGTTCTTTAATTAAGATTAACTTGAAAGGGGCGTCCTTGCGCTGTTTACCAGCGAAAACTTTAAACTTTGCGATATAACGACCGTGTTATATGAACTACGTGCAGGACAACTTGATTTCGCCTTGTCAGTAATTTTAATTGCATGAGACGTTAACCCTTTGAGGCGCAACCCTTTCCCAATGCAGAAAAAAGGGCAGCGGTTGCCATCGCTCGACTTAACTACCAGCAAGATGGCGGACGACCGAAACGTTCATCGCTTGCCACAGATCTAAAGACCTCTTTTTTAACGACAGCTGGCTGTGCTGGGCACACCCAGTTTCGTGACTGGCAACAATCAAAACGTCAGAGTTTGGTGTTCCCAGAGCGGGAACACTGTGCGTTAAAGGGTTAAATAAACCTCAAATGCGTCGCAAGAGTTTAATAGTTTGACGTGTGGTGGTTGAGTTGCGCAGTGGAAAACCACCTTATTTCAGCGCTTTCACTGCTAGTCGCAAAAAATATGGTTAAACGGTCCCAACGCTGAAAATGTGCATCCGCTGGAGTCATCCATTTAACTACCAACAACATGGCGGTCGATCGAATAGCCCATCTGGCACCACAGGGCTAAAGAAGTTTTCTGACACAGCTGACTGCTCGGCCGCACAGCCAGCTGTGTCAAAAAACTTCTTCCGCTATGTAGCGGCATATGGGCAATTCGATCGTTAGAAGTTGAAATGAGTCATTGGTTTTCATTCCATATAGCACAATGAGAAGCTATATTCGTCATGTGGATCTCCAACCTTTACGTAATATAACCAACCACTTTTTGTTAAACAGTAACTTCCTTTACTTATGTAAACAGTAACTTAGCGAAATTCGTAAATTGGGCGTGAGTGTTGGTTACATTTTTTGAAAAAATTTAAAAATGTACTATTTACAATGAGTGGTTAGTTATATTCCATACACGTGGGAGACTGATCATGCGACTTAAGTTACTGTTGAGTATGATAGTAAATGTGGTTTAGAAATGTTTTAATTCTGCATCCGGCGTCACTTTCATTACCTATGCCGATATCATGGATCGCTATCACATATAGTTTACCGTTGGAATTTCTTGATACAAGTCACGGCCGCATTGTTGTTTGTGGAATTTCATTACAACTATATCAATATCAATAATATAATTTTAATTAATAATTTGTGAAAATTACAAAATGAAACAAGTTTTCATATAAAATCTAAATAGTTATTTCCTTCACAATTTTTCCTTATTTAATCTAACCGGAAGGGGTTAGATAGTTTTTTAACTACTTTATGCTTGTTTTTCAAAACAGCTCATCAGTAATGAAATTAATTAGAGCATGGACTTGCGTTTTTCATACACAAAACTTAATTATGAAATAAAAAAAGTCAACTATCACCCGGGCAATCGTCGGAGTAAAGAGGGAAGGCGATCGACCTCCCCTTGAACGCACTTAATTCACTACTGAATCCATGTTTAACCTTTTACTGGCCAGTGTTCCCAATTGGAAACATCGAATTTAAAATTTACTCAAAAATGAAATTTCATCAATATTGACGTGAAAAAATAATCACATAAAGTTAATAGAAAGATGACTTGATTTTTTGAAATAGAGGTTTCATTTCTATCATTATTGGGAAACTAAACAAAAAAATCATGAAAATAGCCATTTTCAGAAATTTTTACAGGGCTATCTTGATACACACCCCCTCCCCCATGAAACTAAATTCATATCTTTACTTAAATTTAAAAATAAATCTTTTATTAATTCTTAATATTCATTCATTCTTAATATTCCATTTATTATTTAAACTACCCATCAGTATATTCACTGTTTGAAACCAACGTAAAAGTATAGTCAAAAATGACCCATGCCTCTCAAGTGGGGACATTGTGAAAATTGTGTACTATATTGTTGCAGAATACTCTGCTTGTTTCCTGGGTTCGTCCTTCTAAAGTCCCGTTGGTGTAGAAAGTTCGAATAAAAAGTCACTTGTCAGGATGGAACACAAACTTTATTGCTTCTAGAACTTCGCAGAATAATCAGCTGTACAAAATTCACATGCACTAACCGCCAGTAGTTCGTTTATAACAGTCCACTCTTTACCGTAGCTTTCAGAAATGCTGTACACACTGCTCACACAAAATAAAACACTTCCGCAGGCAAAATTCAGTGGAAATATTCGAGGGATAACACTAACACTCCCTCAAGATTCAACAATAAAGAATTTACACACAGCACATAAGAACGCGCGGAAACACCGCTTCTATCACAGATCAAAGCGCCGTACTCCTCCGACGCTCGGTTCACTCTCGACGGGAGCTAACTCACACTGAACTGGGGCCTCTGAAACGCTTCTATTTATAGGTAGCGCAGAAGCTACAAGAAACTTCCAGAAAAATCTATTTCTCGAGGATTCCACATAAGGCGGAATTTTGATTACGTCATATAGAAGAGAAATATTAGGCTATTATGTGCTTTTAAGGCAAATGCAACTTTAGAAGCCCGATAGGGAAAAACGCGCCAAATGACCTAAATGTTGCCAAGCTTGGCGCCAAAAATAAGTCACCAAAATTGAAGTTACCGAAGGCTTAGGACCAATATTTCTCGAGATTTCTAGAAACTGCATGCAATTGAATGGGAAACCGAAACCTCCATATCTCCTGTTCTAGTTGACCGATTTTGATGCAACAAAAAGCAAAATTTAACTATTTGAAACGTAGAATACGGATTTTGAACTATTTTAAGCCCCAGAACAGCAGGTTGCCCTGAAAATTCGTAACAATATTTCTCCTCCCAATTAAACGACTAATATCCTTTAACTAACGCATTAGAAGACAAAATATGCAAAAAAGCTAATTTAAAATATGCCTGGATATGAATTCAGTCTGTAAAAGGGTAACCTATATTCGCTTTCATCCTTTAAAAAGAAACATTGAAGAAGAATCTCCTTTGACAGATGTTGCTTCCCAGAATGCTTCTTTAACGCAATCGCTGAATCATTCTGGAAAGCAACGTCGGTCAAAGGAGTTTTCTTCGTTGCGTCTTTTTTAAAGGTAAGGGCGTACTAGTTATACATGGGTTCAGGATTACAAACGAACAAGTTTTTAAAAAAAAAAAGAGTGGCCTATCCCTCATGATATATGCTACACATCTCCACTCCTTTGAAACTTTCAAGTATCTGCCACTAACCCAGTGGTATTATTATACATTATATTGTTATATTAGTTTTTAGGCCGGAGAATGACGGACACTCAGCCACTGCGTGCCCCTTTACAGAGTAAGCAAATAGAGAGTGCAAAACTTGCCAAAACAAAATTAGGGAAAAAAATCTCAAGTTTCTGAATTCGAAAAATCTCTTTAAAATTCCTAAAACTCAATAAAACAATTCAATTTTATGTATTAATGATTATGTAGAGCTGCGGGGAAAAGAAAAACGCTCACTTGTACTTTATTCAGCGGTCGTTCGTCGTACAACAAAGTTACATATACCAATCGTTTACGATTGAAGTACACTTTAATTTGATATGCATAAAAATTTCATAAGGGACATCTCCATATTAAAATTCACACCAACTTAGGGGGGCGAAAATAGTAAAAAGGCTAAAGTTACGAATCAAGGAATCATTCTACAGCAGCTTCATAGTATAAATATATAATGAGCACAAAACAGGAAGAATTAGATGTATCCAGTTAACAGAAATCCAAACAATGGTAAAAAAGAAAAAAGAAAAAGAAAAAAGAGCACTAGCACTTAAGCGGAAAAGCACTAAGCATAAATGATAAAAACTATAAACATACTATTTCTTTTATAAAGAATAATTGAAGTATTAATGACTATGTCATTTTATCTCTCACCCCCTTTATTGAAATTTTTCCGAAAAATGTATCCCAAAAATGCGACATAAAAAAGCGACATAAAAGTATGCGACATAATTTTACATATATTTAAATACTATTAGTTCACAACAGCTTTAATCTATTGTTACAATATTTCGTAAGCTGTAGAATATGCATCACATGTATTTTTCTATAAATAGGTTACAACCATAAAAATTTCAACATAGGGTTACCAGGCAAAATACACGAAAGATGAGAGATAAAATGACATAGTCAATTAATATCGTTTTAATATGGCAATAATGAAACTAAAAAATTAGGCGGGTTCGGGGGTCTCCCCCTGACGAGGCTCGAACAGTCGAGGATATTATATTATAGTTTTATCGTTTCTTAAAACGAAATTTCAAAAGTAGGAACAGGAATGTCATATAATAGGACACCTGTTTCATATCATAGCCATCCCTGATTTAGCGCCCATATGAGCTACTTGAGGTTATATTATACAAATGGGTTACAAATATTAAAATGAAAATAATTTTTAAATGTAGCTTGCTCAAATATATGTAAGTAATTTTTAAATTCAATGTAGGGAATCTTATGGCTTTGCATTGCGAAACTCAACAACGGTCAAAAATAGGTTAAAATGCTTGTGATAGTAAAAGGGGCCCCAAAGTAAGTGCACCTGGGCCCCATCTAAATATGGTCAGGCTTTGCACTTGCCGCGTTCCGCCTTTCCTCTGCTTACTTACTATTTTTCTGTCTTCTACTCTTCTCTGTTTCTTTTTTTTTTTCAGTTTCTCTCTTTATCCTCCCCTTTTTGTGTTCCGTATATCCCTCGTGCTGTCCTAATTTTAAATGTTACGTGTTCGTGTGTATTCTAGAGTGCTGATAGTTTTCCAGGAAAGATAACAAAGGAGACGCAAGTTAAAGGGTAGAGGCTTCAGGCAAAGTGTACCCTCCCTTCTCAGGATGGCATGCCTCCTCAAATAAAACACGGCTATTCTAATTGAAAAGTAATTTGTATCGTAAATTTATACGAGACGAAAAATTCTGCCGAGAAATATCGCGCGAGACAAGACACTATCTCGTCTCGCAAAATAGTTCCTTTAACGTTTAGCGTCTCGTCTCGCATTGCGAGACGAGAACGCGAGACAATGCGAGGTTTCTCACGTCCATCCCTAGTTGAACCAGATTTTCACGAGTAAATTCCCAGGCTACGTTGCTAGTTATGACAATAATTAAAAGTAATTTAAGAACGTACGCTTGAGGTTATATTATACTTCAAAATAATCTCAACTTTTTTTTTAATAAATAATAAGTATGAATTAATGATATTGAAAACTAACTTTTAAATCTCGCACGTAGAGAAGAATTGAGCATTTTTGTAGAACTTAAAAATGCTGGCAGCATTTAAATTATATTATTTGAATCTAAAACTCGGAGTCCAGACTTACAAGTAAAAGAAAAAAATCCGGAGTGACTCCACTCGACTTTCCGAACACTTACGATTAAGATCATTACCAAGCATTTAAAAAAATTTTAATCGATGAATAACTCAAACATATATACCAAACAGAAGCTCAATCGAATGCGCAGTTTAAACGCTCACGCACTTTCAATAATTTCTCCCCATATGCGATAAGGTAAAAGAAATCTTTGTCGTAGCCCTGCAAAAAAACTGTAAGTCCTATACACATCAAAATCAATGCCGGTCTTAGGATGGTGATTTATAACATATATACCCAATTTGAGCTCAATCGAAAGTACCGTTTAAACGCTAGCGCACCTTCAAGAATTCCCCCCCATAGGCCATAATGTAAAAGAAATCTTTGTCGTAGCCCTGTAAGAAAACTATAAGTCCTATACACACCAAAATCGATACCGGTCTTGTGACGGTGGTTTATAATTATATACCCAATTTGAACTCAATCGAATGCCCCGTTTAGGAGCTATCGTGTTTTGCCTCACATACACACACACACACACACACACATTCATACATACATCTCGTAAAAATAGCATAAACGAATCCAGAAGAGCTCAAAACGTGTAAATACACCAAAATCTCGAAGTCGAATTTTTTTATGATTACAATACTCTCCTTACATGGTACATGTTCGGAAAGTAAAAAATGAAAGCAGTTACTTTGTCAGTTTTCTCCATATGTAACGTGAATACGCGTTAGAACAACTTAGAAACACCTCTGCCTAAGGCACTTTCCCCTAGGCAGATACCCCTCAAGTAGGTTAGCCTTAGAACACAAGAAATTTCGAAACATCAATAAAACATCAGAAATTTCGTCATCAGAAGTCAGAAATTTGTCGCTTGCTAAAGGAAAATAGCAACATTTAGATTTGAAAGTATAAGTGCTGTATTATAAATGAAAAGTTATTATAAACGTTTGTGACAATTATTGAGTAATGGACAATAAAATGTTAGCTTTTACCAAAATTTTGTGTGTTTTCGGAAAATCGAAAAATTATTCTATAATCCTCAAATTTCTTATGTTAATTCGGTGTCCCTGATGGCACCTTTTCCTCAATATCATCGAAAATAGAATTAAAAGTTTTTTTAAGCCTCACTACATTAAATAATGCATAATACTTTGATCTCGTCGAGGTAGTTACTAAGTCGAAAATTCCTAACTTCTTGGTATTTTGTTTTTTTAACCAAAACGAACATAAAATTTAAGGAGCATGAAGTTATAAAGCTTAAATTCTGAAGTTACTTTAAAATATTACATTATATTATAAAATCATTAATGAAGAAATCAGTCCAGTGTTATTTAATTTTGCAAGTAAATGACAGATTAGTATGATATTTTTTGTGCGCTGCGTAGCATTGAATTATTTTACATTTGAATTGTATTGGAGCATTTTTAGGTATTACTCATTTATTTTTTCTTAAAACGTAAAAAAATTAGTATTGCATTTTTTGCATTACTTTCAAGAATTTAGAATTGAACTTTATTAAGTTAGGTATGTGTGTAAGGTGTGTGTGTGTGGGGGGGGGGGGGGGTGCGGTGCCGTGGCGTAGGAAAGGGGAGGGGGGCTGAGGAAGGTTTGGCCCACCCCATACCCTTGGAAGTGTAAAATATTGGGTATATATAAGTGATTAAAATTAATAGTTAATTAGCTTTGTTTGAATAGTTTTAATAATTATATGTTTACTATTTTTGATATTGAAAAGCTTATTGTCCCTCACAGACTTTGATTGAACATCTGGAAGCCTTCTGATGAGAAAGCTTAAACTTTCTACATCACCTCATTAATGCAAGGGTGTATATTTTATTTATTGGGAATTTGTGTAAGAGGGCTGTATAAAAAGTAAAAGTTTGTATTTACTTACATTTAATTTCCTGAAAATTTTATTCGACACCATAAAGTAACTTTGTAATTAATTATATATGTCTAAGATCAATATTTAAAGAAGAAAACCCTAGGTCAGTGCTTGTAAGACACCCTCTCTAATAGGGTATAGGGCTGGAAGAAATAATGATTTTTATTTAATATTAAGACTATAAAACTTTTTACTTTCAGTGCAGGGTTGGAAAAAAAACCCGGTTTATTTGAAAAAAACCAAAAAACCGGGAAGGGAGAAAGTAATCACAGATCAGCACAATACAGTAGACTCCCCTATTACACGGTAGATACGTTCCGTGTTATAGAAATCCATGTTCTACGGGTCCTGAGCTACGTTCTACCTGGAGTGCCAACTGTTAGGAGCTAAAGCGCAATAAAATCAGATCACGTGTCCCATTTTACCGTGCTGTTCGAGTCCCTTTTAACGTAATATACGAAAACGATCTCAATTTGTTTCGCTATGTTCTATAGGGATCCGTATTGTATGGACCTGTGTTATTGGGGGCGGGGGGGGGTGTCTACTGTATGATGACTTTTTTAGATTCCAGTATTGATAGAAACATACTGAGACCTTCCTAAGCTTATTGAATTGCTACGCTACTGGTGCGGTGGAAAATCATTACGTGGTCGCGTTCGTGGTGGACTGCTCTGCGAATAGCGAAAAGTTCAGCATCGACGGCCCTTGTTTATTTGTCGTTGTGCAGCTTCTGCTCAACAACAAGATCTGGAACAGTTGCATAAAGTAGTTGAATACTAGATTACACACAAAGCTGTGGCTAAAGCAGCACTGAAAACTTTCCTGCGTCAGCTTTGGTATCTTAAGCGAACATTCAGTACGTTTAGTATTCTTTGTCTGTGAAGAACAAAAATCTGACGGTCAAAGTTATTTTACGAGATGAAAAAAAGCGGACCTACTGAGAGACTTAACCTTAAAATGGACAATTGTAACATGGTTCGGGTACCATCGCGCGGTTGTCGATCTAACGGTCTAGAGTTTTGGTAGCTTTTCTCCAGATGTACGTGCATACACGCTAGAACGCCTTAGAAAGTCCCCTTACCAAGACACCCCCCATCCTTGCCAGATCGCCCTCGCCAGATGAGGAAAGGGAGGTGGGGAGCGTTGCCATAATCACACAAGCATCAAACCCCAGCGGAAGATTGGGTTCAGTAAAGGGAGCAAGTTATTTCGCGTTCTAGCGAATATTTAAAAAAAAAAGCCCTTTTTATGGCTGAGTGGATAAGACAGTGAGCATGTAAAATCGCTGAAATGTGAAGATCAAAGGTTCTGGTTTACCGCTCGATTGTCAATCTAAAAGCCTGGAGTTTTGGGCGGTTTTCTCCTGGCGTAACATATGTACCGTTAAAAAGTCCTCAGTCCATGGCAGTCTCCTCTGGAAGATAACCCTCGTATAGGTTTGCTTTAAGGCTGTTCTTCGAAAAAAAAGAACTCTGTTTTTAGTCTTTGTACACAAATTGAAATAAACTAATAGCATCATGGTCTCCAAAAAATTCCAGAGGGTTCATCATAAGCTGTTTTACACACTGCGATATGCGAAAACGCTGTGGCTTCTGTGAAATTTTCAGAAAAAATTCTTAAACATGGATCTCAGCTGCAAGATTTTTCGAAGAGTGACACGCTTTGCGAAAATTTCGATTTTTAAGAATTTTTTCTAAAAGTTTTGAAACTGATACAGATTGGCCTGTCTTCGCAGTATGTAATACAGCTTGTAAAGAGACAGTTTCAAAATTTTGAAGTGCCTGGCATAATTAGTTTATTAGTAATTATGTACCAAAATCACATGATTTTTTCGAATAGCACCGTTAACACTCACAATATATATATATATATATATATATATATATATATATATATATATATATATATATATATATATATATATATATATATATATATATATATATATATATATATATATATATATATATATATATATATATATATTACCTTAATACTTTTTCAAAATATTTAATTATGAAAGGTTTTGATGAATAAACATTTTAAGTTAAAAACGTAAGTCAGTTAGCTGCAAAAGTGTGGCTATCAGTTTATAGTAAATTTTAAAAATATTTGCATGCAGATTGTATTGCAGGTAACCTTTGAGATGAGAAATTTTTAATTAGCAACAGAAATAAAATACAATCTAGGAGAAAAATCACATTTTTCTTTTTTAATAAAATTCAGATGGCACCACTGCATAAAACATATTTCAAAAGTAAATATTTATTTATTTATTTTTTAATTTAAGCTAAATAAGACAGTATGAGAATAGTAATTACATCCTATCTTCCTAAATTTTTTATGTAATGTTAATGCTATATTCAGTGGGTTTTTTTTTTTTTTTTTTTTTTTTTTTATTGGGGAGAGAATTACGCAGGCGTATGCTTAAACGTACCCCTAAACATTTTGTGAATATAATACAGAAAAAAAAAAATACAAGATGGTGTCCGGGATACTAAGGTGCACTCTCCCGAACATTTCTTTAACAAGAAGGACAAAAAAACAAAAATACAATGATGAAAATATTGTTGCAAAAATATATCATACTAATACGAGAAATAAAAATTAGTCTAGACAGAAATTACGTTTATTACTAAAGCACTAGATGGCAGCACTGCATACCAGGAATGAAGGTGTAAATTTTACACGCTTAAACTTTAAAATAACTCCATCTCAGACAATCCAAAATCCAAATTAAATAAATCCCAGCCAATTAAGATTTAAGTCACATATAGGGCTTCCGAGAGAAATTTTATAAGGCTACGTGAAAATATCCCCCCCCAGCCTTTCGTAAAGAGCTAAGTTTCGAAAAAACAGGAGGGTAGGCAGGGCCGTGGCGCTGTGGACGGCTCAGTTCGCCCCCCCCCCCCCTCCTCCTGGAAAAATCTGAGCCCCCCAGCCCAAAGAACACAGGCATCGAGGAACATTTTTTGAAAAAAATAATAAAGATATGTAATTTTTTTAATTGTTGTTTGTACGTAAAGCAAACACTTTATGTTCTTTAAAGAGTATTGGAAAAGCAAATATTTCTTTTCTTATAAGATAAGAAAAATCGTATCGCCTGAAGAGGAAATTGTAAAATTTGCAAACAGCAAGCTGTTGAAACAGGCCCGTAGCTACGGGTGGGCCTACGAGGGCCATGCCCACCCTGCTAAATTCTGTGCCCACCCTGCTTCTGGGCTATACAAGCGGCCGTATCATGGACTCTATCTGAATCGGAACCTAAATTGAATACAACTTTGATTGTTCAAAATCAGGTTTGTCTCGAAATACATTACGATAACTTCCTTAGGTCTATGTTGGCAGTTTTTGAATATACACTTAGAACGGACAACAAACTACCTGATATAACCAGAATACCAAAGAATGCTACATACAAATCTCCGGGAATGCAGAATGAAATTATTTCTATATAGGCGAAAATGGTTCAAGAAGAAATTGGGAGGAGAGTTCCGGGAGCAGATGTTCCATTCTTCACTATTAAAGTGGATAGAACGAAATATATAAATAGGACTGAAAATATATCTATCGTCATCCGTGCAGTAAAGGAAGGAATTCCATTTGAACATTTAGTTAGCATTGCTACTACAGTTTATCTGGATACTGATGTGGTCTGTACTACAATTCTGGATGAGCTTAATAAATGGGGACTGGATCCAAAGAACATCATCTCTCAATGCTACGATGATACTGCCGTAATGGCTGGAGCATACGGTGGCATGCAGGCTAAACTCAAGTAAGTAAAGAAACTTCAATAAATAAATCAACTCAATAAAGAAATTCCTTACATTCATTGCTACAACCATAAATTGCACTTAGTGGTTATAAGTGCTATTTCAGGGGACAAGATTTGTAAAGTTTCCTCAATATCTCCTCTGGACTCTATAAATTCACTAGAAAGCATCACATTGCAAATATGTATGAGGGGCAAGTACTGAATCGTCTACTGCCACAACGATAGTCTGGGAATTACCGCTGTACAGTAGCGATACTAAATAATTACTCAGAACTTATCAAGGTTTTTCAGAAGTGTGCTCACTAACACTCTAATGATATTTCAATAGAAGCAACTGGGCTGCTTCCCCAAATTAAAACTCCTCGGTTTGTATTTCTTGGAACTCTTTAGCATTCCCTTCTATCCCTGTTAGATCCAGCCAATAATGCACAGCAGTCTAAAGCTATGGACCTGCTACAGCGAGTGAAATTGTTGCCAGAGTTGTAGAAGAAATTAAAAAGCATCGAAATGGTGAACATTTTGACACCTTATACAAATCGGCTATGGCAATGCTATCTTCGGACACGCTGAAGAGATTCCGGCTCCAAACGTAAATGTGTGGTTCCAATCCATTTCACAGATTTCATCACGACTGAGTCCGTAGGAGGGCACCCGTGTTCCCAGGAATCCAAGGAAACATTGAAACAAGAACTACTAAGTAAGAATGCAGCAAGATGCCTTTGACTGAACAATAGCAGAGATGTATATACGCTTCATCCCAGAGAAGATACAAATGTTAAAGAGAAGATATGTTAGAGAGTATGAAAGCTCTCCATGACCAGCAATTCGTTGGACATGCAGCACCTCATGTGTCTGGCAAATTTATGCTATATCGATTTGGATGGCGAAACTGCTGAAATAGCAACGGCACGAACTTTCTTACAAAAGAAAATATCAGAGTCAAAACTCTCAGCCACATTGCATGATATGACAACATTTATGTTCAATGACAGAGATGCATTTCCTTCTATTTATTGCCTTCTTGCTTCTGCTTTGTCAATAGGACCATCTACAGCAACCTGCGAGGCGTCATTTAGCACTCTTTCAAGAATCTTAACTCCATTTCGATCATCCATGCTGCACGAGAGGAAAGCTAATCTAATTCTTCTTGCATTTGAGCAAATTCATGAACAGCATTCAGTGGAGCTTGTTTTAAAGCGGTTCCACGGTGCAAAGAATCGACGTCTACAGCTTTATTGAGACGTCGATCGAGTGTATTGAAGAAAAAACTATCAAAAATGCTAGGATAAAATCAATAAATAAACTTTGTTATAACTCACAGGACCTTCAAAAAAGGTATACGCGTTTCAAAAGCAGTAAAAGAGTGCTTTCTTCATTAGTACCTAAAAGTGTACCATCCAACGGACAGCAAAGCATGAAAATGCAAAATATATTAAAAGTTAAAAAAATTATTTTGTGTTTTTATGCTTTGCTGTTTGCTGGAGGGGTGCGTATTAGGTACTGATGAAGAAAAAAACCCTTTTGTTGCTCCCGAAACGCTTATACATTTTTAAAAGTTCCTGTGAGTAATTACAAAGTTTATTGTTTATTTTCAAGACACTATTCTTAATTCCCACATTTAATCTATTCCGTGTTTTTTATTTATTTTATTTATTTTTTTTTTTTTTTTTTTTTTTTTTTTTTTTGCTTTTTCCTTACAGCGTATTTCCTTAGGCTGCCTTGATAATTAAATATAAAAATTTTTGGCAAGGAAGTATTGTTTTAGCCGTTAAATAGAGTTTTGCTTTGGTTTGGTTTGCTAATTCAAAAATCGTGCCCACCCTGCGTATTTTCGGGTCCACCCATTGAACTAACCCTAGCTACGGGCCTGTGTTGAAACATCGTAAATTTTCTCCTTTGATCTTTTTATTGGGGCGGATACAGTGAAAACATCTTAAAAAAGGGTGTGTGGCAGTGGCGGTTCCAGAAGGGGGGTTACGGGGGTCATGACCCCCCCCAAATGGTCTTCAACTAAGGGGACCAACATATGTGTGTGTGCTTGTGCACGTAATAATGTGGTGTAATGATTGAAAAATTTATTAAAGTATAAATCCTTGCTAAAAGTTGAAACCTGGAATAAAAGAAGATATTTTCAGAAAAATAACAAAAACAATCATCTACATTCACTTATCAAGCGTTTGTATTCACTGTTGACTGTTTATAATGAAGACTAACAGAAAAGCCAGGATTCAGTTTTTTATTAAACATACACAGAAGTGTGTGTTTATAAAAAACAAACTTCTCTCTGTGTGTGTGAATACATATATGTATATATTTGTAAGCCCCCCTAGAGAAAGTGCAAGCACCCTCTTCCCCCTGTAAAAACGGTCTAGCTACGGCGTTAAGGGTTGGGAAGAACTTTTTGTAAAACTGCTCCTTTTAATGATTTTCATATAAAATGTTAAAAGGAAAGAGAGCGGAGAAAGGAAGTTTTTCTGGTATATAATGGTACTTTTATTGTATTGTGTGTATTAAGGCAAACATGCACAAACAGTGGTCATTTCACTGAAAATGGTAGACTGCCGAAGTGTGAAGGTCCCGGGTTCGAGTCCCATCGCGTGGCTGTCGATCTAACAGTCAGGAGTTTAGGTTTTCTCCATATGCAACTAGAATACGCGATAAGACCCCTTAGAAAGGCCTCCTACCAAGGCACCCCCCATCCTTGGCAGATCGCCCTAGTATAGTGTGGCGCTGCCATAATCACACACCACGGTTAACATACACGAGGGGTATCTGCCTAGGATGGAGGGTGCCTTGGTTGGAGGATTTTCTAAGGGGTTCTAACTCGTTATCACGTTACATCTGGAGAAAACCGACCAAAGCTTTAGACCATTAGATTGTCAGTCGCGTGACAGGCCCGAACCCGGAACCTTCACACTCAGCCGTCTACCATTTTTTTTCTACATATCTAGAAACATTTATGTAGGAACAACGAGAAAACCACTGGTCATTGCATTGTTTTTCAAATTATTATGTGGGAGTAAAATATGTGGCAAAGGTAATTAATACTTTAAAAGAAAACTTCGTTTAGTTTTTCCGTCTAAGTTTTTAGTAACTGAAACACAACCACTCACATACTTTTATGAAATATAGTCTTTAAGAAACACTCAGTATAAAGGCGATTATAGCCCATAATTTTACTTGCATTGTCTCAAATTTTCGTACACTCAGGCATAGGGAAGTAAAGGTGGATGCCCCTTTTGAGGAAACCCTGCAATTTTATAAACACTTTCTTCTTCAAAATTTTATATTTCTAAATAAAGAGTCGGCTGAAATTTTTAGTGCTTTTTAATTTTTATTCTTTAGCAACTGATCCTTTAACGTCACTCAGTAATAAAATACTTTTTTCATTGGAATAAGGGAACGCAGAGCTTCGACCACTTTGTGATGCCGATACAGCATTTTTCGTCTCTTAAATCATCATTTTCTTTCCCCCTGCCTCCATAATAATTTTATTTTTAGCATCTTCATTCATTTGCCTGTTTCACACAATGAAATTAAGCGTTCGATTTTATTACATATTTATTGCCTAGATAAATTGAGTCGTAACTTCCGGATCTATTTTCTGCCTTGACCACAATATCTGTTTCTTATACATTTCTCTTTTTCTTCTGTTGCTTTTGGATATCTTTTCTCACACTTCGGAATGAAATGTGGTATTTTGATGTCATGCTTGTCTGAAAATGGATGTCTGTGGTTTTTGGCGATTTCGGGTACATTTGCTGTTTTGCATATTTGCACTCAGTACTTCTAAAAAGTTTAACAAAAAGTTAACAATTAAACAATAAATAATAACAATTTTTAATAAAGCAACGAATTTTCTTTATTACACTTTTTCTTTTCTTTGGCCGTGCTACGCTTATTGTGTCAAGTTTTTTTCTGTTTATTCTTTTGATGGAACATCTGCCTCATTCTGAATGCATATCATTTTACCAGACATTATGAAAAGTAGTAGGATGTTTTGACCATAGTTTTGAGGGCCTTTGGCACCTTATTAACAGGGATCTAGTAAATAAAGTGCTTGGTAGAGGAAGAAAATTCTAAAACCATCAAGTCTATTGTTTTTATTGTTTTTATTTTACTCTTATTAACTTTTTCAACGCTTGCTTTAAAGCAATAAAGTATATTGCTTAGATTTGTTGATTTTGGGAAAGTTCGGTTTCGGATTGTACGTGCTTCCTGATAAAAGAGAACATTTTTCTGATGAAAATGGAAAAGTGATGTATTAGTAGTATGCAATTTTTGGTTTTATTTATTCTTAGGTGTCCCGGGACAGCACGGTTTTGGCTCAGAATCTGTTTAAAATTGTACTTTTTGTATCAGGAAATACCGAGATTCTTTCGGCGCACAGACCTTCTAAAATCCCAGGCAGCACAAGAATGTTCTATGAACGTCTAGTAACGTTCAGAATAGTAAGAAAAGCGTTCAGGTAAAAATTGTACGTTCTGTATAACGTTCTAAAATTGTACTAAGCTAACTTTTTCCAAAAACTGTGAATAAATAACGTCTTATTGGACGTGCAACAGGGGTTTTAATGATGCCGTTCTAAAGTAATGCCTAATAACTTGTTCTATTCGACGTGCAGCAGAAGTGTTGGTATTACCGTTCAAAAGCTATGCCTAATAACACGTTTTATTCGACGCATAACAGAGGTGCTGTTGATACCGTTCAAAAGTTACGCCTGATAACCCGTCCTACTTGACGTGCATCAGAAGTGCTGGTGAAACCGTTCAAAAGCAGTGCTCATAAATCGTCATACTCAACGCATAACAAAAGTACTGGTGGTACCAAGTTTAAAAGCAATGTTTAACAACACGTTCTACTAGACGCGTTGAGTTTATTATTCCTGAAACGTCGGAATGAGTCGTTCACTTGGCGTCTAATAAAGTTTTACAGACACCTGTTTGGCAACATCCCGGTATTGAGTTGCGCAGGGCAAGCAAGCGGTAAAATCATTTTGCATTCCTCGTGATATTGCTGTTGGTCTTTTTTTTTTTTTTTTTTTTTTTGCATAATTTACGACTTGTGTTACTCCCAGACAGCACATAAGCTTAAATCAAGCTTGATATTTCTTCGAATTTGACGTATTAATACAAGCTTGACAGTTCAATTCATTATACGCTTGCAGCAAGTTTGGAGATTACAAAAAAATGAGTCTGCAAATATTTCCTGCCGAATTTAAGTCATTTGAACTGTCAAGCTTGAATACAACTTGATTACTGCTTGATTTGGAAAGCCACATAACAAATAATTTATCATCAGTCATAAATGTACTTGACCATAGAATTAAAAAATTAAAAAAAAAATTCTGTATTTGCAAATATTGAAATTCTTCAAAATAAAATACAAATATACGACAAAATTAATTTCAAAATCAGTCGTTTGTCTCGATTTTGGCCAATAGATCCCAATATGAGTGTTGCGATATTGAAAGTTTTAAAACGTGTGCTGCTTTTAAGTTTATATTGTGCTTATTTCCCTAGTAGTAGAATCTATAAATCACATATAACATTGTTTTAATTTTGATTCATCCTATGGAAAAATAAGAGATGCATTTCGGCATGGGAAATACTGATCAATCTCCCCAAACAACGGCGTGACAACCATAACAGTCACTTCAAACTTTAGTCATTTCTCCTCGAGTCAGATTTGCATTGTGGATAGGACGCTTGCTTCGCACACCTTAGGTACTGAGATCGAAAGCGGACGCTAGCCGGAAACAGATTAAAATAACTTGAGGTTTCAGGGTAGAGGGGAAAATGCGTGGAAAAATAGAATATATGGGGCGAGTTCGGCGCCCCATGTATTTAGGATTATTATTTTTTTTTTTTTTTTTTGTAGGAAAATTTTTTAGAGTGTAGTAAGTTTGAATAAAGCTTGCTATGTCAAGCTTAATGCAAGTTAGGCAAGTGTAAACATGAACACTTGATTCATGCTTGCATTAATCTTACACGCTTGAAATAATCAAGCTTAATGCAAGTTTACTGACTTGATAAATCAAGCTTACTGCAAGATTGATGCAAATTTGTTGTGTGAACGTCCTACCGAAACATTTAATGGTTATGGATGAGTTCGGGAAGTACATAATTTGAACCGGTTTTCTACGTTTTAAACACGTCGGCTGCCCGGACACATAGACGTTAGTAGAGCGTTTTTTTTTTTTTTTGTTTACGTACCGTGAACATTTAAACTGATCGTTCACAGTTCGTACTTGGAACGTAAGTGTGCTGCTGGGGATGTGCTTTTTGTATCAAGATGCATCAAGAGATTCCATTTGGGGCAGTTTGGCGCAGCCGTAGCACCCCCGTATTAGGGTTAGCGTTTTCTCGCCAAATATTATTTAGTTGTTTTATAGTATTGGGGACTTACTTTCGGTGCCAAATTTGGCGACATTATATATGGGGCCTGGGATGTTTACTTTCCCTCCTAGCATTACGCAATTTATACATGAGAAAGGTAAGAATTATTCTGGTGATCCAATAACCCCGAAATTTCGATAAATATTATTAAAAGGTATAAATAGAACATGCCGGGTTAGGATCCCTTAGAAAGACCCTCAAGGAGGGCACCCCCCTTGTGTTGTCCTTCTGACGAGAATTTATAAGGTGGCTTCGAGCCAAGCACACAAATCCAAAGAACAGGCCAGCCAAAACTAGACATTTGTGAGATATCGCTTACAGAGAATACGTTCTGCGTTCAGAAGCGGCGTGATATCGGCTACAGTGGACTCTCTCTATTCTGAACACTAAAGGGACCAGGGAAAAGTGTTCAGATTACGGGGGTGTTCAGTATAGAGGGAGATTGAGAAATGTGAGTACGCAATGAAATTTTATAGAATGCTAAGCCTAGTTAGCCACGCTAGTTACCGAGATGGAGGTGCTTAGTTTAGATTTGGCAGCTAGTGCAATGTCAAATAAAATTCAGTCGGACCTGTATCCTACCATCTCATTTTTTTAAATTTAATATTATTAAAAAAGTTTTACAAAATATATAATAATACATAATTATATATAATACATAAATGGTTAATTACTTGAAAAAGTTAGTAATTTTAGTCTGCTTTTGCAATGTATATGCTCGTGCAGCATACATATTGTCTAATTGTTTAAGAAGTGGAAAGGCTTCCGGATGATGCTCACCCGCACAGTCCATCACGTCTTGAATCCCTTGGCCATATTGCTTGAATGTAAGTGTTCTTTTTGTTTCATTAGTGTCTTGAGGTTCTGCTTCTTCATCTTCACTATCCTCTTCCTCTTCAACGATGTTGTTGTCGCAAATCGGAAGGCTTCCATCGACTTCGAGATAAGAGTCAGGTTCAGTTTTAGTATGAAGCTCCTGAAGAATTGACCCCAAGTCATTCACAGCTTTTGATACTTGGTCCTTTATTCCTAAATGGTCATCATCACACGGGAATCCTGCTTTATAAAAGCATCTCTTGATAGTGTGAGGGGTTACTTCATTCCAAGCCATTGATATCCAGTGGACAGCATCCATAACATAACTTTCTTTGTTAGTTCAGCTGCAGAATTTGCCTCCTCCATCACCAGGGACATTTTCCTCAGAAAATGGATTCGGTAGAGAGCTTTTAAGGTCTTGATTACACCTTGATCCAATGGTTGGATAATAGGAGTACAGTTCGGTGGTAGAAACTTCAGGCTCACATTGCTGAGTTGCATGTTTTTGTGTGATGCTGCATTATCCACAAGAAGAAGAATTTTTCTTCTTTCTCTCCTCATCATCTCGTTGACGTCCTCCAACCACTGCGAGAAAATTGAGAATGACATCCAGGCTTTTCGATTTGATTTATAGTGAACAGGCAATGATGCGATATTCACATTTTTGAAGCATCTTGGTTTTTCACTTTTTCCGATTACCAGTGGTTTGAGCTTCTCTCCTGTGGAACTGGCACAGAGCATGACGGTAAGTCTTTCTTTCGACATCTTCCCGCCCACACATTTCTCACTTCTTTCTGCTAAAGTTTTATTTGGAAGAGCTCTGAAAAACAGGCCTGTTTCGTCGGCATTAAAAATATCAGCTGCGTTGAAATCCTTTGTTAAGTCCGGAAGTTTAGTTTTCCACTCTTCTGCAGTGTCCATATTTACGTCTGCAGCTTCACCATTCATAATTTTAAATTCAATATTATGCCGACTTTTGAAGCGAGTCAACCATCCTTCCGATGCTTTGACATCTTTGATATTTTCCTTTTCTGCCAAATCCAAAGCAATCTGTTTTAGCAAAGGTCCAGTGACAGGAAGATTCTTTGTTCTCATTTGTGTAAAAAACTTCCAGACGTGATTGTTTATGCTCTCGTTTCCCGTTTTCTTTTCAAAAATTCTACGCTTTGAAGACGGTTCATTTGCTTCAAAAGCAGCTATAATTTCTTTCTCTTTCTTGCTGATTCCGTTGACTTGGCCTACAGAAATTCCAAACTCTGATGCAATTTTTCTTTGACTAACTTTCAACTTTAATTTTTTAACAACTTCGTATTTTTCCCGAAGTTTCAGTTCTTTCCTTTTTTTCGTTTTAGCACTTATTTCCGACATATCTGTGTAACTACAGTGATTCTTATCCTGCAAGGACAGTGAAATGATGAAAACTTTATTCTTTTCTGAGCAAAAGGAACAAAACCAAATAGATTATGCTACCTCACCTCTCTACAAGCCATACGATACATGACTTCAAATACACACCTAAATAAACACCTGCATAAACACATCCATTTCATTGGTCAAGATTGCAGTTGCATCAAAGGCTGGCAATTTCAGATTCATCGGCTGGTTTCTAGACTGTATCATATGAAAAAGCCGAAGGGGGAGGGAGGAGGGTGCGAGCTCTGTGAATGAGGGAATACAAAAGAACTTGACTCAAAACTTGAAACGCTGTACCTTCAGTCATGAGGGGATGAGTTTTCTCTGAATTTCCATGCCAGGGGAATTCCAGTTGCCAACACATGTTCAGTTTACGGAGAGGTAAAGGTTGAATGAGGATCAAAAGTAGCGTTCATAATAGCGGGGTGTTCAGATTAGAGGGTGTTCAGAATACAGAGAGTTAATCTAATGTTAAGTCTATGGAGCTTCGCCGGGACTGTCGTAATGTGTTCATATTACTGGGGTGTTCACATTAGAGAGTGTTCAGATAGAGAGAGTCCACTGTATTTGTGAAGTTGCAACGTTAAAGTTGTTGGAGAGTTGTTTAATATTTTATGTTATGGAGCAGTTAAGAGTAATACTCATGTATTCCATTGAATTACAGTTTCTGGAATTTTTCTTTCTTTCTTTTATCTTACGCGAATGCAGTTTCTGGGAATGGGAATTTATTCTGCTCCACTGACAGTTACCTATTGAATTACTATTTGAGGATTCCTGTGAAAAATTTTCGATGAGTTTCTAGAAGCAATAAAGATTGTGCTCCGTCCAGACAACTCGACTAGTTTCTTGAGCTTTTAGACACTCGGAACTTTCAAACATTCACACCCGTAAAAACCTGTCAATTCAAGAGTTTCTTCAACATTATTAATGCAAAATCTAAGGAATTATAAAACATCATTCTTTTACCACAAGAGTCGATACCCAACTGTCAGTGCATTGGTCTTGCCAGTGGAGGGAGGAGGGTTTGGTATGTAATGTTACTAAAGAGCTGAAAATGATAATGGTTGAACTGACCCCTCATCATTTTTTATCTACTGGCCATTTAAAATTTTTAGGAGTGAATTCATTAAGTACGCAAATTCAAGCTTGTAAACTTGGAGAAAAGACAGTACAGATTCTTATAGATATTAGTAGTCAAATTTGGCCTTTGACTAATAGACAAATGACCAAATTGTGCAGCTGGTGGGACTGGCGAGACAACTTGGAAACAAAGTTTGGGGTGGCAAGAGCAATTTGGAAAAATTTTTAATTGAAAAATACGGGTTTTTGACTTGTTTCACTTCAGAGAACACGCGTGAGATACGATTTCTAAATTCTTAACAATCAAAAACTTACACTTTCATTCTGCTTTTGATCGTAGTATTTGTTTTATTCTCACCCACACAGCGGTTTAGAGAACGTCTCGTTATAGAACGTGTGGATATTCTAATGAATAAGTCTGAAAATTTGAAATATATCTTCTTCGGTGAGATTGTTAGATTATAGGTAGGTTCAACAGGTAATCTCCCACATGACTGACCGCCAGAGAGATACAGTCCTCACAAAAGTAATTGTACAGTAATATCATTTTTAAACATATTTAGCTTACAAATACAAATTTTTTTATATTTATTCATTCAAATGATTTATTATACATCTACTTAAGTTTTGCATAAAAATTTTGAAAATGTTAAAGTACAAAATAAATATGCATTCAATTATGTATTTAAAGGAATGAAAGTTACTCACAAAAGTATTCGCATGCTTTGCAGTTCAAGTTGATAAAATTTTTAAAGAATAATTGTAATAAATTTTCAGTACTTTGTTGGATTCCTTTGAGCTTTTACAACTTAATTTAATTTTTTTATGAATTCTGATCCTATTTTGTTCCACTCATTTTGTATCATTATCTTCTACTACTACATTGAAGAAATAGCATGTTTTTGGAACTCTTGACACTAATTCTTTTCAAATACGCTTTTAATTGTGGACTTTATAGGCATTTATTTGTTAAGATCTTGAGATTGAAGTGAGTATTGTTGTATCTTCATTATTTCTTTTCATTTAACTTATTAAACTTTGTCCTGACTCAAGGATTTACCTTTTAAAAATTTAATCAATTAATATTCTCGTAATTCATACAAAAAAAAATAAATGCTTAGCTTTAAAAGTGTTGTGACCGCAATATACCAACCAGGCTCTCGGCGTTACGTGCAAATGCCATTAGGCTAAAAAAATTTAAAACCTGAAAGAGAACTGCTGAAATAAATTTACACGAAGTGAGATAAATGAAGAGGAGCCATTTTTACTTAAACAATTACATTTATTCAATTACTTTTAAATCTTTTACATCAGACAATTAAACTAGATAAAATCGAAAAAAATATGATAATACTATAATTACAAATACATTCCATTTTTCCCTTTCCCCGAGCTGACCTTTTTTCTAAAAAATTTACCTAACGTTTGTGCACAACTAAATTTAAACAAAGAATTTAATTAAAAGAAAGAAAGAAAGGAAAGAAAGATAAACTTATCGTTAGTAGTAGAGAGGGGGGCCCCCATCAAAGAACTATTATCCAGGCATCTTCCAGAATTCACTCGGGGACCTCAGCGCCATTTCTTTTTCTTTAGCAAGGCAGCGCGTGGGACTCACACAACAGTCATCCTCTCCAACCACCAGAATCCATCAACCCCACGCTTCCTTCGGCTTAGGTCACCTTTTTACCTCCTTTGTTTGGCAGGCGCTTTCCGCTCGTAAAGTAGTTCGGTCGAAGATACAATTATTATTAATGAAAACTTGTAGATTAATTATCGATGGGCGTTGAAACTTAATTTTTTACTATGATGAAAAATGTGAAAGTTGTTCTTATCGTAGTAACTATTGTAGAAGTTCTATTTTTGATTTAAAAAATTTGAAAATGCTTGGGTGCCGATCTCCATATCCTTGCGCCGTTGTTGTTTTCTTCTTCGATATATTGAATCGTAGTATTGGTATCGATGCATGTAGTTATTGGATGTTATTAAAAAAAGAATTAGAAAGAAGGTTAGAGAATTCCAGAAAAGATAATTATAGCGAAAGAAAAAAAAAACTTAACTGTAATTACAACCACTTAATTTTTTCTAAGGAAAATTACTAATTTCAAAACAAACATTTTTATGAAACTCTTATTGTCAGCTCTAAAAATTTATTACCAACCCTCCGAATAATGTCAGCTCTCACAAAACGTATTTTCATAAATTTAAAATTTAAAAGAAAATTGTTGTACAAAATATTTTAATTACTTGAACAATATGTATAGTTACCTTACACAAAGATGGCAACACGATCGCTAGAATAACGATCTTTTAGATGTTTGGCGCCAAAATATAGAACAAGTAAACAAATAAATAAAAATGAGTCAGCCATGAGTCATCAATAGTAATCCAACATATACCTTAATAAATTTTAAACACTTCATTATTATTTTACTTCCTTTATGAATACTGGTATATGGTGACAAAACAAAACCACCTTAATAAACAAATTGTTTAAAAATTTTAATTTTACTTGATTTAAAATTCACTAATTAAGGTAAGGATTTTTAATTAAGTAGGCTATTAATTAATTACACTTTACTTAAAATTGAAATCATAACAAATACCTCCCTCTCACACGAAAAAAAAAATGTGCAACATTTTTTTTTTTTTTCAAAGAAACATAACAGTAAACTGGAATTTACACACCCTAAGTAACCCGCCTAACTCCAAATTGCAAACCAAAATGTTGATTTACAACACAAAACAAAAAAAAAACTAACACAGTAGCTTGAATAATCTGCTTCGCATAAAAATAGTATACAATTACCCCAAAAAAATTATCACAATAAAAGAAAACAAAATTTAAAAAAAATTGCAAAATACCTAACTAACACTACACAAAATATTAGCACTTGAAGTTGAAATGCATATCACAAGGAAAACTTTCACTACCCTCCAACATTCCGAACCATTGCAAACTTTTACATATAACACAAACATATTCAATAATAAAGGAAAAATTTGTAGACTTTGGACTCTGATCAACTTCTAACTAGTGTGTTTAGCCTACAACAGAACCCTATTAATTGCCACCTTGACAAAACACATATAAAATGATTTATAAAAAACTCTTAAAAAAAATTAACACTTTGCTATATCTAGGTGAAGAACACATTAATCAAACCCAAAATATTCACATTAGATGGTTAGCTACTCCACCAATAAATATCTTAAACTTAAAAAAATTATGTTCAGCAGCAGATATATTTATGTTGGGCCCAACAAATTAGTGTTAAAGTTATATTAAATATTCATATAACTTTAGTAAAAAATTCAAAACAATCAACACTTAAATCATATAAAATATAGAACAAAATGACACATAAAAATTTTCACACTATAATAATCTGATTCTTCATGATAACAGTTCATTTTTTGTTTACAAAACCATTCTGCCTTGGTCTCAAATTGTATGGATGTTTGGTGGCCTGTCCTGTGCTTGGAGGCACCACAGCCTGTGGTGGGGTCTGGGCAACTGGAGCAGAGCTTCCTGTCGTACACTGCTGTACCTTACTGGGCAGCTTCCTGGGCACTCGATTGCTGTTCACGATTACTCTGACAGTTTTTGTATAGTTTTTGGGGAAAGGACTGTTATTGAGATCTGGCGAATTTAAAATTTCGTTATCTTCATTAGGAGCACTAGGCTCTTCCTCTATGAACTCTACATCCAAGGATGGGAAAATGAGGCGATCTGGAATTTTGGTTAATCTGTCAACATGGACTTCTTGTTTATCTTTATGGTTGTATATGTTAATGATTTCAAAATTGACTTTACTAAGTTGATTTTTAACTCTATAAACCCCTTTATTAAATTTAGAAAACTTTTTCCCTTGCCCAACTTTAATTGACGGCGTGTATAACATCACCAGATCTCCTATAACAATACCCTTCTCCTTACACACCTTTTTTCTATACTTTTCTTGTCTTTCTGCAGCTTCAACTAAATTGGCTTTTATGATTTTAAAACACTGTTGTAGACGAATCTCCAAATCTTCACTGAGTTCCCTCTGATCAGAATATGACCTCAAAGGGGGGCTACTTATAAGATCTATTGGTAATACTAAATCCCTTCCATATATTAAATGAGCTGGTGTATCTTTTAAGGTTGAGTGTACTGCTGTTCTGTAAGCCAAAAGTGCAAAATGTAAATATTTGTCCCATTCATGGTAAGTATTGTCTGCTAAGTGCTGGAGTGCGTTAATTATTGTAGCATTAACCCGTTCAACTACCCCATCAGTCTCTGGGTGGTAACTTGTACTAGTGTGTTTCTTAATATCCAGTTTTTTATAAACTTTTTGTATGCTGTCAGAAATCAAAGAACTACCTCTGTCAGTTATCAAATGCTCAGGAATCCCATGAGAGCATATGAACCTTTCTAACACCAAAGCAATCGTTTCAGTTTGTAAATCCTTCACAGGGTATGCTTCCACCCACCTGGTAAAATAATCACCAATTACTATAATATGTTGATTGCCTGACTCAGTAATAGGAAGTGGTCCTACTGCGTCCATCCCAATTCGCTCAAAAGGCCGACTAGTTATTTGAATTCTTTGTAGCGGCGCTTTATGTTTAGCGTTATACCCTCTTCTCTCAAGACACGAGTGGCAAGATTTGACATAATTAATGATATGGTGTGTCATGTTCCACCAAAAATAGTTTCTCTTAATTCGGGTTAAAGTCCTCTTAATGCCTGGGTGTGCTGATGTTATCGAGTCATGTCCTAAGGACAAAACCTCACTAATGAGTGTCTTTGGAATTACTAGTCTGTCTGTGATGGTAAATTTGTGACCCTTTGCTTTATCATTTACACAAAACAAAATTCCATCCCTCTTAAAAAATTTCATCCCATTTTGTTCAATTTCATTTGTGTTCTCTAACTTAATCAAAATCTCATGACACCTAGTGTCTTGCTCTTGTAAATTCCTAATCCTAGCAGGGGGAAAGTTGTTTGTTGTGAATTCAATGACATTGACGGGTTCTACCTGAACTGTTCGTAACAAAGTATCCGCAGGCACATTCATTTTCCCAGGAGTGTGAGTTACTGTGTAGTCGTAATTTTGAAGCGCAAGTATCCATCTTGTAATTTTACCGCTATCCTTAAGTTTGAGTGCATAGGAAAGCGACTTCTGATCACAAAAAAGTTTAAAAGATTGTCCATACAAATAGTGTCGAAAATTGTTTATTCCCCAAACGACCGCTAAGGTTTCCCTTTCAAAAACACTATACCTAGTTTCGGCATCGTTCAACCGCCTACTTGCATAAGCAACCGGATGTAATTGTCCATCCTGACCTTCCTGACTCAATACAGCTCCAATAGCATATCCAGAAGCATCTGTATGCAAAACGAATTCTCTCTTAGTGTTTGGTAAAATAAGACAAGGGTAAGAGATTAATGCTGACTTTAATTGCTCAAAAGCATTATTGGCATTTTCATCCCAAACAAAAGTTACTGATTTTTTTGTTAATTTAGTCAAATGTATTGCTATGTGGGCGAAATTCTTTATAAATTTGCGATAGAAGTTACAAAGTCCTAAAAATGACCGAACCTGCTTTTTGTTAGTTGGAACTGGAAACTTTTGAATTGCCTCCACATTTCTGCTGTCGGGCAAAATTTTACCGTCAGTGACCTGAAACCCAAGGTAAGTAATTTTTTCTTTAACTAATTGACATTTTCCCGGATTAACTTTTAAATTGTGCTCGCCTAATCTCTTGAATACCATGTCTAGCTTTTCAAGGTGTTCACCGAACGTGTTCGACGCAATTATAAGGTCATCAAGGTAAGTATTAATATTCCACTCTTTCAGCCCAGCTAATACTATTTCCAATAATCTTTGAAATGACGACGCTGCATTTTTCAAACCCTGAGGTAGACGATTCCAGTGAAAAAGGCCAAATTCGGTGGTGAAAGCAGTCTTATGACGATCCTTGGGATCTAAATTCATTTGCCAATAGCCTGAACATAAGTCCAAAGAAGAAAAATACTTGGCTCCTTCTAATGAATCTAATAAATCCGAAATTAACGGTAAGGGAAAAGGAAGCGGTTGTGTTTTTAAATTTAATTTCCTATAGTCACATACCAACCTATACGTGTTATTCTTTTTCTTAACTAATAATATTGGGGAAGCATACGGTGAATCACTTACAGAAATTATCCCGGCATCCAAAAGCTGGTTTATTTGACTTTTCAATTCTTCTCGTAAAGGATGTGGGGTTCTGTAAGGCTTCTGCCTGACTGGCAAATCATCCGTTAGGTAGATTCGGTGAGCTATGGTGTTGCAACCCGTAAGTTGCTTTACACTTTTAGCAAAAACACCTTTATGTTTGATTAATAAATTTTTTAATTTAACTTTTTCCTCATCTCCTAAATGAGCCTGATCAAATTTACCTCCAAAAATTTCATTCTCATCTTCATAAAATTCCTCCGCCATGTTTACTTCTCCCATCAATTCATTATCGTCCTTATAAAATTCCTCCCCAACGCTTACTTCGTCGCTCTTAACTACCTCAATAGGCTCAATGTTTACAATTTTGGTGTCTTTGTTAATGTGAACAGGGTCGTTAGAAAAATTAGCTATCTTGACAAAATATTCGCCATTGTCATTTCCTTCATTTACTGAGCTCGAGACAATCCACACATGCGACATGGCATGCTTATGTGGTTGGATTAAGACAAAATCAGAAATCTTAAAATTATCTTTAGTAGTAACTGTTACAATTAATTCAGATTTAGGAGGAATGATACATTTACGTTTATTAAAACCTACTTGAAAATTTAGATTTTGTACAGAATTAACATTATGTCTAGAAATTTGTTTATTTGTCCAATTAAGTAAAAAATTTTCATTTGAAATGGTAGTCTTAGCAAAATTGATATGAATTTGATTTTCGATAAGAAAGTTCGAACCTAAGATCGCATCGTAAGTAAATAAATCTGTATTACATACAAAAAATTCTATTTCACACTTAAAGGTCCCTAATTGAACTTCTAACTTAACTTTTTGGTTCAAGGTTACTAAATTCTGTGTAATGCCCAATACTTTTAAAAAACAAGGTTCTACTAATTTAATGCAGCGCTTGTCTTTCAAAGATTCCAAAACACTTCCCTTAATTATGGAAATTGAGGCACCTGTATCAATAAGAGTATGTATAACAAAATCCTTAACATTAATTTTTACAATAGGCAAAGTATATCTGGATTCCGAAGTCGCAATCCCAGTGCACTCAAAAGGGGGATTCAAGATCAGATGAGTGTCCCTGTCTTGCCCCTGATTTAGTTTCCCTGCCTGTCATTTCCACTGGGTCTGTGTTGATTATAATATCTTGATCGACAATCGCGACTATAATGCCCTGGTTTTCTGCATTTAAAACAAATTATCCGATTAGTACCGTTGCTAATGACTAATTTGTTCAATCTCTTTACCTCCTCTTGAAGATCGCTAACCCTTTTATCTGTTTCAAAGATACTATTCTGAACCAAAGATTTAATTTCTCTCAACTCCGTTTCAATGGCGGACGGCTTCGGTTCGGTGTCAACAATGTTGACACTCGCGGAGGCTTTCTCTAGCGCGGCACATTGTTCTTCCTGTAAAGCTAGAGCCCAAATTTTCTCAAAGGTGTCATGGTCTTGTGCCATGATGAATCGGCGAACGGAGGGTCGGAGGCCTTGAAGACATTGGGAAACCAACATCCTTTGCCGAATGGGCTCTTCATCGGGAAAGCAGCGATGTGCTAAACCGTTTAAACGGGACAAAAAAACCCGCGTGGTCTCATTAAAACCCTGTACTGCCGTTGTGAATTTCAAAAGCGAACAATCTTTGTCGTTAGTGCCGAACCTGTCTTTCAACGCTTCTTTAAATGTTCTATAATCGGCAGATTTCAACTGAGGCTGCGACCTAACAAAAGCATCCGCTTCCCCAACGCATTTTGTTTTGGCGACAAACAGTGTTTGTTCATCCTTCCATGACGCGTGATTGGCGATTTCTTCGATTTTGTCGAAGAAATCACTAACTGAGAAGTCCGGGTTATTTCCCGAAAAGGGGGTTACTAGGGGGATAAATTCCCCAAAATTCACAGTTGTTACTGTTAAATGACACGCATTATCTAAAGGGGGAAGATCCGAGGTGGAAGATCTAGGCATTTTAATTTAAATAATTGTAACCCAAAATACTAAATAACTAATAATAATTATACAATCTATTAAAATCATTCAGAAAAAATTTGACCCATGGCTGACCGACACAAAAAAAAAAAAAAAAATGGCTCGTCTCATTCATCACACTTAATTCGCCGATCCAAATTTGAACGGCACCATTGTTGTACCTTCATTATTTCTTTTCATTTCATTTATTAAACTTTGTCCTGACTCAAGGATTTACCTTTTAAAAATTTAATCAATTAATATTCTCGTAATTCATACAAAAAAAAATAAATGCTTAGCTTTAAAAGTGTTGTGACCGCAATATACCAACCAGGCTCTCGGCGTTACGTGCAAATGCCATTAGGCTAAAAAATTTAAAACCTGAAAGAGAACTGCTGAAATAAATTTACACGAAGTGAGATAAATGAAGAGGAGCCATTTTTACTTAAACAATTACATTTATTCAATTACTTTTAAATCTTTTACATCAGACAATTAAACTAGATAAAATCGAAAAAAATATGATAATACTATAATTACAAATACATTCCATTTTTCCCTTTCCCCGAGCTGACCTTTTTTCTAAAAAATTTACCTAACGTTTGTGCACAACTAAATTTAAAAAAAGGAATTTAATTAAAAGAAAGAAAGAAAGGAAAGAAAGATAAACTTATCGTTAGTAGTAGAGAGGGGGGCCCCCATCAAAGAACTATTATCCAGGCATCTTCCAGAATTCACTCGGGGACCTCAGCGCCATTTCTTTTTCTTTAGCAAGGCAGCGCGTGGGACTCACACAACAGTCATCCTCTCCAACCACCAGAATCCATCAACCCCACGCTTCCTTCGGCTTAGGTCACCTTTTTACCTCCTTTGTTTGGCAGGCGCTTTCCGCTCGTAAAGTAGTTCGGTCGAAGATACAATTATTATTAATGAAAACTTGTAGATTAATTATCGATGGGCGTTGAAACTTAATTTTTTACTATGATGAAAAATGTGAAAGTTGTTCTTATCGTAGTAACTATTGTAGAAGTTCTATTTTTGATTTAAAAAATTTGAAAATGCTTGGGTGCCGATCTCCATATCCTTGCGCCGTTGTTGTTTTCTTCTTCGATATATTGAATCGTAGTATTGGTATCGATGCATGTAGTTATTGGATGTTATTAAAAAAAGAATTAGAAAGAAGGTTAGAGAATTCCAGAAAAGATAATTATAGTGAAAGAAAAAAAAAACTTAACTGTAATTACAACCACTTAATTTTTTCTAAGGAAAATTACTAATTTCAAAACAAACATTTTTATGAAACTCTTATTGTCAGCTCTAAAAATTTATTACCAACCCTCCGAATAATGTCAGCTCTCACAAAACGTATTTTCATAAATTTAAAATTTAAAAGAAAATTGTTGTACAAAATATTTTAATTACTTGAACAATATGTATAGTTACCTTACACAAAGATGGCAACACGATCGCTAGAATAACGATCTTTTAGATGTTTGGCGCCAAAATATAGAACAAGTAAACAAATAAATAAAAATGAGTCAGCCATGAGTCATCAATAGTAATCCAACATATACCTTAATAAATTTTAAACACTTCATTATTATTTTACTTCCTTTATGAATACTGGTATATGGTGACAAAACAAAACCACCTTAATAAACAAATTGTTTAAAAATTTTAATTTTACTTGATTTAAAATTCACTAATTAAGGTAAGGATTTTTAATTAAGTAGGCTATTAATTAATTACACTTTACTTAAAATTGAAATCATAACAAATACCTCCCTCTCACACGAAAAAAAAAATGTGCAACATTTTTTTTTTTTTTTTCAAAGAAACATAACAGTAAACTGGAATTTACACACCCTAAGTAACCCGCCTAACTCCAAATTGCAAACCAAAATGTTGATTTACAACACAAAACAAAAAAAAAACTAACACAGTAGCTTGAATAATCTGCTTCGCATAAAAATAGTATACAATTACCCCAAAAAAATTATCACAATAAAAGAAAACAAAATTTAAAAAAAATTGCAAAATATCTGTAATATATTTTATAAGGTATTAATAGTAATAACGTGAATAAATAAATAAATTCCGCTCTACTTTTATTTTTACCTGGAAATAAGAAAAATAACCCAAAATTACGATACTGGAATCATACATTTATAAATAAATGCTAACAGAGGATGTGTTTGCTGCACATTTTGAAGAAAAGCATGAAATTGAAGACCATGAAGTAAAGAAAGTATGCTATTCTTGAAATTTTGTGAAGAAAAATTCCAATTCTTATTTAAAAAGAGTTGAAAGAAGAGTTCAAAATGGCATACCGTAATGCCTCTTCGGACAAAATATCTGCTGACTCTTAAGTGCTGTGGTAAAAGTTTTATTTTTGGATTTTTGGACAGATTTTTGGACAGAAGCATTTTTGGACAGATCTTGTCTGCAGAAAAGGAGCTATTTACAATTTAATACTTTGCAAAATCTTTATTTGAAAAAATGTACATTGCCAGAAAATGACGATGTCGAGGAAGTTCAAACTGAACAGATAATTCAAATACTGGATGAGCCAAATTTCGATAGTAGAGGATATTATAAATTCTGATATCTAAATTAAAATTCCATGTAAAACTGTTTAATAAAATATTTGTTATCTATTTTCCAGATGATCTTATTCATATAATATCATTTTCTATGAGTGTGTTTCATTTTTTTTATGTATAATCATTTTACCCCACACCAAGGGGTAAAATGATGATAATAACAAGCCAAGAAGAATTAATGATCAAACAGTTTTAATGTTTATAAAAGAAAAAAACAAAAATTTGTAGTTACTGTCAGATAGTCCAATGTAAAATATTTGTCAAAAAATTTTAAATATGTTATATCATTTTAGATGTGTAGCTTAGTAAAGTTGAAAATAGCTAAATTTATGGTCATTTTATCCCACCTGACCCTATATTTTTATGTATTTCTTCAATAAAGCAACCAAATTTTTGTGAACAGTAAATTTTGTCTAAAAAATTTCGCTATTTTCTAAGACAAAAATTACTGTTTACAAAAAATGATTAATTATATGCCCGGGATTGTTGCAGCTATGGTTCATGAAAAAAGAAAACTCTGACTTTCATTTGCAAAAGTGAAGTTAAAACTTAAACTCTTTAAAACCAAAACTTAGTTAAACAGTTAAACATGGTGGTGGGGTAGTAATGGTTTGAGGCTGTATGTCACCAAGGATTGAATTTATAGGTGACTAGCTGAAGTACCCGTCGTTAACAGGTTAGTACTGAATGCAAATTTCTAAAAGCAAGAACTTTCGTCAGCATTGTAGGAGTACACAGAATGGATGTAGTATGTTGCCAAAGTAAAGAAAGCGAAATTATAATTTTTATGTATTGTTAAAATATTACAGGTTAGAGAGTAACTAAGTAATATCATTTCATCCCCTTTAGTCGTAATTATGGGATGCGCGAACGAATATTTACACATATTGAAATAAGTTTCGCAAAATCTCAAAATCTAATGAACATTTTTGAAAAATTGGAAGCCTAGAATTTAAGCTAAGTGACAACCTATGATGTCACCCAATTTCGTTTAATTCCCTGCAGTCTTTATTTCGTGATGCTGAAACAAAAATTTTAGCATTTTTAAACGATTTTCACAAAATCTCAAAATTTAATCAAAATATTTTAAAAATTCTCTCTCTCTCTCAACACCTATAAATTAAGATTAGCAACTACCTATCATATCACAAAATTTCGTATTAGTCGCTATTACTCGATGCTTGAAGAAATATAACCGAATTTTGGGAGAATTTTCACAAAATCTCAAAATCTAATAAAAATGTTTTAAAATTTGGACACCTATACTTTATGTTGAGCAATAGCCTATCATGTGACCAAATTTCATATCATTCGCGTTAGTCGTTATTACGTAATGCGTGAACAAAAATTCACTCAGTTTGAAACGATTTTCGCAAAATCCCAAAATCTGATCGGGTTTTTTTAGATGATTATAGTTTAAGGTGACCACCTATCATTTCACCAAATACCATTTTTTGACCTTTGCAGTTATTACGTGATGTGCGAACACAAATTTACGCAGTTTGAAACAATTTTCGCAAAATCTCAAAATCTAATCAAGATTTTTTTTTAATTCGAAGCCTATGTTTTAAGTTGAGTGAGCACCTATCATGACACATAATTTCATATCATTCGCTTCAGTCGTTTTTACGTGATGCTTGAAGACAAATTTACGCAGATAGAAAGGATTTTCGCAAAATCTCAAAATCCAATCAAGATTTTTTAAAAATTGGACGCCTATGTTTTAAGTTGAGTGACCACCTATCATGACACCCAATTTCATATCATTCGCTTCAGTCGTTTTTACTTGATACTTGAATACAAATTTACGCAGTTTGAAAGGATTTTCGCAAAATCTCAAAATCCAATAGAGATTTTTTAAAAATTCGACGCCTATGTTTTAAGTTGAGTGACCACCTATCATGACACCCAATTTCATATCATTCGCTTCAGCCGTTTCTACGTGATGCTTAAACAAAAAAAGCGTCACGGACAGAATGACAGAACGACAGAATGACAGACAAACTTTTTTTTGAGGGTCGCATCGGATTCCCGGGTACTTGAAACGGATAGAAATCGCAAAATTTTTGAATTCCAAGAAATGTACAGACAAAAGTCTAATTTTATTTATATAGATAGATATAATTGTTATCATCATAGATATATTTACATTTTGGAAAAGACTTTAAAAGCTTCAGTAATAAAGCTTGGTCTTAGAGGCAGTGACGGATTATTGCAAGTTTGTCGGGGAGGAGGGGGGGAGGCGATTAGTTTGTCGGTGGAGGTGGTTAGTTGAAAGATTGACATATACATCCATTTTATGGAAGTAAAATAGGATCTTTTACATTAATTTCTTTCTTCTCGGGGGGGCGGTCGCCCCCTCCGCCCCCCCCTTTGATCCGCCCTTGAGCTGCATGTGTGTGCATGAGGGAGGCGGCCCATTTTTGTATTTTGCACCACTTATAAAAATAGCTAGAACAGGCACTGAGGGGGCCCTACCTTCAGCTGTTAATATGATGAACATTTTTACAGCATACTGGAACAATAGTCAAACTAGGGGAGTCTTCTCCTCTGCGTCTTTTCATTGATTGAGCGAGTAGGTTAAACATGGATGCGAAAAAAATTAATTAGTGATGAAATTAGTGATGAAATTCCATCTATTTATACACATATAAGTTCATATCCCCCCCACCGAAAAATTTTCCTGGCTACGCGCCTGACCCATACTATTATGGCAGTTGGGAGTACCCAGTGGGCGGCCAGAATTATCCCCTATGAAGGGACGGACAATTTAGCGCCCAATCCCAAGCCGTGAATCGAATCCAGTCCCAAGGCGTGATAGAATGGTGCTTAAAGCCACTACACCACATGGGCGGTGTTTTTTTTTTTTTTTTTTTACATTCTGGTGGTACCTTATCCGCCATCTATCAATATTTTTTTTTTCAATTTCATTTACTTATTTTTCTGGTTATCATTAAGTTAACGATCTATCTTATGCATGCCTCGTTTCGCGTGAAATGACAATGAACTTTTTAAAGATTGATCTTTCAGGGAACTTTTGAACAGATCACCCAAAATACGCGAGACTCGAAAAAAAAATTATGACTACCTTCTCACAAGCTGTACTGTGTACTTTTGCAAACGGTCAATATATAAGGCAAGGAGAATATGTATATATATATGTATATATACAGGGTGTCCCTAAAGGTAGTAGCACGTTTTAGTTCTTTATCTATCAGAGATAAGTTGTCAGTGTAAATTTTTAAAATGTCACTTTCCCATTTTCATCAAAATGAGATAAGAAAAAAGACTACAATCAGAAAAAGTTCCTCTCGCTAGTTTTTTTTTATTGCACTTTTTAAATTTGTATATGACCCTCAAAAAATTATCAGTTAGTAAAGTGTGCTCCATACACTAATGTGGTTATGTACCAAATTTCAGCCTTTCTTCATGAAACGTCTCAGAGATATCTTTAAACAAAGATGATCAGGGGCTATACATGAACTTGAATATGAACTTTCATGTTCAATGGTAGAGTGCAAAAAATTATTTTCTCGAGTCATTTCAAGATATACTAGCAGCGAAACCCGGCGTTGCTCGGGTTAAAATGCACCGCATGTTTAATAGTATAAAAAATATTTAAGAATCCATTTTTTAACGTAGATAATTTAGATTTCTAACTTCTATCTAGCCTTATCTAAGTCCTCACTTGCAGACCGCTACTGGGAGGCCAGGGTCCATTTGGATACATAGACTATTTGATGCAGCTGAGTTTTTTGTTCTTGTGTTTTCTTTCTTTTTTACCATTCCTTTGCTGTATTTGTCTTCCTATCTTGCCATTGGAAATAAAAAAAAGTTATCGCATCCTGAGCATATTAGTGCATGTGACGTGGACTTCCAGTAGTAAATGTCGATGGCAAAATGACCAATTTTCCTATGTTATCAACGTTTGCATCATTTATCATTGCATCTCTCAAATGGATATATTCATCCGAACGCAACTTTCGTTGATTATGGCGAATAAATTCTAATCTTTCCGTCTCAATTTTAGCATACATCTCTAGAACAAACTGCTGAAATAACAGCCGAGTAGTTTAAAATATGGTTATATTCATCATTTCTAGTCATAATTCGATAAGCATAAAATTGCATAGCTGATACTTTTTTGTTAGTTTCGACACCTGTAGCTGGATCTATTTGTTGAATATTGAAGTGATAACCATCCTCATCTTGCCAAAAAATTAGCGGATACTGTAGTGTATCATAACTACGATGTATTTCAGCAATACGTTGCAATTTTTTACTTCGGCGTTGAATAATAATATCACGACGACTACATTCGCTATCAACAATTACTACGGCAACTTCGTTCGTTTGAGATGCATTGAACTTTCTTTCGTGTTGACCGGCTGGTCTTTTATCTGATCGAATAACGATCTTATAATTATCTGCAACCATTTGGTCTAGAGAAGTCTTAAACACATTGATTAGTTGATTATGATTATGAAGTAGACGTTGTAATTTTTAAATAATACCTCGTTGTAGTCCCTGAATGTTAGAGCAACGTTGGTCTGTTTCAAGTTCTTCGTTACAAACAAAATATATTTGAAGAAATTTTGGAGTTCCATTGGTCATCGGCAGAAGTGAACCTACTCGATGATAAACTTGGCCTTGAACCTTAAAAACCGGGCTGAAATTTTCTTCCTTGCATATTAATGAAGCTCCAAATGAAGTCATTTGAAAACAACAATTGTATCGACGTATATTTTGCAGAAAATGATTGGAATCTGGTGTTTTCCAGTCATATTTGCGAGTAATTTTGGTAGTTGTACATCTAATGCTGGTAAATTGACTTTACCACTCGAACAGCATATACCAGCAGTTTCGCCTTTAAATTTCCGTGTATGACAATACTCGCATATCGTATCCATTTTTCCGATGATAATATTTGGATGTTCACTGTATTGTTTTTTTCAATCATAATGGAACGCCCGAAGTTCTAAATTCTCAATTTTACTTGTAGCAGCTCGTTTTTTGCGTAAAGTAGCCATTCTTTCTTTACTTCTTCTATTTTCCATTTCACGTTGATCAGCAGATTGGCGATTTCTAAGTGTTCTCATTTGGGATCGCACTTCTTCGTTAATATGTGTTCTTTCTTCTTCAGTTAAGTTTTCTCTATTTTTTTTTTACTCCTTTACGAATATTTGAAAGCCGTTTCTCTCTTTGTTCTTCAGTTTCAAGTTGACGTGCTACTTTTCTTCTTTTAAAATCCACTCGAGGTTTTGTAAATACTTTTTTTACGCCTCAGCATTGTGTATATGTAATGTAATAAAGTTACACAAAATTAATCCCTTGATTGCTATTATGGTGTCACTGACGAACTCTCTTGAATGTTAAGATAGTTTGTTCTTTTTCATTTGTCAAAATGACTTGAATTTGTTTAATTACTGTTAACTCTTAATTTCAGTTAATCTTTACTCGACTGCAAACACGATCAAACTGACGAAAAGTCACTGAATTTCGGTTTATATACAATAACACATCGAAGTTGCTAGCATCAGAACACTCTAGAATATTCAAATAATTTGTTCTTTTTCTCTTGTTAAAATAACATGAATTTGTATCAGGTAAAATGGTTCGCAGACGATAATTGCTTGAGATTCAGTTTTCCTGCTGATATGGCAACAGACGATAAACGTTAAATTTTAATATTTTATTGGAGTTGAAATTCAGAAGTTCTCATGAGTTAGAATAGGACAGATATATATTTTTTCACATTTTCGCCACCCACAACCACCCACTTCCACCCACCGCGACCAAACTCCCTTACTTTCACCGTGAGGCCAAGGGGTATTTACCACCCGAACGGGAAGTTAATTCGAGTTGGTGGTGATAGAGAAAACCCTGTCTTTACAAACGAACATTAGCATTTTATATATATACTAGCTGAATGCCCCGTTCTTCGCCCGGGAATGAATGGATTCTTTTTTTAATATTACGGTTTGTTGTAATTACTAATTTTCATAATGAATAGATATAGCAAAATGGATATCTCATAAATAATCTGCGTTCAATAGTTATGCATAAATAATTTCATGGCGATCGTTTGAACGTTTAAGAAGATGATTAGGTGCAACGCCATCAACTGTCGAAGTTTTTGCAAAATGGATAGCATCAAAATATTTTCATGTTCAAATATCTATATGTACGAATTTTCATAGCAAACAGTTTAACGGTCAAGATACGTTTCAGCGCCATCTAGTGGCGAATTAAAGTAATAATACGCTACAGCGCCATCAAAGGGCGAGTGTTAAGCAAAATGGATAAAGCAAAAATATTCTCAGTGTTCAAATGTGTATGTATTCCAGTTTTCAGAGCGGTTAGTTGAACGATCAAGAAGTTGATTGCTGAAGTGCTATCTAGTGGCGAGTTAAAATAATAAACTCTAGGGCTGCAGTCAGGGGCAGATTTGCCGAGTTGGGAGTCCCTGGGCAAAACCTTCATTAGGGGACCCCCTTTCGAAAACTTTTTAAAAATTTACAAATTTTTAAACTTAAAGAACAATTTGGGGGTCCCCTTTTAATTGGGGGCCCGGGCGCTTGATCCGAATGCTCTTCCGGAAATCAGGCCCTGTCTGCAGTGCCATCAAGTTGTGAGTACAGCCAAATGAATACTAAAAAAATATTCTCTCTACTCAAATGTGATGTTCACCAATTTTTAAGGTGAACGGTCGAAAGGCTTTGAAGTTGGTGCGCTGCATCGGCTTTTTAGAGGCAAGTCGTAGCAAAATAGGTAGCGTAAAGGTATTCTCCGTGCTCAAATATCTGTGTGTACCAATTTTCATAAATCAGCTGAACGGTAAAGAAGGCGAGTTATAGCTAAACGGATGCAAAGAAAATCTTGTTTTTGTTCAAACATCTATAGTTACGAATTTCCATGGCGATTAGTTGAACGGTCCTAAAGATATTGGTTTGAAGTGACATCTAGTGGCAAGTTATAGCAAAATGGATAAAGCCAAAATATTCTCCGTGTTCGAATATCTATCTATACCAGTTTTCATAGCAATCAGTTGAACAATCTTTATATGCTGCAGCCCCATCAATAGAAGAATTAAAGTAAGAAGTTAATACGTTGCAGTGCTACCTATTGGCGAGTTAAAGTAATGATGTGCTACAGCACAATGAAGTAGCTATTTATAGCAAAATGGATAACATGAAAATATTCTCCGTGTTCAAGCATCTAGCTATATCAATTTTCATAGAGATCAATTGTCCGGTCATGAAGTTGGTGCGCTGCATTGCCATCTAATGGCAAGTTAAAGTAATAATGCGCTGCAGGGCCATCTAGTAGTGAGTAACAGCTAAATGAATAGCTAGCATGTATTCTCCGTGCTCAAATGTGTAAGCATCAAAATTTTTATGGCGATTGGTTGAATGGTATAGAAGTTGATGCGCTGCAGCGCCATCTTGTGGCAAGTTATAGCAAAACGGATAGCGTAAAAATATTCTCCATGTTCATATATCCATGTGTACCAATTGTCATCAAAATTGGTTGACCTTTATTTTTACAGCAAGCGCTTGAATGAAATAGAATTCGGCGTTCTGCAGCAAAATGGATAGTGTAAAAATGTCCTACTTCTTCAAATATCCGTGTGTACCGATTTTCGTCAAAATTGGTTGAATGGTATTTTCATAGCAATCGGTGGAACGGAATAGAAATCGACGTTCTGCAGAGCCATCTAGCGTCAAGTTACAGCAAAATGGATAAAGTAAAAATATTCTACGTCTTCAAATATCCGTGTGTACCAATTTTCATCAAAACCGGTCGAACGGAATAGAATTCGATGTACTGCAGCGCTGTCTAGCGGCAAGTCATGGCAAAATGGATAATGTAAAAATATTCTCCGTATTCAAATATCCATACGTACCAATTTTTATAAAAATCGGTTGAACGGTATTTTCATAGCACGCGGTTGAACGGAATAGAAATCGACTTTCTGCAGCACCATCTAGCGGCAAGTTACAGCAAAATGGATAGTGTAAAAATATTCTACGCTTTCAAATATCCGTATGTACCAATTTTCATCAAAATTAGTTGAACGGTACTTGCATATCAAAAGGTCGAACGGAATAGAATTCGACGTTCTGCAGCGCCACCTAGCGGCAAGCTAGAGGAAAATGGATAGCATAAAAACCTTCTCCGTGTTCAAATATCTTTAAATGGCCATTTTCATCAAAATTGGTAGAATGGTATTTTCAAAGCAAGAGGTCCAACGGAATAGAATTCGACGCTCTGCAGCGCCACCTAGCGGCAAATTATATCAAAATGGATTCCGTAAAAATATTCTCCGTGTTCAAATATCCATACGTAACAATTTTCGTCAGGATAAGTTAAACGGCATTTCCATAGCAAGCGGCTGAAAAGAATTCGACGTTCTGTAGCGCCACCTAGCGGCGAGCTAGAGGAAAACGGATAGCATAAAAACCTTCTCCGTGACAAAAGACTCAGGTGTACCAAATTTCATGGTGAGCGGCCAAACAGTTTTGGAGTCTTTCAACGTCATACACACACACACATACCCACACACTCACAAACATTGATTTTTATATTTAGAGATAGATATATATATAGATAACATATCGAAATTGCTAGTACCAGAACACTCTAGAATATTCAAATAATTTTTTTTTCACTTATCAAAATAATTTGAATTTGTTTCAGGTAAAATGGTTCGCAGACGATAATTGCTTGAGATTCAGTTTTCCTGCTGATATGGTAACAGACGATAAACATTAAATTTTAGTATTTCATTGGAGCTGAAATTCATAAGTTCTCATGAGTTACAAAAGGACAGATATATATTTTTTCACATTTTCGCCACCCACAAACACCCACTTCCACCCACCGCGACCAAACTCCCTTACTTTCACCGTGAGACCAAGGGATATTTACCACCCCAACAGGAAGTTAATTCGAGTAGGTGGTGATAGAGAAAACCCTGTCTTTACAAACGAACATTAGCATTTTATATATATACTAGCTGAAGTACCCGTTCTTCGCACGGGAATGAATGGACTTTTTGATATCGCGATTTGTGGTGATTACCATTGTAATAAACAGATAAAGCAAAATGGATATCACTTTATATTGTGTCCAATAATCATGCATGCCGAATTGCAAGGCAATCGTTTGTACGGTGCAGAAGGCCTTGCGGCGTAGCGCAATCTAGTGGAGAGTATTAGCAAAACGGATACGGCGAAAATATTCTTCGCATTCAGATATCGATGTATACGAATTTTCATGACTATCGGCTGGACAGTCCTGAAGTTCATGTGTTGACGCGACATCTAGTGGTAAGTTATAATAAAATGGATAGCTCGAAACTCTTCCCCGTGTTCAAATATCTATGTATACCAATTTTCATAACGATCATTTGCACCGTGATACACTGCAGGGCCATCTAGTGGTTAATTAAAGTAATGATTTGCTACAGCGCCGTCAAGTGGTGAGTTATAGCAAAATGGATAACGCCAAAATATTCTCATTGTTCAAATAGCTATATGTATACTGATTTTCATAGCGACCGTTTGAATGGTCAAGAATTTGGCCTGCTGCAGCGTCATCTAGTGGCGAGTTAAAATAATAATGCATTGCAGTGTCATCTAGTGGTGAGTAACATCAAAAGGAACGCAGTTGGAATATATTCTTCGTGCTCAAATGTGTAAGTATAAAAAATTTTATGCCGAACGGTATAGAGGTTGATGCGTTGCAGTGCCATTTAGCGGCAAGTTACAGCAAAATGGATAGTGAAAAATATTCCCCGTTTTCTAATATCTGCGTGTACCAAATTTCATCGAAATCAGTTGGACGATATTCGCATAGCAAACGGCTAAACGGAATAGAATTCGACGTTCTGCTGCGCCATCTAGTGGCAAGCTAGAGGAAAATGGATAGCATAAAAACCTTCTCCGTGTTCAAATATCTTTAAATGGCCATTTTCATCAAAATTGGTAGAATGGTATTTTCAAAGCAAGAGGTCCAAATGGATAGTGAAAAATATTCTCCGTGTTCTAATATTCGCGTGTACCAAATTTCATCGAAATCGGTGGACGATATTCGCATAGCAAACGGCTAAACGGAATAGAATTCGACGTTGTGCTGCGGCACCAAGTGGCAAGTTAAGGAAAACGGATAGCATAAAAACCTTCTCCATCATAAAAGACTTAGGTGAACCAAATTTTAAGGTGCAACGGTGCTGGAGTTTTTCAACCTCATAAACACATACCAACATTCATTTTTATCTATAACCAGTGTTATTATATATACCAGTCTCAAATAAAATCCAGTTTCAAATCTAAGCCTCGCCAAAGTGCCAACATACGCCATTTTGCAAGAGTTTTTTCAGGGAATCATTCGAAACATTGACTTAGCAGCAATCAATATGGGAAATGGTTCGACCGCCAAAGAGTAAAGCACGCATTTATTTGAAAAGTGGAATCCCTTAATACAGCCGAATTTTTTAAAATTATCAACTATAATGTGTTTTATTCATCGTTACTCCGATGTACTAAATGAGAATATTTCAATTTTCTGAAATTTGGCGGAATTCCCCCAACTTAAATCAATGTACTCAATTGGCGAGAATTCTGAAGTTAGATCGCTTGAAATCCCTTAATAACTGCATTATTTCTTCACGGATCATTAAAATTTAACTCTGTATTCTAATAAAACCTTTGCACTTGTTTTCAAAAATCTATTTCCTTAAGCTCTCATTAAATTGCGCGAAGCCGAAAACTGTGCAAACCGCTAGAACTCACTTACTCAAAATCGATATTTCAGCCACTTTATTTTTTCGCCAAACTAAAAAATTTTACACATTAGCCGCGGAAATCTTCAATTCTTATTGTTTTGCGTATAAAACATTTCATTCCTGCTCTGATTTCCCATGCACACGATATTATAATTTAAAAAAAAAAATAACCTTACGAATATAAACTAACAAAAAAAAATCATTATTATTCTTTTATTTTTACTTTGAGAATTTAAAACATTTTATTCGGCAAAATCGCCACACATGGCAACCATGATCCTTATTTCACACTTTTTTCACTTCAGGGGTTACAATTACGGAAAGCTTTTTGCATGGAGAGCATAAAAAATCTCTTAAATTCCGGGAACGGGTGGACTTTCAAAGTTTTAAAGTGGACTACGATTTATTCTATATTATTTTACATATCTGTGCTAAATTTCAGGCCGATAGGTCCATTTTTGTGGATTTGTATACGAATCAAATCCACAAACAAACAGAATTTCATTTTTATTTATAAGATAAGATAACACATCGAAATTGTTAGTACCAGAACACTCTAAATCAGAGGTTCCCAAATTTTTTTTCCTCGTAGACCACTTACGAAATTTTACTGGTTTCGGTGGACCCCTGCTGCTACATTTCTACCATATTTCCAAATCTTGTCAAAAAATGTGAATGAATCCCATTTTTTTTCACCCCAACGTAGACCCCTGTCTTGTATCCCGTGTACCCCTAGGGGTCCACCTGGACCACTTTGGGAATCACTGCTCTAGATTATTCAAATAATTTGTTCTTTTTCACTTGTCAAAATAACTTGAATTTGTTTCAGGTAAAATGGTTCGCAGACGATAATTGCTTGAGATTCAGTTTTCCTGCTGATATGGCAACAGACGATAAACATTAAATTTTAATATTTCATTGGAGTTGAAATTCAGAAATTCTTATGAGTTAGAAAAGGACAGATATATTATTTTTTCACATTTTCGCCACCCACAACCACCCACTTCCACCCACCGCGACCAAACTCCCTTACTTTCACCGTGAGACCAAGGGGTATTTACCACCCCAACGGGAAGTTAATTCGAGTAGGTGGTGATAGAGAAAACCCTGTCTTTACAAACGAACATTAGAATTTTATATATATATTAAGATTAAGATTAAGATAAGATTAAGATTAAGATTTCTCCAATTTTGTACATCATCTCGTTAGCGTATGAGGCACATTTTATGAACTGGGCATTTTTTTTTTGTACAGGGGTCGTATACAAATTTTAAAAATGTAACTTTCTGAAAATGTGACCAGGTTTTTTCTTAACGTGATTCTTTTTCCTACCTTATTTTGAACATTTTCAATTATATTGCTCACTTATCCCTAAAAGATAAAGAATTAAAGCGTGTTACCACCTTTTTGGGACACCCTGTATGTATTCCGCTTGTTACTCGCAAATGTAGAAGGGAGGCTTCGAATCAGTTTCTAATTTCTAACAAATATAGAGGATTTTTTTTTTCCTTGTGTGTGCTGTAAAAACTTTATTTATGTGGTCTACTCTCTAAGACGAGGGTTTATGGGCTGGTCTTCGATACCAGATCACAAGTCATGTATCAACTCTACAAACAATCAAGGATACGCAAATATTGAAACGCATTATGCCAATACGTCTTTATAACGTTGTGGCAACTTAAATTTACTTTGCGGTTTCGCAGCGCAAACCTCCCGAGTTTTAACTTCTCGCTCTAAGACTCGTTTAGTTTAGATTCTTTGCTGACGTGATGATATGCAAGCAGTATTTGTAAAACTGCATTAAGTTCCTTCTTTTTGTTATGTTAAACAGTTGTAGTGATGTTTGCGTAGTTAAAATACAAAAGTTAGCAAAGTCATCATTTTTGATCTAGAAATTACCAAATCAACTTCAAATATTAGGCAATGAATTAATTTTGTGAGCATCAACTCTCAGAAATAACGTACTGCTGTTGTTCTGCTTAATATGCACATTCTAGTATTCTTTATGCCGTGTTTGCTTTCTAACTGGTCCCTTCCTCTGATAAGATTACTTTGTTTTTGTTTGCCAGAGAGCGCAACTCATGTAATCGAAATTAGTCGTTTGGAACGACTTGCGTCCTTCCCATAATTTTTCGGAACAACTAAAATTCATTTCAGAGGGCAAGTGGTATTGTAAATATTCATGAACATCCCTAACTGCTAACGGTCGCCGATAAGACTTTCTGAAATACGGATTTAGCGTACGCGTTCCCCGCTGGAACACGATAGTCTTCAGTAGTAGATCAAGGATCGAATTCGCAACCAGAGTTTGGTACGAATACGACGGATTGTAATCACTCACAAGGATGGTAATTTTCAGCAAGGCCGTACCCGGGGGGGGGGGGTGTCCAGGGGATCCGGACCCCCACCCCTCCGTAATTTCTAATTTTGTTAATAAAACAATAATGATGTCCTTTTGTGAAAAATTCCGCCTTTTCAGTTGGACCCTCCCCAAAATTTTTTTCTGGGTACGGCTCTGATTTACAGATTTTACACAAATGCTTTTATAAAATCGCAATTTCCTCAGCTTTTTGAAAAACTGATTTCATTAAGATCAAGATATGATCTTTCATTATCAAATTTAGCACAAACCAAATTCAATCCTTTAACGAATTAGCAATAATCATAATTGCATAATGGACAACAGATCGTGTAATCGATTACTGATAGTTGTATAATCGTCTGATGTCTACTCGCAACCCTCCGGTCAGTTAGTGCGTGCATTTGTTTGTGGCGTACTATGTTTATTTACAGACTGTCGAATTTGTGCCTTTTGCCTTGACGTCGATACAAAAGAACAATTGGATCGACTGTCGAAATGGCTCCCTATGCTGGAAAAGGGAAGCCTTTGTCATCGCTAATTTTAACGACCAGCAGCATGATGGCGATTAGATCGCTCGCCATGTCACTAGTATTTAAATCGAATGATGGCTCTTTTTAAAGCTTTGGATTGTCCGTCCAGCTGCCCTTCTATATCAATAGTATTTGATCTGTAAATCCTCCACGAATAAACAGAAAACATAACAAAAATGTTGGTACTAACACGAACATTGGTGGATCCAGATGAGGAGGCAGCAGTAGCGTAGCCAGGATTTTATTTCGAGGGGAGGTGGATGTATCAAAACTAAGTAGAGTCCCATTTCAGGGTGGGGCTAATGACCCCCTTAGCCCCCTTCTGGATACGCCCCTGCGGGCAGAGGAAAACTGCACTTGCCTCCCCCCCCCCCTCTTGAAGAATTAAGATTGCGCTTTTAAAGATTTGTTTATTTATTTGCCTGGAGAGAACAGCTCACGTCACTGAATGCATCGTTTAGAGCTACGTACGTCCTTCCCGGAGTTTCCCGCCACAATTTTGATCCTCATCAGAAGGTGGAGGACTTCTGAATATTCGTACCCCTCAGATGCTGCTAGCAATCACCGAGAGGACTTTCGGAACCACGGATTTAACGTTCACGAATACCGCATGTACACGGTGGTATCGAAGCCGCAACCATCCGGTTACGATTTCAACGCTTTAACCACTGGGCTACCATGGCCCCGCTAGTTTAAAGTTTGATTTATTTTGTAAATTCAAATGAATTTATAAAAGAACAGGCACAAATAAATTTTGTGCTCCCTACGGAATGTTTGTCAGGATCCGCCCTTGAATACAAATGGGACATATTAGTAGTGAACTCGTTTGATCACTCGACCACGGCCCAGGTTGCAACTTCATGGTCTTAGTATTGTTTTAAATTAAATTTAAGAAATATTTTACGAGCTGATTTTTTTAAAACAAAATGTATCTCAACGATTATGGATATTTCCGAACACATATTATGCAGACAACATTTTGCTAGACAGGAATACTTAAGATTCGATCAGACCATAAAAAATTCTGTGTTGAATTCTCAGTGTATCAGCTTTTTTTGTGGTTGTTGTTGGTGGTGGTGGTGGGTTTTTTTCCCTATTCTTTGGGTTTAAAATTTAATTTTACAGCAAAATGAAACCTTTATAAACCGCTATCTTTTGCATATCCATTTACAACTCCGTCTAAAAGAAGGAATGAGTTAAAACGTTTACGTTAATATGCGTTAAAAATGTTTATTTCGTTTGAATAAATAATAAAATACACACGTAGAAAAATTCCAATAAAACCACAGAACTCTGCACACATGTCCGCACGTTTTCTGAACACCCAGGGAAAAAATATTTCTGTCTATGCTTTGCAACGAATAAACTGCACTTCAAATATGTTGAACAACATCACCTGTGGGTGCCGGTTCGTACACAAACTGGTCAGTTCTGCTTCGAGTGACCATATAAAATACACCGATGACCGCACATATAACAAGCAGTCCAACTATTAGACCAATGCCGCCTACAGCCATCGGTGAAATTCGGTAGTAGTCATTTGCGATGATTTCTTTGACCGTGATATATGTGCTTGTTGTAGTCTCGCTGTATAGTAACTTGGTACTGGACTGCAGAAAAACAGTAGCAGTTGCATTTTCGGACATGGCATCTGCAAGAAATAAAATCATTATTGCCATATCTTCAGATAAAATATGATTGTAGTCTGTAAAATAATATAGCATGTACCATGTATAAATTTCGAAGTAATCTGTGTATACAGTCGAACCTCGAATTAACGAATTGATTGGGACCCACAATTCCATTCGTTAAATCGAATATCAATTTTTGTAAAGAGTATGGTATAAAAATATCAATGCAAGATACCCTTAGATATTGATATGAAAAAAAGAATGATTATTGTTTACTGCGAGCTTAAAAATTATAAGTTATACGTTAGGAGATCAACTTTAAAATTATCTAAATTCCTTAATGTTACTTGTTCTTAAAACTAAATACATAATACATACATACTTAATAGCATTGTGGAAAGAAATCTTTGATAATGCTCTGTTTTTGTGGCTGTGTTTTGAAGGCACATAAAATTTCCAAAGCTTTTTGTCGATATTAATTTTGTGTGCGAAAAATTCAAAGTTTTAGTTTTATGTGCGAATTTTATTTCAGCGATTGTTGTTCGTTAAATCAAAGCTAAAAATTCGTTAAATCGGAGAATTCGTATAACTAAAGTACGTTAAATCAAGGTTCGACTGTATTTACGGAAGTTAGACCAGGCAGACAAACCGAAATCATAAAAACACTTCAAATTTGTTGGAAAAGTGTTTGAAAATATTTGTTTACTCTAGAAATTTCGAAGTTAAGAGAGATAAATTTGTAGACAGCTCCTCGGAAACTTAAAATATACAATACATTCTAAGATGTCCCGCAGTGGTCTGGGCGCTAAACTCCATTCCCATAAGAAAACGGCAAGTGAAGCAGCATCCGGCTTGGCTAGTGCTTGGGAGGGTCAACTCTCTCTCGACTCGACTGCTGTGGGAGCTAATGGGAGTAGGTGCACGTAAAATCCGTCATGGCTCCAATGTCCTCCAAGTTGTTAAGCGATATCACTGGGGGTGCCGATTTCAGGGGATTGATCCCTCCTCTTGAATTGGTTCAAAATTAGGGGACCACCGGGCTTAAGTTGGACTTCCTTTCACTGGGGCCCACTAAAAATGCCCCCCCCCTCTGCACATGACCTCCCTATCTGGGGGGATCTGACAACGCATGCGGTTGTCAGAGGGGTGGCTTAAACTCTAGTTGTCCCACTGAACCTTATTCTACATTTACGTGCAGTTAACCCTTTGAGGCGCAACCCTTTCCCAATGCTGAAAAAAAGGCAGCCGTTGCCATCGCTCGACTTAATTAGGCACAGCCAGCTGTCGTCAAAAAGGGTCTCTAAATCTGTGGCACGCGATGAACGTTTCGATTGTCCGCCATTGGTAGTTACGTCGAGCGATAGCAACGGCTGCCCCTTTTTCAGCAGATGTCAGTGCTGTTAAAAATAATTGTGACACATTTTTTACGGGAAATGACGTGCTAAAAAGTAAAGGGTTCTCGTGGAGCCATGTCACCCGCAACTATTTTTATAGAAATCAAATCTATTCTTCGTGACTGGCAACAGTCAAAACGTCAGAGTTTGGTGTTCCCAGAGCAGGAACACTGCGCGTTAAAGGGTTAAGAGGTCGGATAAGCACACTCAAACAGAAATCATAAATACTTTTCTGAATGTTAAAAAATGAGAAGGTTCAGCACTTATCAACGCGATAAGCCAGCACTTTCCAAGATTGCTAGCACATGCCACAATCGTTTTAATAAGAAAATCTCATTCTCTTCTTTATCGCGATCCATTCAATTCTTGGAATGCAAAATCGAAACCTCCACTCCTGCATTATATCGTAATGTAAGCACTTGAGGAGTTCTCACAGAAACTTGATAGCATGATAGCCATTGTCTTTTGACCCTTTCCAAAACAAGTTGGAAAGTTTAATTTATAATTCACGGACTGCTGCAAAATTTTTATAACGTACTCTGCAATATATCCTATTGAAAATTGTACGTGTAGCATTTATAGTTCTTTTATAGGAGCACCCAAAATAAGAATCCCATTGCATCCCGCTCCACGGTCAGCCATTGTTCAAAGAATATTTTAAGAGACATTCGACGATTTCAAATAATAATTATTATTATTATAGTAAATAAATAAAGGAATAATAATAATATATGTTATTAAGGTATACAAATAATGCTGTCCATCGAAAATAGAGAGTGTAGTGTGTCTAGTACTTTTACAGGATCACTCAAAAGAAATCCAATACAGTGTAGTATTTGGAGTTCAAAGACAATTAATAATTTCAAAAATAATACAATAAGTATACAGGGTGTTTCATAAAACATGTGCAAAACTTTAAAAGACGATAGTACGCATCCAAACAAAGGAATTTCACCAGAAAATGCACAGTCGGTATTAAAATTCAATGGTGCTAGAGGGCTTCCAAGATGGTGTTGTTTAATGAGACAAAACGCACAAAGAAGGACTACGTTACAAATGCAAGTTTAATGACTTGCAATTAAAATAAACGTTCAAAAATTACAGAGTATGACCGGCAACGGCTATAACGCACTACAACGGCAAAGAAAGGATTGGTGAACATTCTAAAACACTATATACATATCTCGGATATTCCATGCAGCGACTGAAAGTTTGGAGACGAGATCTTTGGCAAATTCAATGGGAGTATTATACATAGGCTCCTTCAGCTGTCCCCATAAAAAGAAAACGACGCATGGAAGATTTCAAGAGCGCTGTGGCTAAGACTAACCGGGTACGTATAACCACCTCACCCAGGATCCGATCAACTCTGACACTATATGCATATTATCATTTTGAGCCCCCCTAATAACTTCTCCTATTCCATTCTACAAGTATTGTAGTTTTGAGGTCCCCAGTTTTTTTTTTCACTATAGGCCCGAGCTTTATGGGCCTATTCCATAATCAGGGCCTGACCTCGCCCAATCCACTAGGGATGGACGCGAGACGACTTTTTTGCGAGACGAGACAGAGATTTACAGCTTTTTTGCGAGACGAGACACACATTTTTAACATTACGATATAGGGATTTTTGCGAGACAAGCTTTTAGGCTATTTTGCGAGACGCTTATTTTTCGTCTCGCGTCCATCCCTACAATCCACCGATTCGGAAGGTTAAGTCCAGATAATTTCGCACCCAATATCTATATAATAGCCAGTGCTCCATCTTGCTTGAACCGCATTATTCGCTGAAAGAAGGTATTTTTCTCAGTCAGTGCATTTTGGCAGAGCCATCAGAGCATGCTGCCCAAATAGGTGGTCGCCAATTATTCTAACAGATTCCTCAATTATTCTTGCCCTCTAGCTAAAAACAAACAAGCCTGATTTTTTTATAAAATAAAACCGACTTCAAACTATTCCACCATAACGAAAAATTATTCCGGAACAGCTTGGTTATTTACCAGCAACGGCGAATTTTAATTCTTTGGCGATTTGTGCATGCACATAATCATTACCCATTAAGGTTGTCACTAAAACAGTTCTCCATATATTCTTATGCATAATCCTTAGCAGATTGGCGTATTTAGAACCGCGAAATATTTCATCTCGCCGTGTGGCAAATATCCAAGCTGTACTATTATTCACATTGTAAAATTGTAGCGTTTGGCAATTTCCCGCCAAATGTAGAAGATATCGCCAAGATGAGTTCAGTTTTGGGAATTTATTTTTTGACGCCAAGGTTGGCAATAAATCGCCAAACGTGGTCGGGCAACCTTGGACACTTTTGGCATATTATGACAGCATAGTTACTGCCAACCGTTTAAGCAACGTTTCAAAAAGCACCATTTTTTCCGATTTTCCGAACGAATTTCTATTTTCGGAAATGAAAAATGAATTTCCGAAATGTCGTCACGCTTGGCGAATTTTTAACAAAATATCGTCAAATTTTGTGCCAAAAATAAGTCCTCGAAAGTGAGGCCAACAAAGCTCTAGCAACAGTATTTCTCCAGATTCCTAGAAAACGTTATATACAAACCAATAGGGAAACCCAAAACTCCGTATCTCGCGTTCTAGTTGACCGACTTAGATGCAACGAAATGCAAAATTTAATTATTTGACGCGTAGAATACGAATTTTAAACTATTTTTAACAGCCAGGAGGCAGAACGGACAGAAAATTCGTAACAAATATACGTGTTGAAAATAATACTTGTTCCGTGAGACTAAATCTGACGGCTGAAGAAGACCGAAGATTTTTTTTTTTTTTTGGTCGAAACGATTGCCCCAACCCATAAGTTTCTTCTTATGTGTGTTTTCTTACACAAAGTTCTTATTTATTTCATCTTTTAACACTAGTATTTTGGGTGATTTTTCTATAGTACCTCCTTTTTTGAAGGCGAGAAAAATGCTAAACACAGTTTTATTGCAAGAAATCTGCGTGTGATTAAGACCAAGTCCCCTATTAAAAGAAAAAACGTAGAGAAGGTTTTATATAGAAAAGGTTAATCACAAATACTGGCTGAAGCTAATTTGTAAACAAAATAGTTCTTTTGATAATAGGGCACCTATGCTAATATGGCTAAGGGTAGCAACAGCGGATCTATTTCTTATGCTATATTCTTTTTCATACAAATGTATATTTATTTTATTTATTTATTTATTTTCCAAGGGCGGAAATTTCCTGGTGAGATATTATCCACTATAATGGTCAAGTCGGAAATTGAACCCGGACCCAAATGTGAAAGATTGGTTCTTTAGTCACTACCTGGATGGCGATACGTATAAAACAATATTGTAGTTTTTCCATAACTAGGGCAAACATTTTAACTTAAGAGTGATTCCAGTTCGCCAAAACAAATGTGATGCACAGCCTTTAAGTAAAATGTTGAATAAATTTTAAAAGGAGAATAGTTTTTGCAGATGGTTATTGCAAAACATATAAATAAATAAATAAATAAACGTGAGAAATGCCAGATTCTACCTAAGTCATTTAAGTCCAGTGTCTCACAAACTTCTTGATGTGTTGAGGAAAAATATTTTTATAAATAATTAAATCTGAAACACTTTCATATTTTAAATACGCAATAAAGTGTTAGATATTAAAAGCGTATCATAATCTATACGTTATCCCTGTTTTTCTTCCTTATTCCATTCACTTGGAAAATGTATCATTATTCATGAGCAATGGCGTAGCCAGAAATTTTTCACGGGAGAGGGGGAGGGGGGGGGGTTACGACTATTGCAACTCACATATATGCATGCGTGCGTGTGATAAGGTAGTGAAGAATATACATTTTGTGAGGCAAAAAATTCCTCATGGAGTGTTTGTGACTCCCCTATCCCCCACCCCTCCCTTGGCTACGTCACTGTTCATGAGTTGCCGTATATCTTTCTTGTTCCATGAAACACACCACTGGAATCAAAATCTATCATAAAATCCCCTACTAAACCTGTTTTACAATCTTCGCCAAGCCTATTCCAACTATACCTCACCATTTTAAATACTGTTTGGAATGAGTATCTTAATCCAGGAGTGTGCCGTGCTTGTCTTTCTTGTTCCACATACACTTCTTCAGAGTTGAAATCGATATTAAAATCGCTAACCAAAATTGTTTAGAAATCTTCATCAGGCATATTCTAACTATACTTCACCTTTATAAGTACAATTTGGAGCGTGTATCATAATCTATGAGTGAACCGTATTTGTCTTCTCTCTGTTCCATAAAACACTTCTTCGGAATTGAAATCTGTATTAAAATCGTTCGCCAGTTTCTATCCAAATTTGGAAGCTATCGCCAGGCTTGGTTAGGTTTTGAAGACATTGTTTTGCACCAATACTTGACGATCAATTATCAAAAATTGCAAACCTTGTGCGATTTTCAACATTTTATTCTCCTCTCCACCTCCTCTGGCAAACATATTTGAAAAGATCCCTGTCATCTGGCAAACATATTTGAAAAGATCTACACTGGGGCATAACATCCGTAGACAAATTGTGTCGACGGTTAAAAAGATGCTCGATTTTAATAGCACTGTAGCGCTAATAAGTAAAACTACTTTATTAGGTACAAATATACATGTCAATATATTACAATCCTGAAATAAATAGCCATGTCTCTGCCGGGTGTTCCAAACAGTTAAATCAGTGGAACACTTTTCAAAACTATGTCTACACTTCCAATTAGAAAATGTTTTCAAATGACATTCACTTACCTTTTGTGTCATAAATTTCATAAGGGGACGCTTTGGGGATGTAGCCAGAGGCTGTGTCTCGGGTCGAAATTTAGAATTTCCCCCCCCCCCAAATTGGTCGTCAGTATCAAGCATTTTTGTGAGAAATTTTACCTTTTCCATCTTTTGGGACCCCTGCAATTTTCCTTTGACTACATGTCACGGCCGTATATTAAATAATACAGAAAAAATAGTATTTTATGGTACCATTGATACAAAGAAATTTCTATTACCAGGGGTCGATGCAGACAAAAATTGGGTCCGTTTTGCGGCCCCTTCACAGAAATGCAATTGATTAAAACGGACCTTTATTGGCATTTTACCCAATATTTTAATCTGTTTCATCAATTACTTTAATAAAAAAAGGTGACTTATTAAAAATTGGTATGAAAATTCATAAAACTAAGTGTTGAAATTCACAAAATTAACTATTGAAATTCACAAAAATAAGTAATTTTTACAAAAATGAGGCCTTAGAAAAAATTCCTGGTTCGACTACCAATTACAAAAATAAAGATAGATCTTTGAAAAGTCATTCACAAAAACTGCGCTAGTGTAGATGCGCAGTTTTCAAGGACTAAATCCCATTATTTGAAGGCGAAAATATAAATTAAGTACCTACAAAGTGAAAGAAATAGAGGACTGTGCAAAAAAATAATTGTAGACCAGTGTTATGTTTATTTTTTAACTACAAAATGATGTAAAAATGCTACTTTTTACGGCAACTAGAATTAAGAAAATGGCTACAAAACTATCTACTGGCGACTTTTTTAAGTCAGTCAGGCTACTAATGATACTATTTTTCCCTCCTGACTTTGGTAGATACCCTGTGATGCCATTTTCGTAGGCGTAGTGATGACGTAAAAGCCTCAGTTGTTAGGCTTTCTATAACTAGGAGCAGTAGCGGATTCAGGGGAGGGGCTAGGGGGCTTCAGCCCCCCCAAAGAGATTGCTAAAGGGTTACATTTTGCTTCATTATGCACTTTGAGTATGTAAAGTGATCTTTTTTAATCATTTAGCCCCTCCCAAAAGTTTTTACATTGGTTTAGACTAAAATTTTGCTTTATTGTACATTTTGTTTGGCTGAAATAAGCTTTTTTCAAAATGTAGCCCCTCCCAAAACAGACTTTCTGGATCCGCCACTGACTAGGAGGTGTTGGTTTTTGCCATCGTACATAGAACCGAAAAATGGTTCCGTTTCCCCTTGAAGCTTATAAAATTTCATTTTTTTCTAATTCAGACGCTTTTTGCCGCTCCTAAATTTTGCCCCGTGGATCGTCACCTAACTGACTAAAGGGCATGCTCCACCATCCATCTGTTGAAATTATAGAAATATAATACCTTCTTAAAATATGAATAAATCCGCTTAACGTTGGACTGGACTATACGTTTGTTCGAGATAGATTTTTATTTTGGGAATTACGAGATAAACCACGTGCGATAAACCAACGCTTCAAAAAACTGTTTCTGGACAATGTTTGGTTTGTGATATTATCTAAAAACTGTTCAATGAATAGCAATGATATTTCTATTTTTACATATTTTGATAATGAATTCCTCAGCACGTGGCGCAATAAATATACGGCCCCAATAACATGGGCGGCAAATATGTGTATTATTACACACTACATTTAACTAACGCGAAAACACGGGGCTATGTAATATTATGAGTCAGCACTGTGTACGTCTAGTAACGTCTCAATACCCTCAAGGTATACCTCGTTGGTTAATATTTCGGCAGACAGATCTAATGTATTGTTTTGCAGATTCCGTATTTCCTCGAAAATAAGACCGAATCAAATAATAAGCCCTAGTACGATTTTTCAGAGGATACTCTTTCCCGAAAATAAGCCCTAAATCGTCAGCCAGGATAGTTTTTTTTTACGTGAATATTTCTGTATATTTGCTTCCATAGTAGGAGGCAATTCAAAAAACTGTTGATAACAAAATCGGGGGATACAGTTTGATGTTGCAGCTACATATCTATTATCTAAAACCAAAATTTAATCCAAAATGTAACATAATGTCTGGTTAGTATTAATTTTGACTCGAAGAAGCTAGAACGTTCGTTCGCATTTCAGTCGTCAGCTCTATTCTATAGCAGCTCTATTCTATCCGCAACTATCTCTATAAAAATAGTTGCGGGTGACATAGCTCTACGAGAGTCCTTTACTTTTTAGCACGTCGTTTCCCGTAAAAAAATTGTCACGATTATTTTTAACAGCACTGACACCTGCTGAAAAATGGAAGAATGCGAGAACAGCTGGATAGATTGCCCAATGCCAAAAAAAGGGCAGCCGTTGCCATCGCTTGACTTAACTACCAGCAAGATGGCGGATGATCGAAACGTTCATCGCGTGCCACAGATCTAGAGACCCTTTTTTGACGCAGCTGTCTGTGCCGGCACAGCCAGCTGCGGCCTCTAGATCTGTGGCACGGGTCACTAGATCTGTGGCACGCGATAAACGTTTCGATCGTCCGCCATCTTGCTGGCAACGGCTGCCCTTTTTTCAGCATTGGGAAAGGGTTGCGCCTCAAAGGGTTAAAGTAAAAAAAAATAAAATAAGTAATGCGATGTCGGCCTTTACTTGTCGAAAAGCAAAATCAAAATATTGAGAAAGTTTACGGTTGGAAAGGACTTCTCAAGAGCGATCCAGTAAGACCCGTAAAACACCATATGACAGAGTGAAGCGGTGCTGGGAATGTAAAAGAACGGATAAACAACGGATTCAGTACTGCAGCTGGGGCGCCTGAGCCTATGCAAATGGATAATGTAATCGCTTCTATATCGGCGCCGGAGTTTATAGACATGTGTGATCGCCGACAAATGTGTGTGATCGCCGATTATGAAGACACAGTGAGCAGCAGCTAGTGCACGTTTCACTACCAAGTTTGTCAACAATCCATTCGTACATAAGCGTGATGTGTGTGACCGTCTATGGTTTCTGAACTCATTGAAGCCACCGAAGAATAAACACTTACCGCTGCTTAGTAATACTTTTCCAGAAGAGGCAGGGGCTGACTTACGATCACGATTTCTAAGACGAGCGTCTTATCGACTAGGCTGCCGAAGCGGTTACTACGGCTTCTAAAATTAATTCGTAAGCTCGTTGAAGCGAAATAATATTCACACTTGCAATACATTCATTGAAATTCCCGCAAGTCAACTGCAAATGAAATTACATGTATTCACGTAAAATATACGAATACGGCCGTGTCCACGACATATTCACACATGTTTTTTGCTTTACTCGACAGCCAGAGGGCTCCTCATTGCCGATTAACAAAATGCAGACTCAGCAAGCATGCACATTTGAAGAAAACCGATGCGTTGCGACAAATTAGAATATTCAGTGTTCAATGCATCTCCCTAGTAATGGACGTTTCGTGATTTACGAATAAATTCAAAGGAAAATAAACTCTGATGCTCATGTAAAATGAGTGCAAAAAGCCAGTAACGGCCATATTCACCAAGTACTTGACACCCGATTTAACCCCCTTCAGACGTTAAATAGACATCTGACCTTCGTTTTGGTGGGTTAACACGGGCGTCAAGTGCGAGTGAATACAGCCGTAAACAAACCAATTATAGATTATTTATGCTCGAAAATCAGTGACTAGATTGAAAATAGAATGAAGAGAAATAAATCAACGTGGAAACTTTCTGAAGTAATACCTACACGAAGTCGTTATTTGGGTAAAGAATGCATGAAATGAAATGGCGGGCAGTTGTGTTTCCAATGCACTACGGGCAGGCTACTTGGACAAGATACGCTCATTTGATAAGAGCTCTATTGCTAAACATGAGAGACTAGGGCCAATGTTCTTAAGAGAAATCAAGTTGCAAAAAAATCAGGCCGGAGTTCGGAATTTGGAGCTTTAAGACGATGACGAAACACGGTATAAGAGTAATACTTTATTTGGCTTGATACTGAACAGCACTGTCACTTTTGCATAAAGTTTACAAAATTATTGAGTACAGTGTGAACCTTGATTATCCGATCCGAAGCCAGTTTATCCGAATGCTAAATTGAACCGAATTATCCGCTTTAATTCGAGGAATCGATTAATGCAAAACTTGCACTCTTAAAAAGTTTGGCGCAGCATTTTACCAAAGCATGGTACTAAAAAGTTGGCTCCATAAGATGGTGAAACTTTTGTTCCAACATTTGGTGCTTCAGCAAGGTATGATTAAACCTGAACACCAAATGTTGGAACCAGGGTTTCACCGTCTTATGAAGCCAACTTTTCAGCACCATGTTTAGGTGAAATGTTGCATCAAATTTTTAAGAGAGTGGAGTCGAACCAACCAAAACATCTTAGATTGTAAGAAAGTCATTAGTATTGTGAATAAATAATGTCTCTGTCTGGTGAGGTGGAGAAAGCTGATATCTTTATGTTTCTTCCTTCACACAAACAACTGCGTCTTTAAAGGGGTGGCCCCAAAGATTTTCTCCGTGCCCACAGAGGACGAAAAAAAAAGCAAGAAAAAAACACAGGGTGGTAGGTTTACGACTTTCTCCCACCCTTCCACCAACCTATTGGCTGCGTGGATTTTACAGTATTCCAGAGTTTTTCTAAAATTTAGCTTAGATGTTTGCTGAAATTGCTCTTTACGTAATTTACATAAAATCACGATAAAAAGGTATTTGAAAAGACTGAACTTAACTCTTGGCCGCGAAGTTTTCCAAAATTCATTATCTTTTATACGTTGTCACATTTAAAACGTTTTATAAAAAAAGAAGCTCCTACTTAGATCATCTAAAAATCTCAGCTCTGGTTAACATTTTGAAATTTTAAAATCTTAAATATTTTTTAACTTGTTAGTTATACAGTAAGCTCTAATGTAGACAAAGCAAAAAGAATTACTTGGAAATATTGAATTTTTTTTTAATTTTTTTTTTTTTTTTTTTTTTGAGTAATTCCAGAAAATATTTACCACTGACTTAAGATTGACACTAAAGCCTCGGAAGATCAAAGAGGCCTTGTAACGCCCGAAGTCTCCAAAAAACGATAAGAAAACAATAGAAAGTACATTTTTGTCACAGTTAAATCATTAAAATAGTAAAAGAAAAAGCAAGAAAAAAATAGAAACTTAAGAACTTTAATGGTAAGGCATAAGCATAACAGAGTGAATACAAAAAGATAGTATTGAAAAGAGACAGATAAATGCAATTTTGTAGGTGGGGACGGCTAGTTGAATTTCATATCAGTTTTGTGGGAGTAAAATTGTGAAAGTAAAATAGGATACATACAGTGGCGCATCCGGGATTTTAGTTTAGGGGGGGGGGGGCTTCGAATATTGTTGAACTCGGTTATATTGTCTTCGATTGTAAATGAAAACTCTCTTATAAAATGTCAAAATATTCTCTTTCACTGGCCCATGGAATACTAGCTCACTATTAAGGTAACTCGGTTATAGCGTCATAAATGATATCTGGTCTTTTCATTGACGTTATAATTGAGTTCAGCTGTATACAACGTACTATTTGTACATAATAATTTAATGTGCTAACTATTTTATAAAAAATACTTTCAAAACATTTGTAAGACAATTTTAAAAATAAAAATATTTTAATTGATTAAATGACAAATTTGTAAGATTTTCATTTGGATTTCTTAACCTATGGAGGGAGGGGGCTTTAGTCCCTATAGCCCTCTCCTTAGGTGTGCCTATGGACAGAGCCTTATTATCGCATGGGCGAATCGGGGCTTTGCCCAGGGTCCCCCAATTTCAAATATTGTTCCGAAATATATTTTTTATATCAAAATTTTATGAAAAATAAAACAAATTTCATAGATGGGGCCCCCAAATTCATCAATGCCCGAGGCCCCGTTGGTCATAATGGATACATATCAAATGTATGTAATTTCTTTTTCTCGGGGGGAGAGGCGGTCGCATCCTAGCCCTCACCCCTCTCTTCCGTCAGTAGTGCAGACATTATATGGACATGGCCGGTTCCAGATATTTGAGACACTATATTTAGACAATAATAAAATTTAACCCTTTAACGCGCAGTGTTCCCGCTCTGGGAACACCAAACTCTGACGTTTTGACTGTTGCCAGTCACGAAGAATAGATTTGATTTCTATAAAAATAGTTGCGGGTGACATAGCTCCACGAGAATCCTTTGCCGCCTTTTCCACTTTTTGCCGCAGCTGGCTGTGCGGCACAGCCAGCTGCGGCAAAAAAGGCTCTTTAGATCTGTGGCACGCGATGAACGTTTCGATCGTCCGCCATCTTGCTGGTAGTTAAGTCGAGCGATGGCAACGGCTGCCCTTTTTTCAGCATTGGGAAAGGGTTGTATCTCAAAGGTTTAAGTCATGTATGCAATACGAAATTAAAATTCTTATTATGTAACAAAAAGAAAGAAAAAACGCGGGGAGAGAAACAAACAGAAAAGCATTATCCTATGTTTTACTAAAGCTAGTATAAGTTTGCGATTTTTCTTGTACGCAAATTCGAAATATCATATCATAACACTCAATATTCTTACTTACCAAGGGAAGAAGACACCGAGGTGAGCGAAGTTATCAGAATCGCAGCACAGAAATACACGGTAAGTTTGGAAAAGCGGTGGTGATCAGCTAACGAAACTTCCATTATCACATCCAACAAGTGTGCGTGAGAGATAAAAGAAATAAAATAAAATAAAAAAGACTTGAGAAACGTAGAAATGTTTCGTTTAGACGGTTAGATAACTCCGCAAGTGTGAACTGTACCAAACGGGAGTACAGAAGACTTCTCCTCTGGGATGTTAAGGATCACGGCCCGAAGGGTTGCTGTAAAATACAACGTTTCATAACAAAGAATTCCTTTCCAAAACAAAGCAGGCGTTGCGCAGTAGTTTCACAGGCAGAATCGGTTACTGAGTTGGTGCCAATTGGGGCTTTAGCCCCTCACCCCAAACTTAAGGAACTTGCTTCGGTGTACATTTTTTTTAAGTCAAATAAGGTTTTTTGAAATATCTCTTCCCAAAAATAATTGTCACTTCACCACTAGTTGGTGTTGGAAAAAAATCTGTTCCTTTTTTATTAATTCATTAAGACAAACATTATTTAAGACTGTACTTTTTTTCAAGGCGAGTCGAAAACAAAGGAATTATAATTGCGGGTAAACTTTTTATTAATCATTAGTTTCCACTGATGTTCCACACACTAAATGACCAAGAATGGGAGATTTTTTATACTTATGTGTACTATATAATTGACAATGAATATACAGTTCATTGTCATGAATTTACAATTAATGATAGTTTGTTTGGTAATTAGTTATTTTTAATGACCTCTGTCATGAATCATGAATTACGTCCCCCTCCCCGAGAAAAAAAGAAATCAATGTAAAAGATCCTATTTTGCTTCCATAAAATGGATGTATATGTCGATCTTCTTTCTAACTAACCGCCAACCCCCCCCCCTTCCCCTCCACGACAAAATTGCATTCATCCGCCACAACACAGAACCTGTGTCTGTAAAGCCCATAATGGCAGAAATCCACCAGAGATCATATTCCACACATAAGTGTAAACAATTTATCTTTGCTTTTTCTGTCTGCAAGGTATCGGGAAAACTAATTATAAATTTTTAAAAAGAATGATATGGTGATAACCCGTTTTTTTAACTTTTGTTCTAGATGTTGAAAACATTTTTTTTTTCAAGGAATAAAATTTTTAACAGCTTTGCAAAGAATCCAATAACTAGGCCCTTTCGAAAAAACTTCAGACTGTCTCTTCAGAAGTTGTACTGTGCATTTTTACAAATGATCAACCTGTAAAATTTATAAAGTAGGCAGGAGAAAAATCATAAACATACGATATTTTCAATACCGTACTTCCTTGCCAGTGGGGGGAGAGAGTTAAACTGACGTTTTAAATTCACATAAATCTATAAGTGTGCTTAATATTTGTTTTAAATTTAATTTGTTAATGTGTTTATTCTTTAATTTTTCCTTTGGGGGGGGGGGGGTTCACGTGCTCGTGTGCTCAAATGTAGAGCCGCCACTGCATCTACGTTATAGTAGTATGTAAATATATTTTTCTCGAATGTACTATATATTTTTCTCGGGAGCTGGGGGGGAGGGGGCATGGCCCCTCCCTGCCCGTAGGTATGTGGGCCCATGCACTACTCTAAACAGGAGCGTAAATGACTTTTTTCCTTTCCTATTTAGTAGAACTTAAAAGGCACTACAAAAAACACTAACATGCTTCAGTTTCCACATGAAATACTTGAATTATGCAGCTCATAAATTATATGAAGAGGGGAGGGGGGGTGTTAATATTAGCAATTTCATCATTATCATTCAAACATATGAATCCGAGCAATCTGTGGTGTTACAATCAATTTAACGACCGACTACAAAATGTATTTTCAGTATTTGAAAATACAAGATGCATTGAAAATGTATTTTAAAATAGATTATCAAAATATTCTGCTTTTTACTGGGGAAAATACAAGATATAAATGTACAGTGGTTTCTCCCAGATATTATGTTGATGACGCTTGACGCATGGAAAATAGTATAAAGCACCACGGTAAAAAAAAAAAAGAAAAAAAAAAAAAAAAAAAAAAAAAAACAGTCAGTCGTAGGACTGCACGGCAGAAGTGAAAACGTCTTGTCAAGCTTTCTAAAATTAATAGCAGTTAAATAGGTTTTCACCAGTGGCGTAGCCGAGGGGGGAGGGGCATAACCCCCAATGAGGAATTTTTTGCCATACAAAATGTATATTTTGCACTCCTTTATCCCACTCATGCAAGGACGTACCCAGGGGGGTGGTCCAGGGGGTCCGGACCCCCCCGAAATTTCAGTTTTTGTTAACAAAATAAGAATGATGACGTCTTTTTGTGAAAAATTCTGCCTTTTTCACCGTTTGGACCCCCCCTCCCCGAAATTTTTTTCTGGGTACGTCCTTGCACTCATGTATACATGAGACGTCAGATATTTCAAGTAAGCTTCAGAGTTAAGGCAGGTAATATGGTTTATTGAACATTACAATTAAGTTACAATTTAGAATGAGAAGAGGGGAGGGGAGACGGGTACAAGAATCAGCGTGGACTCATGAAGCAGTTCCAGTGGCAGAAGTCCCCCGATTTTCGATGTGCGGGAGTATTTACACTTACCACACCACGTGGTCTGCGAAGACACAACTCCTCCTCTCTCTTATCTCTGATCGAACCACACACATTTCCCAACATGACCCACATCCGGGGACACAAGGGCGTGGGGACACGTGTACATCTAAAGAACTCAGAATCGACGGCCTGATGTCTGGCAAATAACAAAATAAATAAAACATAGCTCCAGAGCGCGCGTGGCAAGTATGACAGGAAAGTAAAACTTACAGTGAAAGTACCCGCTTGACCAATACCCAAACTAGTAAAACCCAAATTACCTTTTTATACATTACATACATATATATGAGTTGCAGTAGTCGTATTCCCCACTTCACAGAGTTAGCATTGGAAGTTTTTGATTTTTTAATTTAATTACATTTCAAATTTCGCGCTCGATTTGTGCGCACATTTAAAATTTAAAAAGAGAGAGACAGTGCGCGCACAGGCCAGGCCGCAACGTGACAGCTGGTATATGCGTACGGTTTACATCAGCCGTGCACATTTTTCTCCACGTGTTGGATTTTGTTCGATTTAATCAATAATTATATGTACGTGAATTTATTAATTATCTTTAATGAATGATGGATTTATAATTCAAATTCAAATGCTCTGTAGCATAACACTTATAGTTCAAACTATTTACAGTATATAAGTACTAACAATCTCCACATTAGCAATTAACTTTGTTGCACAATAACTAATATAGCTATCCAAATTCAGTAGTTTTTTAAATAAATAATCGAAAATTATAGCCCCTACCCAGCTAGAAAAAATCTGCACATTTTTAGCAGAAACATATAGATTGTACACAATTTGAGCATAAAAAGTGGACATTTTTGAATATTTTGAAAGTATACACTTGTGAAAAGTATATACAGTTTTTATGCACACTAAAACAAAAATTTAAGCAGTTTTAACCGCTTTTCAAAAAAATCTCAAAATCTAGTCAAAAAAAATTTTAATCCAACGCCTATAACCAGGCACGTGTCTAGAAAAACATTTCGGGGGGGGGGGGGGAGGGGGGGCTCCAAAAATTTTGGAGGGGGTCCAAACGGTAAAAAAGGCAGAATGTTTCACAGAAAGACTTTATCATTTTAGTAACAAAAATCAAAATTTCGGGGGAGGGTCCGGACCCCCTGGGCCCCCCTTAAATACGTCCTTGCCTATAACTTAAGTTGAGTGATCACCTATCAAGTCACCAAATTTCATTTCTTTCACTTTAAACATTTTTACGTGATGTGCGACCAAAAATTTACGCAGTTTGAAACAATTTTCGGAAAATCTCAAAATCAAATACGTTTTTAAAATTTTGACGAGTATAGTTTAAATTGAGTGACCACCTATCATATCACCAAATTTTATTTCATTCGCTTCAGTTAGTTTTACGTGATAAAAAAAAAATGCATCACTGATGACAGACAGACAGACAAATTTAATTTTTTTTTTTTTTTTTTTTTTTTTTTTTTTTTTTTTTTTTTTACGGGCGTACTGGGGTCCCATATGCTTAAAACGGATATAAATCGCAAATTATTTTAAGTGTACATACAAAGTGTAATTTTATTTATTTAGACTAGGGGCCAAGGCCCCTAGACTCTCTACGGTCGCTTTTTGTATGAGGCATTCGGCTCCTAATAAGACTTATTCGTAAAAAAATGCATAATTTCAACAGGCAAAACCCAAAGATTGGATCAGATAGAATGTTACTGGGATAGAACGTTACTGAGCTACACATTGCTTGGTTTTCTCATGTTCATTGGTACATAAAAATTTAAGCTTCACACTACGGTAGACCCCCCCTCCCCCCACACACACATATAACACGGTAGATGTTGTTGTGTTGTTGGAACCAGTGCCAGATTAACAATATAGCAGAAGTAGCAAATCTACGGGCACCGCGCTTTTAGGGGCCCCGCACCTTCAGCTTGAAAGATTTTGTTTTCTCCCTCCTCCCAGTTTTTTAATAGCAAAAGATAATTATCGTAACTTTTCTTACTTTCTTTTTTCGTTTCGCAGTAGAATGCTATTTCGTTCAATCCGAGATTTTTGTCTACGTGACTATGAATACATGATTTGTAGACAGGTTTTGCAGACGAACTGACACTGTGACGATCTTTTCAAACTAGCTGAAGTACCCGTTCTTCGCACGGGAATGAATGGACTTTTCGATGTTACGATTTGTTGTGATTACTATTTATTGTAATAAAGAGATATCAAAATGGATATCGCGTTATATTGTATTCGTTAATCATCAATACCGAATTTCAAGGCAATGGTTTGTACGGTGCAGAAGGCGATGCGGAGTAGCGCAATCTAGTGGCGAGTTTTAGTAAAACGGATACGGTGGAAATATTCTTCGCATTCAAATATCAATGTATACGAATTTTCATGATGATTGGCTGGACAGTCCTGAAGTTCATGTGTGGACGCAACATCGAGTGACAAGTTATAGGAAAAATAGCGCTAAACTCTTCCCCGTGTTCAAATATCTATGTATACCTATATTCATAGCGATCAGTTACCATCTAGTGGTCAGTTAACCATCTAGTGAATAATTAAAGTAATAATTTGCTACAGCGCCGTCAAGTGGCGAGTTGTAGCAAAATGGATAACGCCAAAATATTCTCATTGTTCAAATAGCTATGTATACTGATTTTCATAGCGACCGTTTGAATATTCAGGAATTTGGAGAGCTGCAGGGTCATCTAGTGGCGAGTTGAAACAATAATGCATTGCAGTGCCATCTAATGGTGAGTAACATCAAAAGGAACACAGTTAGAATATATTCTTCGTGCTCAAATGTGTAAGTATAAAAAATTTTATGCCGAACGGTCGAACGGTATAGTGGTTGATGCGTTGCAGTGCCATTTAGCGGCAAGTTACAGCAAAATGGATAGTGAAAAATATTCCCCGTTTTCTAATATCTGCGTGTACCAAATTTCATCGAAATCAGTTGGACGATATTCGCATAGCAAACGGCTAAACGGAATAGAATTCGATGTTCTGCTGCGCCATCTAGTGGCAAGTTAGAGGAAAACGGGTAGCATAAAAACCTTCTCCATGATAAAAGACTTAGGTCAACCAAATTTCATGGTGATCGGTCAAACGGTGCAGGAGTTTTTCAACCTCATACACACATACCAACATTCATTTTTATCTATAACCAGTGTTATTATATATACCAGTCTCAAATAAAATCCAGTTTCAAATCTAAGTATCGCCAAAGGGCCAACATACGCCATTTTGCAAATTTTTTTCAGGGAATCATTCGAAGCATTGACTTAGCAGCAATCAAAATGGGAAATGGTTTGACCGCCAATAAGTAAAGCAGGCATTTATTTCAAAAGTAGAATTCCTTAATAGCCGCATTTTTTAAATTATCAACGTATAACGTGTTTTATTCATCGTTACTCCGATGTACTAAATGCGAAGATTTCAATTTTCTGAAATTTGGCGGAATTCCCCTAACTTAAACAATATACACAATTGGCGAGAATTCTGAAGATAGATTGCTCGAAATCCCTTAATAACTGCATTATTTCTGCACGGACTATCAGAATTCAACGCTGTATTCTAATAAAATCTATGCACTTGTTTTCAAAAATCTATTTAATTAAGCTCTCAGTAAATTGCGCCAAGCCGAAAACTGTGCAAACCGCTAGAACTCACTTTCTCAAAATCGGCATATTAGCCATTTTATTTTTCGCCAAACTAAAAAATTTTACATATTAGCCTCCGAAATCTTCATTTCTTATTGTTTTGCGTATAAAACATTACATTCCTGCTCTGATTTCCCATGCACACGATATTATAATTTAAAAATAATAACCTCATAAATATAAACTTTTTAAAAAAATCATTATTCTTTTATTTTTACTTTAAGAATTTAAAACATTTTACTCGGCAAAATCGCCACACATAGCAATAATGATGCTTATTTCATACTTTTTTCACTACAGGGGTTACAATTGCGGAAAGCTTTCTGCGTGGAGAACATAAAAAATCTCTTAAATAGGGAAAGTCCGGGTGGACTTTCAAAGTTTTAAAGTGGACTATAATTTATTCTATATTATTTTACATATCTGTGCAAAATTTCAGGCTGATAGGTCTGAAGTGGCAGATGATAACTTTTTGCCCTTCTCATTGTACATGTGTGTATTCACGATTGAACACAACTTTTCCCAACATAACACTTTATTAAAACGAAAACATAAAACAGATAAAACACAAACTGGCACCTTGTGCCGAATACAAAAAGGGGACTATCCCCAGGCGTAGTAACTCGCTACATACGTTAGTAACTAGCTAGACCTTATATAGTGTCGCTGTTCACATAGCAACACTGTTCACATTAGCATATCTCTGCTTTAGCATAAATCTGCTTTTGTGGAAAAAACTGGCCTGGTTGCGAAAACCCTCTCGTGCATTCAAGTCGATTCTCTTGGAGACTCGTGTCCTGGAGGTGGAGAGGGACATAACGCAAAGTGCTGCCGCCGCAGTACCCCCCTCCTAGTGGAAACGAACTTGCAAACGTTCCGGGGGTTTGCTGGTACGTCCTGCGCGTGTGACCGTAGTGTTTCCGGTCAGATCAGCACTTTTTACCTGTTGCTCGTTCAAAGTGAAAGCAGGCTTCAATCGATCAACGGTGACTATATTTTCCTGGCCTTTCATTAAAATTTTATAAAATTTATTGGTTCTCATTAGCACAGGAAATGGTCCGTCGTACGGTGGACACAGCGGTGGTTTCACAGAGTCCTTACGGACATATACATCTTTGGACGTGGCTAGTGATTTGGGAATGAATATTTGTTAACGGCCGTGAGAAGACGTTGGTCGAGGTACTAGGTGCTCCATCTGCTCCTTTAGTTGTCGAATGAAGTCTGAAACATTAATATCTGTTGCAGAGGGCTGGAAAAATTCTCCAGGGAGTCGAAGCGAAATGCCGTATACCAGCTCAGCCGTGGTTGCTCTCAACTCTTCCTTATAGACGGACCGAAGTCCTAATAGAACAGTAGGTAATTTTTCCAACCATTGGTCGGTCAGACAGGCTTTCAACGCAGTTTTCAACCCTCTATGCCAGTTCTCTATAAGGCCATTGTCCTGTGGATGATAAGCTGCACTACGATTTCTTTTTATTCCAAATAAATGTAAAAGAGAATTAAACAAGCAAGATTCAAATTGCCGACCCTGGTCGGTTGTGATAGTTGTGGGCACGCCAAACCTTGCTACCCAGTTTTCGTAAAACGCTCTAGCAACAGTGTCGCTGGCTGTGTTAGTGACGGGTACTGCTTCAACCCAACGTGTAAATCTGTCGATCATTGTAATCAAATATTTAAAATTTTTGTTTACGGGTAAAGGGCCGACTAGATCTATGTGTACGTGGTCAAATCTATCTCTTGGAACAGTATAATTCTGTATTGGAGTTTTTGTATGTCTTTGCGTCTTAGTCAACTGACAAGGAATGCAACATTTCGTCCAAGTCCGCGAATCCTTTTGAATGCCAGGCCAAATAAAACGAGAACTTAGCAACTTTGCTGTGGCCTTCATACCTGGGTGAGACAAGTTATGTAAATTGTCAAATACTTTCTTTCGAAAGGATTCTGGAATGTACGGACGAATTTTGTCTGTAGATACCTCACAATACAAGGGAGTTTGAGTTTCTGGAATTGTCATTCGTTTAAATACTAATTTAGTGTGTGTACTGATTAGTTTTTCAAGTTCTTTGTCACCCTCTTGTGCCTTTGCGATTGCTGAGTAATCTAATGTACTCGGGAAGGTAACGGATTCGACTCTAGAAAAGAAATCGGCAGGGATATTGTCGCGTCCCGGGTTGTAGCGAATATCCGTACTAAACTGACCTATGTAGTCTAGTTGTCTCAGTTGCCTAGGAGACCATTTATCTTCCTTCTGATTAAAGGCGAAGGTGATGGTTTTATGATCCGTGAAAATCGTAAAAACACGGCCCTCGAGAAAGTGCTTAAAATACTTGATAGATGCGTAGATAGCGTACAATTCTCTGTCATAAGTAGACCATTTCTGCTGTGCAGGTGTGAGCTTAGCAGAATAAAATGCTAAGGGCTCGATTACTTGTGCATCCTACTTTAAGCTGATCTGGTGGAGAGAACTGCCTATAGATGTACTACTTGCATCGGTGCATAAGCAAAGCTGTGCATCTGGGTTGGGATGTACCAATAATGCCGCGTTAGCTAGCGATTCCTTACACTTTGTGAAGGCTTCTAGTGTTTCGGTTGTCCACGAAATAACCTTTTTGCTATTATTTTTATAGCCTTTTAAAAGCTCATTTAGAGGCGCTTGTAATTTAGCAGCCTGCGGGACATTCCGTCTGTAAAAGTTCAAGAGTCCTAAGAAGGGTTTTAAACCTTTACATGTTTGGGGTTGTTCGAAGTCGAAAATTGGTTTAACTTTGCTAGGCAGCGGTTTTATGCCGTGTTCGTTAACCAAGTAACCTAAGAATGGTAGTTCAGTGACCCCAAAAATGCTTTTAGACAAATTGATTCTAATGCCGTATTTGTTTAGTCTTTTAAACAGAGTTTCAAGATGAGTCATGTGCTCTTTCTCATTTGAACTGGCTATTAAAATGTCGTCTAAGTAAGCAAATGTAAAGTTTAAGTCTTGTAGGACTTCAGATATGAACCTTTGGAAAGTTTGAGCTGCATTACACAACCCAAAGGGAAGGAATTTGAATTCCCATAAGCCGAAAGGTGTGGTAATAGCGGTTTTTTGAATGTCGTCTTTGTGCACTGGGATTTGATGGTATGCACGGATGAGGTCGATTTTGGAAAATATTTTTTTTCCGTAAAGTTCATTAGCAAAATCATGTATATGGGGAAGGAGATATCTGTCAGGAATAGTAATTTTATTTAAAGCTCTGTAATCGCCAGTCGGACGAAAATCAGTACTATTGGATTTTGGGACCATGTGTAAAGGGCTGGCCCAACACGAGTAACTAGGTCTACAGATTCCCTTTTCTTGCATGTATTGAAATTCCTGTTTAGCTATTTTTAATTTCAATGGATTTAAACGCCGTGGCCGTGCGAATACAGGTTGTCCTGTTGTTTCAATTTTATGCACTGTATTGTGCTTTACTTTCATATTAGAAGGATACGGTTTAAGTATGTCGGGAAATTTTCGTAATATATTTTTTAATTTTTAAATCCTTAGCAAGTAGACTAACGTTAGACGAACTCTCGTTGCAAGCGGAACCTAGAGCTGCCTTGGACGAACTTGGATCGCGTAAACAAAGTCTTTTCAGATCAATTAATAAGCCAAAGTGTTTTATAAAATCAGCACCAATTATTGGTCTGCTAACGTCTGCGACCACAAAAGGCCACTGAAAAGACCGGTTTAACGCAAGATCGAGTTTTACTAATTTAGTTCCGTAGACTTTGATACGAGATCCATCAGCAGAATACAATATAATATTTTTAGGTCCATTATACTGAGTATTTTTTGCTCTGGGTAAAACGCAGATATCACTGCCACTATCAATTAGATATTCCACCCCAGATATTTTATCTCTAATAAAAAGACGGCGACTTATAACGTCCTTGTACGTATAGTCACATTGCGCCGTATAATGCGACCGGCCCTCTAGTTTTTTTAAGGAGTTATAATTGCACGGCCCTAGACATTTGCGAGCACGATCTTTAAATTTTTTATGATACCAGCACACCGTTTCAGAGGAGTGGGAGGGTGTTGACCGAGTAGAGGGTGTCACACGGTGTGGGGGATTACGCTGAAATTTATTATTAATGAGTCTCGTACGACTAAGAGTGCGTGGTCTAAATTTATCTTGCAAGACCTTGTCAATTTTTAGGGTTAGTTCTGTCAATTGTTTTTTTAATTCCTGCACCTCATTTTCCGAGTTAGTAGTATGAGTGTCTAGACTTTGTATTTCTGAACTAGAATTACCCGTGACTTCTACGATTTTATCTGCCATGAGAGCTAATGTATCTAAAGTACCCTCATATACAGACAAGATAGCTTGAGTGTCTTTAGGCAATCTTTGTAGAAATAGAGTTTTTAAAAACTCGGTGTCTGTTTTATCGGGTGCCAAGTGCTTCATTTTCCGTAGTAAATGGGAAGGTTTTTCATCTCCTAACACTAATTCCGAAAGTAATTGCTTTATCTTTGTTTGTTCGGAATCCGTGAATTCGGCTAAAAGCCGTTTTTTTAAGGTATCATACTTTAGAGTGGGGGGAGGTGTTAAAACTACATCACTTACATAACTTAAGATATCAGCATTTAGACTAGACACTATGTAATAAAATTTTGTAGAATCTTCACTAATGTTCGCGATGTGAAATTGTGATTCTATATTAGCGAACCATAAATCTGGAAATTTTTCCCAAAAGGGTGGTAACTTGAGAGCTACACGACTAATGTCGCCGGTTTTCACCGCCTCTACAGACGTTTCACCATTCATGTTTAGAAACCCTGACCGAGCAACCAATTAAATGGGGATGGAGAAAAATGTATAAATGTTTGTTTAAAACTTGCCACCTGTCAGGTCCGTTGTCTTCAAATACTTGATGACGGTGCGCGCAGGAAAGTCGAAGCAGCAGACAAGAGGAAATCTTTACCCGTTCTTTGCAATAGGGCGGCTCCAACCAACTCCCCGAGGGCCAGCTTGACTGTAGATCTTGCCAAAGCTGCTGAAGAGGCTTGACTTTGAACATCGATCGAACTTCCAGAGTAGCACACTTTGTTTCTTACAGAAGATGGGTTTGTCGTATTCCGGGTCACCAGTTGAAGTGGCAGATGATAACTTTTTGCCCTTCTCATTGTACATGTGTGTATTCACGATTGAACACAACTTTTCCCAACATAACACTTTATTAAAACGAAAACATAAAACAGATAAAACACAAACTGGCACCTTGTGCCGAATACAAAAAGGGGACTATCCCCAGGCGTAGTAACTCGCTACATACGTTAGTAACTAGCTAGACCTTATATAGTGTCGCTGTTCACATAGCAACACTGTTCACATTAGCATATCTCTGCTTTAGCATAAATCTGCTTTTGTGGAAAAAACTGGCCTGGTTGCGAAAACCCTCTCGTGCATTCAAGTCGATTCTCTTGGAGACTCGTGTCCTGGAGGTGGAGAGGGACATAACGCAAAGTGCTGCCGCCGCAGGTCCATTTTTGTGGATTTGTATACTAATCAAATCCACAAACAGAATTTCATTTTTATTTATAAGATGAAATAAATAAATAAACTTATAAATCTGGAAAAAGCTGTTAAGTATGACGTCAAAATGAAGTCATTGTCATTTGCAATAGCTAATTTTGTTACGCAAATGATTAACTTTTTTGACTCTCGGAAATGAAATGTTGCTGAAAATAGCGAAAAATCGCTTTAAAATGAGGGAACGGGTGGATTTTCAGATTTTTAAATTGGCACAGGTTGTTTTCTATATTTTTATACATAATTATGAAAATTTTCAAGCGGATCATACAAACGGTGTAGAAATTATTAGGCTTTTTGTCCTTGACATTGCAATGTTTTGCAGTAATGGCGGAAAAAGTTTTATCTTGAAGTCAGGGATCAGCGCAACTATATAGTAATTCAAATAATTATAGTAAAATTTCTTTTATTTAAAAAAGGATAAGAACATCTTTTTAACATTGGCAATCGATTCGACTGTGAATACATTGAGCTGACGTCACTATGCCTCTTAAGACTACTAAAAGTCGAGGTTATTCTAGCATTGGTTCTTCCGTGTTATCAGAATTATCGTCTGCAGGAGGCCTTGAGTTTAGAATAAATAAGTGGCCTTTTAGTCCGTTGCTTAGGTTTATGAATTTAATTACTTTAACTCACTCAGCTGAAAATGTTCTTCATTTTGAATGTTGCAAAATCACTTTTGAAATATGATGCATTAAAAATTTCCCATTTACTCATTTAATTTTGTATTTAACCATGCTACAACAATAACATATGCATGCTGCAAAATAAAATTACTTTCCGATTGCATTTCGCTATTTTTGGTATATTTCTTTTTATTTTTTTTAGATTTTAGGACAAAGTTTTACATACCTAATACGAATGTAGTAAAATCTTCTTCCAGACGCAATCATACCTTCGTTAAGCACTCCCAAGGGTAAAATAAATCATTTGAAATCTAAATTTTTTTTTTAATTATTATTAACGAAAACGCTGGAATGTTCTTTCAGTGGCAATCAAATCTAGTTCAATCATAGCATAAGGGATAAAATGGCGGCTTTCACAAGGGTTGCCATATATTCACAGAACGTTGCCAAGGATATGACTGGTTAAAAAAAAAAAAAAAAAAAAAAAAAAGCGTCATCTTTAATATTGAACTCCTGGTATCCAAATGATCTTGCTATTTGAAAATATTTATCTTTATGTTAACACACGTATTTATTTCTCGTGAATCTTAACTTGGCGTAATTCCAACTTCATGTTTTTTCGAATCCAACATACTTTTAAGAGCTTTACTGCTTTGTTGCGAAAGCATAAATCGTTTTTTGCTGGAGCAAGGTCGCCAAATATGGTAAGCTAGATGCTCATTTCTTCTGTTTTTAATTAATATCTTCTAAATAATTCGAATTTCAAAATTTTTTTTAACGGCACTGGCTTTTTTTGTACCTATTTAGCCTCTGTGCCAAATTTGACCCGGATCCGACAAGTTCTCTGGCTACCTATAGCGAACACACACACATACATCTCATTAGCATACTATGCTATTATTAAAGAGGATGTGTTGGCCAGATAATGTGGAGGTGGGAGTGAATAAAATGCTGAAAGTCGCACATAGCTTTCAATTTCAAACATGTGTTTTATGGAACAAGAAAAAAAAAACATGATACACTCATGGATTAGGATGCCTCTTCCAAACAGTATTTAAAATTTTGAAGTATAGTAGTACTATGCTAGAAGAAGATTCAGTACACGATTTTAAGATAGATTTCGATTCCAGATGTGTTTTATGGAACAAGGGAGAAAAATACGGCACACTCATGAATAATGATACACTTTCCAACTTAATGGAATAAGGAAAGAAAATAGGGAGGACGCATGGATTATGATACGATTTTAATATAATATGGCACTTTAGTGCGTATTTAAAACGTGAAAGTGTTTAAGATTTTCTTTTTTTTTTTTTTTTTTTTTTTCGTCTTTTTGGATACGACAGTTTTTGAAGCTCTATTATGGAACTGTAAATCCATTGTAGATAACTTCTTGAAAGAATATGCATAAACTTAGTGTAGCTGTTGAATGCTCGCATTATTTATTCAACTGATTACCTAGGTGAAACTGAATGAGTATTCTAAAGACAGCAATACGACACTTACACAGGAGTGTATTCAACACACTGTGGAACAAAACATGCGGTAGTCAGAAAAAATTCCAGAGAGGGTCCAAACGGGGGGAAAGGCAGAATTTTTCGAAAAACAAGAAAAAAAGTCTTCATCAATATCTTTTTGTTGACAAAAATCGCAACTCGGGGGGGGAGGGGTGGTTATTCAGATCCTTGGACACCCACTTAAGTAAGGTCTTTAAAAAGTATTTTCTTATCAATAATATTACAAGTTTGTCTTTATTTGAAGAATGAATCCAGAAATAAACAAAACATGGAAAGAAAACTAAGTGCCAAAATGAAAGAAGAGAGTCAGGACCCGGATCAAGGACGAATTAAAGGGAGGGTGTCGGAGGGGGCGACCGCCCCTCCCAAGAAAAGAGAAATTAATGTAAACAATCCTATTTTACTTCCTTAAAATGGATGCGTATGTGAATCTGCCAACTAACCGCCTCCACCCACAAAATTGCATTAATCCGTCAGTGGGACGGATTATTCATTAGGCTAAGTAGGCTGTAGCCTATCGGTCCCGATCCTTTCAGGGGCTCACCGTTGGTCAAATTAGGTTGCAGACGCATTTATATGATCGTGCATGCTAGCGTACGATGAGATGCATCAAAACAATTCTTAAAATTAAATTTAGCGGTAGTCAAAATCGGTTTTTTCGTCGAAACTTGGCCCCCGAAATTTTTCGGGATCACATTACTTCCTTATACTCAATACAAGGCGGTAAGAAGTTTTAGAATCGGTTCATTAGTTCCAGAGATCGTAATGTAAACCGAATGAGTATCCCTGTAAAAGACTTATTTGTTATCTATGCATGAAAGGTAGCCATAATACTCAGGACGAGCGTAGTTTTCTATCGGTGAAAAAAGTTTTAGAACTCAAGTGAAAGAAATACCCATATAGCTTAATGTATTACAATTATTTTGTGTGTCCCTGTAAAGGAACTATATGCAAACTATATCCATGAAACTTAGCCTTTAATTCTCAGAAATAGAAGCTTTCTATTATTGAAAAAAAGTTTTCGATTCGGTTCTCTAGTTACAGAGATATCCATTGAGCATAATGCAATGCTTGCCTGTCCTTCTAAAAGAATTATTTGGGCTATATTCATAAAAAGTAGTGCTGTAAAAGTAACGACAAAATGAGTATCCGTATGTATTTGTTACTTAGATGTTCGCTATTCGTTACTAAGTATTCGTTACTCGTTACTTTCGTTACTACTAATAGAATCGGTAATAGGGTGTTATATAGTGCCCCATAACAACACATCCGGGACAGTGTTGTTATGGGTATATGCCGCCCATACATAAACCCATAACCAAAAAGAATTTTTTTTAGCAAAGTTGTACAAAGTTGTATTTAGAGCTTATTTTCTCTGATTTACAGATTGTTTTTATACACATTTATGGTTTTATACAATGCTAAATTATCCGAATTACTGAGTGCACATAGAAATCTTCCAAAGACATATGCCATTCTTTTTTTTTCTCAACCCGCCCTTTTTTAATTCTGAACGCTGGTTTAACCTGTTCATTCTTATCATAAAAAGTGTAAAGGAAAGCTTGTGACTCGTGTTTTTTCTGGGAGCGGGTTCTCGAATACTGAGATCCAGGGATTGGGCCACATATATAAAATTCACAGGGCAGGGGATCTCAGTATTATATCAACTACTTTGCGTCTCTAAAAGCATAATATCTTTATTATTTGTGAGTTCTTATTTCATATCAAAAACTTCTTTTGCTGGACCATTTTTCGAAGTAAATTAAAAATTACCATATTTTAAATTAAAATTGTTTTATTCAATGAGAATTACCTATTTTTAAGATATTTCCAGTTCTATTTCTGCACTTTTGGGATGAAAGGGGTTAGCCCCTTCTGTGGGTGCATATATGAGAGCATTCTTTAAACAAAAAATTATCACTCCTTTCATACAGAAAGAATGGTTGCACCGGGCTATGCGTATTCCATGAGTTCATGGAATAAAATGTACCATAAAATAGGGCAGATGGCCCCCTAAACGCCGACATTTTAGAAACATACTGAACTTCATTGAATTATTTTAATACCAGTGGCTTACGCAGGAGTGGGCATAGAAATCCCGGGTCGCTCACAATTTTTTATATATTTTTTTAAACAATTACTTAAAAAATGTGTTTAGGTTTTCCATGCTAAATATTTTTTTTAGTTCCAAATAATATTTTAAATAATAAAAATGTGTGAATTCGTTTACTTTATAAAAATATATTTTTTAAAAGGTGTATTTAAATAATTTATTTATTACTCATATTTCGATTCTAGCTAAAAAAAAAAGAAAAAGTTAAGTTCGCAATCCTGCTTCGGAACCACCCTGAAAGAAAGAATTCTGATTGCACCACTATTTAGTACCAAAATGTTAGAAAGCCCGAAATTAGCACCCCTTACTAACATGCTTCTCTTATATGTATTGCTCCTCTACAATTATAAGAACACCCCTCCCCCCCCCCCGCAAAAAAAGTTAAACTGCGCATAAGAACATGCTATACACCGGATCCTATCCCCCCATTGTACGACCCATATCAATAG
>JAWZYV010010634.1:0-10809 GCA_038373885.1 Cheiracanthium punctorium
CAATTGCAAATTATTTTTTATTTCCAATAGCAGTAAAAAATAAAAAAAAAGTAGCCATTTCCTCAAGAGTTCTCTTACCTCTCAATATTTATAAAATTTTAATAATATAAAACAAGAATTTTTAAAGGTTATATGTTTGACATAAAAATTAGATATTGAATAGAATAGAAAATAAATAATGAATAACTTGAATAGAATAGAAAGTAAATAATCAATAACTAATATATATACATAAAATACTTATACGTCAGTCAGTATTTAAATGAAAGTTGCACAAACAATGTTGTAATATATTTCTAAATCAGAACACCGTTTTTACGAAAATTTTAATAAGCAGCATTAATCCTATTAATTAGCCGTTGATTCAGATAAGCGGAGTAATTTATTTAATAAAAAAAAAGCTGTAGAATATCGATTATAGCTGCATAAGCAGCTACACAACGTTTTAAGTACGTCCTGCATAAGCAGCTACACAACGATTTAAGTACGTCCTGCATAAGCAGATACACAACGTTTTAAGTACGTCCTGCTTAAGCAGCTATACAACGTTTTAAGTACGTGTGGAGAACACTGATCTGGTCCCAGATTTCGACGATCATTGTACGTGTTTTGCCCGGACATTCTGACGTAAGCGACACCGTAAATCTGTACGGGATGGTAACGTGCTAGCTGAACGTAGAAATTACGGCTTTTGAACCAGTTTGTGCTACTTGGGTAATGGCTTTCTTCGAAGTGTTCGCTGCACATTCGAGCATTTTTGGGGTTAACCCTTTGAGGCGCAACCCTTTCCCAATGCTGAAAAAAGGGCAGCCGTTGCCATCGCTCGACTTAACTACCAGCAAGAGGGCGGACGATCGAAACGTTCATCGCGTGCCACAGATCTAGAGACCCCTTTTTTGACGACAGCTGGCTGTGCGGCACTTCCAGCTGTCGTCAAAAAAGGGGTCTCTAGATCTGTGGCACGCGATGAACGTTTCGATCGTCCGCCCTCTTGCTGGTAGTTAAGTCGAGCGATGGCAACGGCTGCCCTTTTTTCAGCATTGGGCAATTTATCCACTTGTTCTCGCATTCTTCCATATTTCAGCAGATGTCAGTGCTGTTAAAAAGAATCGTGACCATTTTTTTTACGGGAAATGACGTGATAAAAAGTAAAGGATTCTCGTGGAGCTCTGTCACCCGCAACTATTTTTATAGAAATCAAATCTATTCTTCGTGACTGGCAACAGTCAAAACGTCAGAGATTTATATATATATATATATATATTTATATATTATAATTATTATATAAATTATATATTAATAATATATTAACCATCCTTATCTCCTAAAACACATGCCCCTGAGAAATAAAGTTCCAATCAAATAGATAAAAATTGGAATCATCACAGTAAAATTTCTCAATATATAAAAATGATAGTTTATTATTGAAGATTAGTTAACAAAATTTCTTGGTGAATTCATTACGCTTGATAACGAAATATTGACTTATTTTGCATGTTCTCAGTTTTGAATAATAAGGAAAAAATAACTATATGTTTCAATATGAAGCTAGAAATTAAACTTACAACAGAAAATTAAGAAATCTACTATTACTAAGACAATTCCGTTTAAAAAAAAATAAAAAAACGTCGGTAGCACCAAATTAAAAATGTTAGGCATTTTTTGAAGTGCTTATAGAAAAGTTTTAAGCATTTAAGTTGTGTTTTTATCTGTAAATGAATGGCTTTACAGATAAAAACACAAATGTACATAATACAGAATGTATAATTATATACATTTCTTACTCTACCATTTATTATTTAACAAATTACATTCTTTAAATGTATCGAAGACATGTTTATTAAATGCAATAGATCAATAAACCTATTCTGATAATTACGCTCAAAAAAAGTAGATGGCGCCAAAAAGAACATGCGATAAACAATTTTAAAGTGCCTAGGATAAAGTCGCGGAGCCGATAAGTTAAATTTTATCTATAAATAAATGTTTTATATATACAATCATATTATATACTTTTCATATTCTACCAATATATTAAACTAATTACATTCTTTAAACACATCAGAAAAGCGCGCCTGTTATTACATCATAAATTCTTGAGGCGGTCTTACTAGCATTGCAACCTTATAGCGACTACAAGCTCGCGTAACTCCCCTCTTTCGCCAAATCGTTGGCGCGCTCCTGTTTTCGCCAAGTGCGCGAAGTCTTGAGGGTTTGGGAAAACGCACGCCGGCTGCGTATTTCACAAGTGCACCGCTATATAAAGATGGGAAGAAAAAGAGCTTTCCTATTGGCTATTTCGCGATTGCTTCCATTACGTCATACATCGCGAGGTTCGGGTGTTCTGCTAGTGAACATACGGCATTAAAGAAATAATTATATGAGACAACGAATTCAGATTCCTTCATTTATGACAGGTGGAAATATATATATAATACTATAGATTAAACAGATCAAGAATTTGAAGCTGAAAGAAAATCTGAATTTTAAGAAAGGGACAATACTTGCTTAGCTATTTTTTTTTTTTTTTAAGTACTCCTGTTTGCTAAATATTTCGAGTTGCTAGTGCCATCTACTGGATATGGAAATCAACATTTTTTATTGTGCGAATTTAACCATCTAACAGCGATGTTGAAATAAAAGTTATTTTAAATATTACATAGAGATTAAATTTCATTTTATGTAACTTTTCTTAAGTATGAATTTACAAAAATAAAGAATTTTGCAGTTCAGATTTTCGATTAATAACCCCAATCCCCAATAAAAGGTTAAATTGAAAAAAAAAAAAAAAAAAAAAAAAAAAAAAAACTTCATTTAAATCGAAAATCTGAACTGATTTAAAATAATAATAATAATATTTAAAAAAAAAAAAACTTACCTGCAGTTTTTTCAGGTGAGAAGTGCAGTAAATTCTTACTTTTAATATGATTTTGCTGGACTTATAAAAATAGAACAACAAATTTCAGAAATTGTACACCCTCCAAAAATAGTATTCGAGCAAGAGAGAAATTTCCTATTTTAGATTTGCGAATAATAATCGAGTTTTTGAAAAACGCACAACCTGACAGAAATATGGAAATTCATATCTATCCAGAGCCTAAGTCATATTCTATGATAAATAATTTTTAATATACGAAACCAACGTAGGAAATTTCTCTCTTGCTCGAATACTTTTTTTGGAGGGTGTACTTTCAGTTTTAATCTTAAATCAATCTACTTCAAAGGAGCAAAAATGCATAAAGCTTATATGTAAATTCTTCTACCCTCTAAATTTACCACTTCAACCAAATATTTACTTGCACACACATGCAATTAGTTTCCTTATTTTATTGATATTATTCATTTAAAATTTTAAGTTAATTAACGTTTTTCCATATTTATAATGCAACACTCTTGTCTTCACTTTAAAGCATAATATATAAGTAACTTTTTGCAATATGCCTCATTTTTTAAAGAAAGTGCTGTAATAGTTTTCCCTATATTTTTCTACAATTTTTACAAATTTCCTTGGAAAAAATCATTATACTGCCTCTTAAACTGTACAGGGCTGATTGTTCATTTAGACTGGAACGGGGAGGGGAAGTGTTACAAATATACAACCTCTTTTGAGTTTTTTTTAAACAGGTTACTCTTGTCAATTTTAAATTACTTTTAATCACTGAAAAAATATGCACATCAATTCAATAATTCTCTATAGTTTTAGTATATTAATTGGAACCTAAAGTTGCAAAATATAAATTTAATTTGTATTAAACATAGATTTTACACTTTAAATTTTCGTTTGGTGCACTCAACAAGAATTTACAAAATAAAAATTTTGTCTTGAATATTGCCAATTTTAAAACTTAATTTCTAAGGTTATATTTTTCCTCTGAGAAAAATTTAACACATGAATTACAATCTCTGGTGTACAATATGCATTAGAAATTTTAATGTTCGAATGCAAAATTCTTTATTTTTGTAAATTCATACTTAAGAAAAGTTACATAAAATGAAATTTAATCTCTATGTAATATTTAAAATAACTTTTATTTCTACATGGCTGTTAGATGGTTAAATTCGCACAATAAAAAATGTTGATTTCCATATCCAGTAGATGGCGCCAGCAACTCGAAATATTTAGCAAACAGGAGTACTAAAAAAAAAAAAAAATATCTAAGCAAGTATTGCCCCTTTCTTAAAATCCAGATTTTCTTTCAGCTTCAAATTCTTGATCTGTTTAATCTATAGTATTTATATATATATATATCCACCTGTCATAAATGAAGGAATCTGAATTCGCTGTCTCATATAATTATTTCTTTAATGGCGTATGTTCACTAGCAGAACACCCGAACCTCGCGATGTATGACATAATGGAAGCAATCGCGAAATAGCCAATAGGAAGGCTCTTTTTCTTCCCATCTTTATATAGCGGTGCACTTGTGAAATACGCTCCCCGGCTATCCAGACAAAACCGAGAACAATAGGAAACCCCGTATAAGCGGTAGTTCGCATTCCTTCCGCCGTGGCGTAGTTATATGTCCTGAACAGAGCGATTTAAAGGGCCAGTCCATATGATTAAAACTGTCGAAAATGCTTGATTAAATTTTTTTTTTTTTTTTTTTTTTTTTTTGTTTAAACAGAATGTATCTTTATCTCTAAATATTTTGAAACGTTTCTTCATCCCTGTACATATTGAAAAAAAATTTAAAAAATTGTTAGTTGGTTAATGCTTTTAGGTGCTTCTTCGACATGTAATAAATTAATAATAAATAAATATATTAATTTATGTTTTATTTAAATCTTCAGAAGACTGTAATACTTTTTAAAGACTTGTTTTTTGGAACTCCTACATATTTTAATATACTAATACAGCATTCTCCCTATACGTAAAAAACACTCAAATACTGGGGTTAAACGATAAAATAAATAAAAACTTTGTGAAAAAAACACACATAAAATGTAACTTATAATAGTTACGGTCGTTTCGACCAAAAAATTCTTCCGGTCTGCATCAGAAAATGTCAGAGACGCAGGGGCGTAAACAGAGGGGGGCCCCCGCCCCGAAATGGGACAATTTACTTAGCTTACAATTTGATATTTAGCTTACAATGAACTTTAGCTTTTTAGCTGTAAATTTAATACCCAGCCCACCCAGAAATAAAATCCTCGCTACGCCACTGCGCGAGACGAACGTCTTTGTCTGATGAAGACCGAAAGAATTTTTTGGTCGAAACGATGGTAACGTATAATAAGTTCCATTTTATGTGTGTTTTTTTCACAAAGTTTTTATTTATTTTATTCTGCCTATACTTCCGTGTATACATATGTTCGTGTCAGTGGCGTAGCCAAGGGGGCATAGGGGGTCACCAACCCCCAACTCCGATGAGGAATTTTTTGCCATACAAATGCATATTCTTCGCTCCCTTATCACGTACACTTATATACAAGTGTGAGTTGCAGTAGTCGTACCCCCCCCCCTCCATGAAAAAATTCTGGCTATGCCACTGGTTCGTATTAATAGGTTTTGGTTTATTTATTGAGGTTGGGACGCCCGACCAGGGTAGAAAATTTCTAGAGGCGGTATAAGGCCTATGGTTAACTTATTTTAAAAAGATTAAAACATCATGGAGTTTTGAGCGGTTTTCTCCAGATGAAACATGAATATGCCTTAGAACCCCCTTAAAAAGTCCTCCGACCAAGCCCTCCACCCTTCTGCTTAGGTGTATTATTAAAAGAAAAGAGGAAAATTCTCTATGCAAATTATTCAGGAGTTAAGTTAAATTGTTTAAAATTACTCTAACAGATTAAAATAATAATAAATAAAAATATGAAATTTTTCTGGAGGATGGGTTCAGTTATCTAAACAAATTATACTGCAACAAATAAATAAGTAAGTAAATAAGACACTGAACCTGGTAGATGGTGGAAGCGTTACGGTCCCACGTTCGGGCCTACCGCGCGGCTGTCGATCTAACGGTCTGTAGTTTTGTTCGGTTTCCTATAGATAGAATTTGAATACTCGTTATTCATAAGGGATGTTCGCAGTGGCGCAGCGTAGGTGGGGCGGTTGGGGAGCTAGTCCCGTGCAGAAAATTTTTGCGGGCGGCAAAACACCTATCGTTGACTTATTTATTTTAAAAAGATTAAAATGACATTTTTTAATATTTCTACATATATATATATATATATATAAAGTAAGTAAATAAGACACTAAACATGGTAGATGGTGGAAGCGTTACGGTCCCACGTTCGGGCCTACCGCGCGGCTGTCGATCTAACGGTCTGCAGTTTTGTTCGGCTTCCTACAGATGGAATTTGAATACTCGTTATTCATAAGGGATGTTCGCAGTGGCGTAGCGTAGGTGAGGCGCTCGCCCCGTGCAGAAAATTTTTGCGGGCGGTAAACCCCTATCGTTGACTTACTTATTTTAAGAGATTAAAATGACATTTTTTAATCTTTTTATAAATAAATAAATAACTAAATTTCGACACTGAACATGGTAGATGGTGTAAGTGTTTAGGTCCCTCGTTCGGGCCCACCGCGCGGGCACCATTTATCCCCGCAAACTTAAATTATCTGTTCTGGGACATGTACGAATTTGAAGCAGAGTTTTTCATTTGAGTCAGTGGCGCACACCAGGAGGGCGTCCGGACCCCCCTCCAAATACCATTTACAAATTGTTATTTATAATAAGATTTACCGTAAATCAAACTTTAAAGTAAGAATGCCCCCCCCTTCCCAGTAGCTGAACCCCTACCATTAGAAAGCCATTGCTACATGCGTAGTAATAATGTTAAATGCAAATCATCAAAGAATTGACGAAATAAAAGTGCTGCATTGGAAACATTTATTACGTAATTTCAATAACAAAGAATTATTAAAAAAAAAATTACAGAGGTTTCATTTAAACTTGAAATGAAAACATGAATTCATTTTGCTTATTGGTAACACCTCCACCATCTACTATGTTCAGTGTCTTGTTTACTTACTTATTTATATATATATATATATATATATATATATATATAAGATTAAAAAATGTCATTTTAATCTCTTTAAAATAAATAAGTCAACGATAGGGGTTTTGCCGCCCGCAAAAATTTTCTGCACGGGGCGAGCGCCCCATCCGCCCCACCTACGCTACGCCACTGCGAACATCCCCTAGGAATAACGTGTATTAAAATTCTATCTGTAGGAAACCGAACAAAACTGCAGACCGTTAGATCGACAGCCGCGCGGTAGGCCCGAACGTGGGACCTTAACGCTTCCACCATCTACCATGTTCAGTGTCTTATTTACTTACTTATTTAATTATTTATTTATTGCAGTATAATTTGTTTAGATAACTGAGCCCATCCTCCAGAAAAATTTCATATTTTTATTTCATATTTTTGTTAATCTGTTTAAGTAATTTTAAACAATTTAACTTAGCTCCTGAATAATTTGCACAGAGAATTTTCCTCTTTTCTTTTTAATAATACACCTAAGCAGAAGGGTGGAGGGATTGGTCGGAGGACATTTTATGGGGTTCTAAGGCATATTCATGTTTCATCTGGAGAAAACCGCCCAAACTCCATGACATTTTAATCTTTTTAAAATAAGTTAACCATAGGCGTTATACCGCCTCTAGAAATTTTCTACCCTGGTCGGGCGCCCCCCCCCTTACGCCACGCCACAGCGAACATCCCCACTAATCTGAAATTTTGTTTCTGATTGAAATGTAAACGCATCATTTCACAAATCTTTGAAAAGCGACAAAATTAGTTTTTCTTTTAAATATTTCAAAATGAAAATTGGCCTAAAAATTGGATTATTTCTTATCTTAAAAATTTTCCGACGAATGAATAAGGAGTCCCCGAAAGGGGAGGGTCACTGGCTCCCTGACAGGGGGCACGTGCACCCCCCTGGATCCCCTGCTGGCGCCTATTTTGATTATTAGAATAATTCGTTAAAGCACAAAAAGATTAAAATCTATCCTTGCTATGGGTATACTAATCCAAAACCTAATAATACGAACCATAGTGGCGTAGCGAGAATTTTTTCTTGGGGCTTGGGAGGGGGTTACGACTACTGCAACTCACATTTGTGTATAAGTATGTGTGATAAGGGAGCGAAGCATTATCATTTTGTATGGCAAAAAAATTCTCATCGGAGGGGGGCTGACCTCCTATGCCCCCTTGGCTACGCCACTGACACGAACATACGTATACGTATTGCAAAATAAAAACTTTGTGAAAAAAAACACACATAAAATCTAACTTCGTTACGATTGTTTCAACCAAAAATTCTTTCAGTCTTCATCAGAGAAAGACCTTCGTCTCGCGCAGTGGCGTAGCCAGGATTTCATTTCGGGGTGGGCTGGGTATCAAATTTAAAGCTAAAGTTCAATTGTAAGCTAAATATCAAATTGTAAGCTAAGTAAATTGTCCCATTTCGGGGCGGGGGGCAGCAGCCCCCCCTCTTGGCTACGCCCCTGCGTCTCGGACTTTTTCTGATGCAGACCGAAAGAATTTTTTTATCGAAACGATCGTAATTATTATAAGTTACATTTTATGTGTGTTTTTTTCACAAAGTTTTTATTTATTTTATCGTTTAACCCCAGTATGTTTTTTACGTATAGGGAGAATGCTGTATTAGTATATTAAAATATGTAGGAGTTCCGAAAAACAAGTCTTTAAAAAGTATTACAGTCTTCTGAAGATTTAAATAAAACATAAATTAATATATTTATTTATTATTAATTTATTACATGTCCAACAAGCCCTAAAAGCCTAACCACCCCCACAACCACACATATATCAAACAACAACCACACAAACATACTTCCCCTCAACCCTCAACCCCCCCACCCAAACCACCCAAAAAAAGCCCGCATAACATACATCCTCCCTAAACCCCCACAAACACTCACCCTCACTCCCCAACATAAAACCACCCCCCCCCCCCCCCCCCCAACCACCTCCAAAATCCTAAAACCCATCAAAACCACACATTCCAATCAAACCCACTCACATAACTTCCACACCCACTCCCCCCCCCCCCCCTTCTTCCTTCCATCTCCCACCTACACACTTATAAAACAAATAACACTTAACTAATTCCTTTTTCCTTTCCTCACCTACCTCATTTTCTCTCCACCCCAACACAAAACTCATACACAAATCCCCCACTTCACCTCACCCATAAAAAATACCATTTCAACAATATATTCACAAATTAAAAAAAATCTCCTTCCAATAACCCCAAAAACCTCTATACCAACCCCATCAAACTCTCTCACTCATAAAAAATCCTATACCCACATAACAACCAATAACTAAACCCTCCCCCTCCATCCTTCAATACACCCTAAACAAATCAACACCTCCTATTCCACACTCTCTCCTCCCCAAACATCCACAAATCTCCTAAATCCTCACCCCTCACATTTACAACACCCTACCCTAAAACACCTCCAAATCACTTCAACCCCATATCCACCAACCCCACAACACCCAACCCCAAAACACCCAACACCCCAACCCCTTAAAACCAAACAAACCAAACCATCATAAACACAACCCACACACCAACACACAAAACCCACACCACACACCCCCACCACCCAACCCCCAAACCCCCCTACCAACCCCCCCAACCACAAACACACACAACCAACAAACCCCCCCAACCCCACAACTCATTACCACCCCCACCAACACAAAACTTAAACAAATAATCTCTCTATAACTGTTCTGATCGCCACAGCTCATTTAGTATCTCACTCCCTCACACACCCTCCATGATCACACACCTAGTGTGAACAAACACACGACTACAACACATATCACCTGCCCACCACCCAAACAAGAGCCACCATAGACTCCAAACTCCAAACACACACATCACCCAACTACACCAACCACATCACACCCCCACACTCACTCTACACCAACAATACACTATGTAACACACACCCACTCACCTACCACACACCACACTTACCCCCCTAACATACCACACCACCAACACTACTACACCAAAAAACCACCATACCTATCTACCACCCACACACCCCATATAACACAACAAACAACCCCCCAAAGTCACAACACTCATCCACCTTACACCACACAATATAATTACATACCCATCTCCCACCTCACTCAGTCCACCTAACTACTACCCCCCACCCATCATACCCCCCCACTACACCACACACTAACCTCCCCCCCCCCATCCACCCCCCCCATCCCACACTATCACCAATACATTCCTCACAACCATCCACCAATCCATACACAATATCACACATCAATATCATCACATACACACATAACCCTAGTACATGTATCCACCACCACCACCATAGAGATGTCCCCCCCCACCCTCCCACCCTACTCTAACCCACCACCACCCTCAACCCTCCATAAACTACCCCCCACAATCCCACCCATCAGTCATGTACTATATCCACCACACCAATCCACCCCACTCCTCCTCATCTACTACACTACATCTACTAACCCCCTCTAACCCAGAACCACAACAACACCTTATTCCAATACCTAACTCAACAACACACAACCCACTCATACCATCCACCCATCCAAACAAACAACACACATCACTACTACCCACTACTCTCACCAACACCCTATCACCACACCCCAAATCCTCACTCCAATATACCCAACACATGCATCTCTCACTCTCCACACCACACCCCACTACCACTTCACCACTACACCCATCACCACACTACTCCCATACCAACAACACCCATCACACAACATCTCCACATACAACATCCCCTATACCTATCCACCACCCTCTCCCCACCA